>JARHVA010001754.1:2697500-3062500 GCA_037957365.1 Torreya grandis | reverse complement strand
TTTAGAGTCACTAAATACTCTTAAATTGTTTTCCTCATGTCTCAATGAAAATTTTAATCCCAAGATTAGAGATTCATAACCTGTCAGGTTATTTGTGTAAGGAAACTACAGCCTATAAGACACTAGATATTTCCTACTTAAGGGATATATAAGTAGAATACTATCCCTGCTACCTTAATTAGAGTAATATCCATCTACATAAAAAGACCATAGGCCAAGGTGACCTAGGTTGTGGTTGGTTTGGTTTTTAGGAGGCTAGGTTCTTAGCATGTAAATGCTTAGGTCTAAAGAAACTAGGTTTACCTTCTCATTAATGGTGTTATAATCAGTGATCATATGATTCATGCATGGTTACCTATCTAGTCTTATTTTTTTGGCTATTCCTCTACACAAAAACCATATATGGGATAAATATTTGGCTATACACTCATTCAAGGCTTTGGACCAATCTCTATTGAGGAGCATGTCATATGATTATGGGATTTCAACCACTTGAATGTCTATAAAGTGTTGAATCCTAATCTTGAATTCTAAATAGATTTGTATGTTTATCATCTCACCTAACATTTTCACCTCTAACTTATCTAATTTGACCACTTCATTGTCTGAATTTATGGGGATAAGACCTAGTTTCTCACATATGCCTATTATCATCATATTAGCTGAGGATTCAGAATCTATTATGTAGTTATGCAAATTATTTACAAACAAATCAATGGTAAAAATATATGGTGGAACCTCCATCTTATTCTTCCAAATGAGCACATTGGTGTGTGTAGCTCTCAGTTTTGGGTGATCTTATGGGGTCAGATTTTGAGGGAAAGACTTCAATAAGAGATCTTATTACTCTATGATTTGGGAAAGATCATGAAGGTTAATTTTAAAATTGATCATATTCATAGCTTCAACTTGTTGTAACCCCATTTGATTTGGACTTGTGGGTTTTCCTCATGTTTTTTAGGCTCTTGAGGCCTTTGAGGTGGAGGATCATTTCTAGCATTTTGGTCTAGTGCACACCATTTTTGGTGGTGTTGAGGTAGTAATGGAATTTTATTCCCTAATCCTAATGGATTAATTTATCATTTAGAATTGTTAAAATGCCTACACCTCACTAATACCTTCCTTTGACTCATTTTATTCTTGGCTAGGGAAATCCATAGTTTCCAACACTATATCAGTACTAAGGGATTTACTCAAGCTAGAGGATTTTGGTTGATTAGGGACTACCTCACATTATTCCATTTTATTTTTAAATATATCAAAAGTAGAATTAAACTCCATGTAGTCAAAACCCCCATGTGTTATCATGTTATATACTCAATAATAGTTGGTTAAGTCTATTTCAAAGATATTGAGCTCATAGAGCCTATTGGGTGAAGGTTTTAGGGGGTTATGGGGTTAGTTGTAGCTCTTATTTAATATTTGATATATGAAGTTCTTATTATATTTTTTAGCATTAAAATTACTCATCTATCTCTATAGTCCTAGGAATTCATTATCGAGTTTTTGTAACATCTACTAAATGACATCTAGCTTAATTTTAGTGAACTCTTGAGGTGTAGTCTAGGTGTTATTATCTACAACTAAAGTCACTTGATGTTGAGTATAGGGATTTAGATTTGGGCCCCCTAGGTTTAGGAAACCTAATTATTGGTTTGGATTGGGATGGACCAATGGGATTTGATGCATTGTAGGGAGTAACTGAGGCATAGGTGTATTTTGGTTATTTTTAGGTAAGAAGTTCAACACAAGCATCTATGGTAGCATGTTAGGAATGGGGGTCATTGTGTAACCTTGGGGATTGGGTTTTCTATCCAATTTTATCGTTGTTATATATGTTAATGATATGTCTATAATAGATGCATCCATTCTTAAAAACATGACAATCCAAGGGTCCAACACATTCTTATACATTTCAAGTGCTAGTCTAGAGTTCGGTTGGTAAAGTGCAGTTACATAGATATACATATTTTAGAACCTAGAATTCAAATTTATAATGGGCTCATTGGGATATCTCTTGATACAAGTAAACTATTGGTATAAGATGTTGGGGTCTATTACTTGTCCAAATTTGGAAAGGAAAGAACTAAAATGGTCCCAATTCTATATAGATTCTTTAGGAAGTTTTAAAAACCAATCATAGGTGGAATCCATCAAGGTAAAAGGGAATAACCTAAATGACACATCCTCATGTTATAAATTCATTAATCCTAGGTTAGTCTTGTATATATGTTATTCCATAGTTTGTCTAATACCAAGGGTAAAGTAGGGAAGATACCTCTCAAGGTTCTTGAATAGATCATGGACAACTCCTGAGACATTAATGGCTAAGTTAGCTAATGATGACATCTTGGGATGTAAATTTGGGATAGGACATGAAGAGGAAATGATAAGAAGGTAGGAATAGGTTGATTAGACCTAGTTTTCTATGAAAAAGTAGGGGGTAAATTATCAACCTAACTTTATAGGAGCTATCCCTATTAATAGGTGAACTAGTCTCTATGATACTTCATAATGAAATAATAGATATCACATTGTTACCATCAAACTAAACTCAACATATTCATAAAATAAATAAAAATAAAAAAATAAGCATGAAGTATTTTGAGTCCCTCTTTCTAACTTCAATTGTTATTCACTCTAATTTACTCATTATCACAAGATGCCAATGATATTGGGAACTCCTTGAAAAGGGTAGGGTGAGGACAACTATGAACTTTCATATTCCATTTTAAGATTGATCTAGGATTAACCTAGGGTAAGGTTGTGGGTATTGGACTTCAAAAATAGGGTCTGTGTGGATGGTCTCTAAGAGATGCACTATTACCACCAAAAGTTCAATATGATGTACTTCATGCATGTTAAATATGGTTGCAAATATTTGAGTGTTTATCTTATTCCTTTTAAAAACAAGGGGAATGAGTATTTCAATTCCACTAAATAAACACAAAAAGAGGGAAGGGTAAGGTAGAAAAGGGAATCCTCCAGGTTTAAAATAAACGTAATACATGGTTCACTAAACTCACTCTATCATAGTTATACCATTGTAGACCAAGTTTAAATAGAGTTATAACTTTAAGAACATATAGTGGGGAGAGTCTGAGGCAACCAAAATTATTCATTTAATACAAGTTCCTATGAATAAAGAGTACCAGGGGTTTATTGTTGAAAACACATAAAAACCATATGAGAATTTATTAAAAATCACATAAATTATTAGCACTACCAAAAGGAACATGAAATAACATACACAAAGATTATAATAGCTAAGCACATCATAACCATGACATACATAAAGTAACAAAGTGTTAATCCAATGAACATATCATTGATGATCATTCAAACATGACTATGAAATAAAATTGAAACATAGAAGAGACCCTCTTGAAAAAATTAGAGATTGTATTCATTAAAAGAGTGAAATGTCTCTATAATAATTGATCCATGACACTTTTACAATCTAGATTGATGAAGGAAATGAAGGTGAAATCTTGGCAATAATCTAACAAAAATTTCAAGTAATTTTGGTTAACCCTATAATATAATATGACTCTAACTTAAATAGATAAGGATTGAGGATAACCTCAAAAAATTATATGTATCCAATCTTGGGACGTGATGGCCACTCATTACAATTATAATCATATTTAAAAGTTTTAAATAAGCTTACAACATATTTTTGGGGGACCACTAGTTGACATGAGGTGGAGGATGAGAAGGATTGGCTCCTAACTATTTTTATTAAGCAATAATAACTTATAATGTGGCTACTACAAATTCAAACTCTTTTTCCATCTTGGTCAAGTTCATTGGGGGATCCATGAAGAGCACTTTGTCTTGAGCTACTAGTCTCTAGGAGATTTAGAAAGGTGCTTCCATTGATGTTTAGAATCTAGATACTTGGTTGATGTTCCCCATAGACTGAGTCGTCAAGTATAAAACTTTTTAAGCCCTTTCTTGATTTTATTTGACCACTTTTTCCCTCATAACATAGTCAAATTAACCCTTGTGGACTTTGAACTCCCCTTGGTTGACCAAGGTGCCATTTGGGTAGAATAACCCATACATATTAACCTCTTTAAAGTAGGTCAATATCTTATTCTTTCCCTCTTCCATGGGTCCTATTATAGTGCACACCAAGGCTAACAATGCTTCCATTATTACTCTAATCTTTTGATAATAATTTTGGTACAAACCTAAGTTTAAGGTTGGCATCAACTTGAGCTTTTAGAACATTCCCTTCTTGACCACTACATATAGCTTCTATCACTTCCCATCAATGTTAGTTATCCTCCCCATGTAGGCCTAAGTCCATTATATAATTACATTTATCCCATCCTGAGTCTCCACTACTTTCCCAAAGATTGACAAAATTAGTAAGAGGGCATGCTTGACCTACCTGATTAGTCTGATTAGGAATATACTCTTAACTTGGGCTTTAAGAGTCCTAACTTGGCTCTATATGTCCTTAAGATATTCTCAGACATGTCTTAGGTAACTTAGAGTATGGATAGTGGTTTCTCAACCATCTTGTGCTTTTTATTAGGAGTCCTTACTTTGGTGATGGAAAATAGATCCTAATGGATCTATCATATCACTAGGTTCCCCTCATAGACAAATATCTATGTGAGTATCCTTTTCATACTCCCAAAGGATCAATCAAAACACTAATGTACATCTAGGTCACCCTAGACATCCATTTATGGTGCTTGTGACACTAAGACCATCTTTCAAGTTGTAGAGTGTGTAGGAAGTGTGACTAAAAAGGTGGTGAAGGGAAAAGGATGAGGTGGAGGGGAGATGGAGGAAACAGAAGGAGTGAAAGAGGAAAGGAGTGGAATTAGATGAGGCATGGGAGAGAAAGGAGGGAGAATAAAATGAGAAGCCCATGAGAACATTTGATACCACCATTATTCTTCAGTGAGGTTCACCTAAGGTGGAATTGCCATCAAGAATGGGTTATGGAACAATAGAGAAGAGATGGATTAGTTGAAGGAGAAGTCAGTTAAGACTTAGGTAAGGGAGAGACGGAAATTCAAACCTAATCACTGAGCTATTACTACTAAGGTCAAAGAGTCTATTGATACCTATGGAGGAAGTGGGATGGAGTCAAAGTATGGATCACCTTAAATTTCTTCTTTGGCATCTTTCTCAAGTCAGATATTAATGTTGTGGTAGATGATCTGGCTAGGATGACAAGGGTCATAGTGACTAATGGAAAAGGACTTGGAACTACATAAGAGAACACTAGGATGACTAAAGTGGGGATGGGGAGGGTCCTTCCTATAAGTGGTATGTTTTTAAAGGTTATAGTCATGCCTTATACTAAAAGCATGCCCAAAGGAGGCACCAAGAGTAGTTTAGGATATGAGATGGATGAACAAAAGGGAATGAAATATTAAAGACACTTATAAATACTAATTCCAAAGGCACTTGGGTGAAATATGAAATGAAATAAATGGAAAATAAAGGGTGTGGATTCAAAATAGTGGGTGCCATATCTAAGATTTTGAGTGTTGTGGGAGCAATGGGTGGAAAGGAAATAAGAGGAGATGAGGGAGTGAGTGGGGGAACCAAAATGGGTGTCTAATGGGTACTTAATTATAGGATTTATCTCAAGTTTCCATCCAAATAAAATATTAGAGGTTTTGGTGTCATTGACTAAGCAACTTTTACTTGGGCTGCTTGGCCTCATGTAATCTAGGGTTGGCTCTATCATGGCCTAGTTACTAGGGTTATCAAAAGAGGTGGAGGTAGAGTTAAAGGATAAAATAGAGGAGGAATAGATAGAGATAGAACATGAAGATATATATCTATTATTAGAAGTAGAGATAGATCTAGAATCAAATCTTAAGGAGGATAAGGTGGTGGGATTCCCTATAAGATTCTTTAGGATATGGCCAAAACTATTAGAGTTGGGTCCTCCACAAACTGACTAGGAGCTAGAGGAATTGTAGATAGGCCTTCCAAAGACTTATTCCCCTTCTTATATACTATCTAATAAAGCACCTCTTAGTTATTAATGGCATTCAAATAGAGATCATCATCATTTTTTGATTGATGGTCATAATTGATGTTGATTAAAGTTGAGTATTATTCCAAATAGGCTCAAATCAACCTTTTAGGGTCCCATTATTGAATATTTCACTTTTCTAGGGTAAAGGAGTCTTTCCTAGCCACCATATTCTATATTAATTTCAGGTTATTATAAATGTGGTTCTATATGGTGATTGAGAGTAACAGGCACACCCACTATTGATGTTGTATGCAAAACTTGAAGATGTCATTCACCAATTGATAGAAAATATTATATTTTTATAAGTAGTCAGGTACATAATATGGAAAGTAGATGGGGTCTTGGAGGAATCCTATGATGTGTATCACCATGTCATCTTTGTATAGCTATTAGTCTTTGATGGCTTTGATAGAGTCCCTAATTACCTTTGAGTGCTAAGACATTAGAACTTTGTTAACTACCTAGTACACCACCAAGTAGAAGTACTCATAGACATCATGGACATGGTGGTGAAATTGGTATCCATATAGCTTATAAACTTCATGTGGATGGTAGGGCCATCAAGAACCCATGTAGTAAAGTTCAAAGGCTTGAATGAGAGAATCCCATTGATTGCATCTAGAAAGTGGCTCATCATGTAGAAGTCACCTCTAATTTGGGTGTTAGAAATGACATGGATCAACTAGAAGTTGATCAAGCCTCCTATGTATTAGATTTCTGAGTATGTTAGGATCATATGTAGGAGGGAAACCCATATCTATTTGATATGTGAGCAATTTGGGTCCTCAAATAGCCAGTTCAGTAGGATCATGCCTACTCAAATGTCCTCCTAGAAGGTGAAAACTATGCAAGCATTACTTTTTTCTTTGTTAACCAACTTGGAGTCAGGGTTCTGATCCCAATCATGGAATACATCATAGCTTTGGTAGGTGTTCATCCAGACTAACACTATAACTACATAATATGATAAATAAAAGTTTAGGAGGGAGTAGTTTGACTTAAAGGCATTCCTAAATATATTCACAATCTACTACTGAGAGGTGGGTGAGCATACCCAATCATTGATAGTGTCTTGCATGAAAATGGACTTATGGATGATGTTTCCCAATATGTAGGTACATGGAAATCCCTCTAGTTTAGTTTTGACTCTATGGAGTTCACACATCTTATAGGACCTAAGAGCATCCTCATACTCATCCTATTGGTCATCTGCATCAGTAGAATCCTTGGGGACTTGGTTAATTACCTTAAATATGCCATTATAGTGCTTATACTTAATTAAACTAGTAGAGAATTTGGTGTCTTTATGCTCAGGACCGGCCTTCTAGTTTGAGGATGTAGAAACCATAGGAGTAGGATTAAGGGGTAATTTAGGGATCTTTGAGTATAGAAGGCATGAGATATAGGGGCTTTCTGGAATTTTAAATCAAGGACTTAGAGATTTTTTACATTCATTAATGGTAGCTATTAATTGGATTCTCTTAGGATTTATAATTTCATGTATACATCCCCTTGCATTAATGGAATTTAGTGGCTCACTTGCTATAAATTTGAATTTGAGTTAGTGGCTAGATTTTGTCCCTTTATTTCTAAACCCATAATTGAATTTAAAACCCATGATCATTTATTTCCAAATGAATATAGAAATGGTAATGGGATGTTATTTACAACTATCCAATTGAGTCCATCTTCCCATTTTGTTAATGCCCATGACATGGTAGGAATGTGGTCACATCTATTGGAGGCTTCTCAGTTATCTCCTTCCTTGTACATGTGTCATTTGCTCATTAGTCATTTTATTAATGGTTTTTACCTAGGCATGGTTTTGTACCTCATATCAAAACCATAATTCAAGTGATGTATTGCTTAGGAGACACATGAAATGTTTTGATAGACTTGCAAGTCTCATCCATAATTCATTATAAAATTCTCAATGTCTCAAGTGATAACTAGTTCATTTACATACTAGGTAAGATGGCTACTTCCCATTCATCTTGACTCTCCCAAGATCTTACATCTTTGATAGTTTAAGGGGAGTAGCCACTCTGACTCATGACAACATGGAAAATTCCCATTAAGCCAAGATATAACATCTATAACAACTCTATAGGACTAGCTACTTTAACTCTTAAGGATGTGGCACTTTCCCATTTAGTCAGGCTCCCTCAAGCTCTAACATATCTAATAAGTCTAGGGGATTGGCCACTATAAATCATGATGATGTGGAACCTTCCCATTTGATGAGGATCTCTTAAGATCTAACATCTCTAATAGGTCTATGGGACTATATGATTTGACTTATGATGATTTGGAACCTTCCCATTTGGTTAAGCTCTCTTAGGCTCTGACATCTCTGACAAGTTTGGGGGAATAGCCACTCTGACTCATGATGACATGTCACCTTACCATTCAATGAGGCTCTCTTGGGCTCTATCATCTCTGATAGGTCTGGTGGATTGGCCACTCTAACTCATTATGATGTGGTGCTTTCCCATTCAACTAGGTTCTCTCAAAGTCTAATATCTATGATAGGTTTAGGGGATTATCCTATCTAACTCATGATTACATGACACCTTCCCATTCAACCAAGATTATTGTTATAATTATTATTGTTTCAAAAGGTGATATTGGCATGATGATAGTTTTTAAATACTTCAAATGTTACCTAGTCCTACAATCATTATATTTGGTTCATTGAGTATAATTCATTTATTAAATTGATTATGGCATGTATTCCCATTTAAAATTAAGGTAAAGTATTGAAACATTAATTAATAAGTGGTTATAATAAGTACCCTTAATATTTTAAAATGGTTAAATAAATAAAATAAATATATTTTATTTATTAACATGAGGTAATATTGTGTAAATACATTAAATATATTTGTTATGGTTGTTGAGTTTCTTGGGAATAATTTGGCCCTATTGGTTACAACAATCCACTTCAACATTCCAATATAAAAAGGGTTTTACCCAATTGGTAATTTAAACCATTATGATGAATTTATCATCAAAAGATTGTGATATTTGATATGCAACAAATATCATTGCAAATAGTTTTGTGAAGATAAATTTGAGAGATAATTGATAGGAAAAAGGCTTATGTATTAGGTGAAGTTTCTCATTATAGTGAATAAAATAAACCCATGGTTTTTTTACCTCTTTGAGGTTTTCAACATTAAAATATTGTGTTCAAATTATTTGTGCCTTTACTACTTAATTTCCTATCTAGATATATATAATGCCCTAGATAATTATGAAACAAGAAAAAATGAAGTGGATGATGATGTTTTAACTCTTCCATTGAAAGAATCAATATGGGTGGGTATGGTTAGAAAGCTAACATTTGGGAAAGGACATTATTATGATTTTTAGGATACCTTAAAAAATATAAGCGAGTGTGTATTATGATTTTAGATATACTAATAAGAATATTTACTAAAAAAAATCATTGTGTATGCTTGAACAAGAAAGAGTAATCATGGAAATTATAAAACTAAAGGATTTTTATTCAAAATAAATCTTTAGAGATGATTTATACCATAAAATTTATACATCTATTTTTAAACATAACCAAACAAAAAGTAATCATCTAATGTATAACCATTGTCATAATCAAGAGTGGTGATATTGGCATCAAGAGATCAAACCATAATGTTTGTAGAAGGAGTAATATTATGATATTTATTTAAAATAATGTCTATCATAGGTATCTCTTTAATTTCCCTCTTACAATAATGGGGTATTAAGGTAAGAGCAAAATGAGATATGATACTAGGAGAAAGATTGGAATTTTTTATTTTAAAATCGATCTCATTAGCTTCATCATCATCAAAATCAATAATATTTGGGGGAATGCTTTCCAAAATATAGAGGTGACCAATATAACCTTTAAATAAATTGATATGGAATTTGAAACATTGATACTCACAAAAGGGATTACTTGGAAGTAGTTCAAGAGGTCATATTTTAAAGACGCCATTATATTGAAATATTTAATAGTTATGATAGTTGTTATTATATTAAATTTCATATATAGATCATAGTTAAGTAAATTTGATGCATTGACATTAGGAAAACCTAAAACACTCATGTATTTAGTCCAATGGAAACCAATCATGATGTGATAGGATAAAAGAAAGTTGAAAATCATAATTTTCAGTGTAACCATAACTAAAGGTAATATGATAGGAATCCAACATCACCCTTTGTGTATAATTTGTATTCAATAATATCATTTGAAAATGTTATATGTGGAATTAATGTTTTTTGGTATAATACCAAAAGGATTTAATGAATTACAAGGAGGTGACTCAAGTGCTCGTGATCTATAATTTTTGAAGGGATTATGCCTTAATAGAAAACTATAGAAAAATATTTACTACATAAGTTATAACTAATTTAATTTCCAAATGGATAATATTTAGAATGTTATAAGCATGAAAGAGATTGAGTGAGACCACTTGAAAACCATACACAACTATAATGAAAGGGTAATATACACACAACACAAATATTTGACCCTAAAAACCATATTATTATGGAAAAATTATTGGAATTTGAAGTTGAAAATATTCTTGACATTTGTTCCATGAAATGAGGTAATAAAAATCATTAATAAAGCATACAACTCCCACTCTCTAATTTATCCTAAAATATTTAATTTTTCATGGAATAAATATGAGTAACATAGTATAAAAGGGTCAAGACCGATAGTGTAGACTCCCCATTCTCACCACAATTAGCTTCCAACTAGACTTTAGACCTGTTTATACCAAACATTAAAAATTAAGCCTATGAATAACTAAACATCCCAATTTTATCTTCACATAACTCATCACTTCTTAAAATCATGTTGAGGCATCTCTATTTTGGGTATTCTATTGTGAACAACAATAACCTTTCATAGATTCATCCCTCATCACTTTGCGATCTAACAACTAGTAGTTAGCCTATCAACCCATTAGGGAGGCCACTTGAATAATTATTAAAAGAGATAAAATGATAATCAAAATGAATCATCTAATTAAACTAGATTAAATGATTACATAAATTATCCATTTTCAACTAATGAATATCTAAAAATGGAAATTCAAAAATTCAAAATATCAAGCTTCTTTATCATTGCCTTTCTGAGTTGTAAAGCTCTCCTAAAATATCTAAAAATATATAATCTGAGAGCTAGGAATATTCATTGAAATTTATAATTACATGACACATTTCTAACTCAATTATAGTTTGCCTCAACTCAGCTAGGGTTAGTTTTAACTCACTCCATGCTTAAACTCAACCACAACTCAACTTAGGTGAGAGTTAACTTTGGAGGTTACAAGTACAAGGCCCTACCTATTGATCAACAAGATGTTTTAGTGAAATATTATTATACCAAAATACCTCCAAGAATATATTTTTGTGTAAAGCTAGTATGCTCAAATAGATGCAAATAAACCCTGTAATTAGTCTTACCATGCCAAATTCAAAAGTCAACTAGCCAAGCCAAGGTGTCAAGGGAAGTTAAAGCACATGGAACTTTATTGATAAAGATTTAATGATGCACAAAGCCAAGAAAACCACTTTAAAACTGCATTTGGTGAAACAAGGAAGGTAAAAGGATGATTTATTTTCTTTTCTAGTTGTGTTTTCATTGTATGATTGTTACATATGCTCTCCCTAATGTCCAGTCTAGAGGTGTTAGTGTTTAGTGTGTTATTTTGATTTATTTTTATTAAACTAATGTTATACGAACTTCCCCTCTATTGGATTACTTGTTTGCATGATGGCATGCTTGATATGATGTGGACCCCATAAATTTATTCCCATGGTATTTTAAGACATCTTCCTAATAATTTTCATTTTAAAATTTGAAGTTGTTGATCAAAAAAGTAGAAAGTGGAGGCTCACAGACTTCCTATAGGAAATCACATTTTTATTCTATGCAATTACAATTTTTATCTCTATAATTATGGTATTACACCAAGGAATCATGATATTTCACTATAATATCATGACTTGGAAGTTGTGTTATTGTCCCAATAACTAGCGATAAAGTCATGATAAGTACCAGTTTTGTAGGGAATTGAGGTATTACCTTAGAGATTTGTGATATTGCCTTTATTATTTGAATTTTTAACTATAGATCTATGATATTTCTTAGATATTTTTGGTATTTCACTATACATTCATTAAATTACCTTTGTGATCTATGTTTTTGCTCTACAGACTTACCATTTTGTGTTAACCCTATATTTTGTAGAAGTTACAATATTATGATGCAGATTTTTTTAATTTTGTATTGTATATCTATGATAATACTTTGTAGACTCAAAATTTTTCACTAACATTATTCTATAGGAATTTATGGTTTTGTATTGATGAGTTGTAATTTTTTAGGAAAAATCATGGTATTACTTCATGTTCTATGATTTTGCACTATCTAAAGAGAATTGGAATCCAAAAGTCACTTACCTACTTAATTTTTAACTCTAAACACAAGGACCCCTTAACATCTTTTGCATGACACAAAGACCAAGGAAAGATATTTTTTGACACTCTTAGTTTCAAAAATCACATTTAGATTTGGTGTTTTAAAATATTTTACTTGAGTTATTTTTGTTTTGTCTAAAGTTCTCAAGCAATATGAAGGGATTAAAATTTATGACTTGTTTTGTTTGGTGCTATAAAAATGAACTCACACTCTAGTTAAATGCTCATAAGAGTTTTCATTTTTATGATTATTATTATGTGTTTATTTCACAAGTCAAGTATAGTGTGTATGCTCTACCCCCATCCCCTTTCAGGAACTTGGGTGATAAAAATGCTTCACTTATTACATTTGTCAATTTCCCCAAAAGAATGCAAAGAAAGTTGTTAAGGCCCTCCCCAAAATCTGAGTGATTTGGGTGACCCCAAAATGACCCCAAAGTCCTTTAACTCAATCTTTATTTCATGTATTTTGGTTTATGGGCATGAGTTCATCACCTCCCCATGGATTCTATAGGGAAGTGTTAACCCAATAATTCATCTCTTGGAAGCACTTTACCCCCACTCCACATTAAGGGTATATAAATTAAGGTCAAATTACTAAGATGCATGTTTGAGCAGTTAAGCAACCTTTATTAGTAATAGACTACCTCAAAATGTGTGTTTAACTTAGACATTACACTACACTAAATAATTGATAGATGTAATGGTTATGAAAAGGATAATACCTTTTCACAACAAGTCAGTTAACATGGATCCAAATGACGGTGTGTGCCCTAGTTTTAACCACACACATGAGACCATTTAGAATGTAGGAGAATTGATAATTTAGATAAACTCACTTACCATAGATATAATGTCAATGCATGCCAAGTAGACTAATGTTCCAAGTCTTTATACAAACTCTTAAGAGAATGGGGGGGCCTAAAAAATCTACTTTTCATGTGTATTTTAATTTTTTGATTAACAATATAATTTCCTCTCAAGAGCAAGTATATAGATGGAATTTGATAATATGAATCTACCTTGTTAGTTTTTAGGATTAGGATGATACACTTAAATGTTTGTGTTGTTTTTACTTTTAACTTGCATTGTCTTGAGTCAATTTGTTTTTTCATCCCATGTTTAAAAAACAAGTCATGTTTTCACACCACTCTTTTGGTTGAAGAGGTGTTATGTCATCCATTTGACACCACACTTTGCCTTAGTCATTTGTCAAAACATTTGTGTGTGTGTGTCACTTGTTTGAAAGGGGCATCATTACACTTCCCATTTCATTCTAAGCCTTATGCCTTAGAGTTTTTGAAACAAACCATTTATCATAGCTTTAGATCAAGATAACATTGTTACAGTTCTCACATTATTTCAAAGACTTGTTCCCCTATATCCAATCACAATTTCAAAACCATGTGTGCCCTTTTGGTCTATGCCTAGTATTGTTACACCATCCATTTTGGTATAGCTTGTTATCTATTTAAGAATAAAGACTTCTAAATCAAGTTCCAAATTGGTATTGATAAATTCAGATTCAAACATTGATTACTTTATGCCTATGCCTTGTGTAATTTTGTCTTAGACATTTACCTCTCGCTTTTGGATTGTATAACTTAGACTAATTATTTTCTTTCTTTAACAATATTTGTACATAAATCTGGGAAGTGTTTTATCTTCTATGTGCCTAAAGTCCAATGTATTTTGCCAAAGGTCAAGTTTATGTTTAAATATGAATGCCTAGTTTGAGTCCAAGTGTTTCAAATTTGTTAAGATTAATTATCTTGCCTTTTAGACCTAGTTTGTGCCAAGTCTACATTTTATGTCATGTTCTCAAAAGACCCAGCATTTTACCTTCCATTTTAGAACTAGTTATTTTGAGCCTAGATTTTTGCCTTTTTCCTAAAGACCTAGAAACCTTTTTCATTTTTAGACCTAGATTATAATCGTTTGAAACACTTTTTACTAAGTTTGGCATTCACATTTTATCCATTCACTTAACCATTTGTGTGAGAAATTTGACATTAAAACTTTTGGACTGAGTTTATCATTGAATATTTTGTATAATAGCTCCACTTTTAGGCCAACTTTTACACCAAGTTTTCCATTTTAGATAAATTACTTATTCGTAGACCAATGTCACTTTCAAACTTACACCTATACTAAGACCATTTTCATAGACCAAGGCCACCCTCTTTGAGATAATTACCAAACCTAGTCATGTCAATTGTCATATGACATAATCACCCTTTTTTGGGCTAATTAATGTATCAAGTTTGCCATTTTAATGATAACAATACCTGATTGCCTAACTATACCATTAATCTTCCTTTGGTCTGCATGAACAATCAAGCTGCACAACATCCAAGGATTACCATACAAGGACCTCATCCTTTGGATTTTAAGCTAGTAACCAATATTAAAAATGGACTTTCATTACCATTATAAGACCTCCTCCTTTGCCCTAAATGTTATTAATTTGACCTATCAAGGCCAAATTACTACTCCTATCATATAAAACTTTCTTAAATATACCCAATAGCCCTTTAAAGCTAGTCAAACCAAGCATTTATAACCTAAAATCACTAATTTTAATTAAAAATGTCCAAAATGGATTGTAAATGGGTCATTATCATTTAAAAATAACATTTTCAAGTTAAAATATGTAGACAATCTATGCACAGGGATCAATTTTGAGAGAAAATTAAACTTTTTGGGAGCTACAGGTGGTTTCAAGACTCAAATTTTGTACATAGGGTCATCATGAGTTGGAAAACCTTATGAAATATTTTCATGTCCATTGGATGAGTCGATGTAATTTCCATTTTGTAATAGTCCTTATCATGTCCATTAGAGATCACCATTGGAGTAGGCATCATTTTCGAGTGCCATAGAGGTTTCTAAGTCTAGGTTAAAGTATTAAAAGTATAATATAATATTTTTACACCATAATCAGACATTTAAAGATTTTAAAAACTCTAAATTTTAATCAAACCATGCTTATACAGGTTTATGCAAGTAAATAGGCATATAGGTCAAAAAGGGGTTTTTTAACTCTTCAAGCAAAATTTTCTTTCAAAGTGTTTTGATAGCATGGTTTAGACACCATGATAATTTTTCAGGAATTGGGAATCATGTGAAAATTTATTTTAATTTTGGTAAAATTTTCACTTTTTGCAGTTCTAAACACCCTTCCTAGCCTCCTATTCATATACTCATATCTTTTACCACGTGTAGAGTTTAGCTGAAGTATCTTAGTATGTTTTTATGAACCATATTAAATTATAATTAATTAAAAACTAATACTATTTTATGGTATATTATTTATAAATAATCATTAAGAGTGTAGGTAGCCTAGAATGCAGTTAAAACCCCATAGGCAGATTTCTTCACATGGCAATTTTTTATATATTTTATATGGGAACCCAATATTTTCAGGGATGTTAAGGGGATAATTTTGATATAAATAAATGTAAATATTTTTTTATTTGGAAGTATGTACTTCATGAATCATCATTTTATAGATTCAGCTTCAAAGCCTGCCTAAAACCTTAAAAAACTAGTTTTGTAAAAATTTGATATTATTTCTATAATATCAACAAGAATAAACCTAAAAATATTTCAAACATTAATTAAAATCATATATTATTCCATAAATGTTAATTTTATACATGGATTTGTACATATGAGGGTAGAAATCATGTTTTGTGTGGTAAAAAACATGTAAAATGAAGTACAAGATAGTCCAATGAAATATAATCAATGGAGATCAAAGAATAAGAAATTTTATTCATAATTAAATTTTAATTTGGTTATAAATCATCCCTTAAGTTCCCCAACTAGCTTGATCAAAATGGCCAGTCTGTAGAAAAATTAAACAAAATAGGCCTACTCAACCTAGTTGATTAAATGGCAAAGGTTTTCTCATCAAAATCACACATTTGGTGATGAATAGTATATATATTATGGTATAATGTTTTGTTTTTTCATGTTTCATGTCTTCTTATTTCATGTTTAATGGTGTCCAAGTGAACAGATTAGCCTTTAGGCCTAATTGGTCTAAATAACTTAATTGGTCAACTTGCTGAGTTTGAGTTTGGCATGGAATTGGTCATCAAAGAATTAAAAATAGATTCCCACAATGAGTAACTTATATTCCAAGATTATTTAATTTAATTTTAAACTTTTAGAATCTTTTTCCATGCAAAGGAAGGCTCTTTAGGGATTGACTAGTCAAAGCTCCTCATCTATTTTTAGCTTTCCATGCAAGCAAAGTTTTAAAACACTTCAAGGCTCAACAAATTCACATAAATTTTTTTATTCCTACAATATGTGGCATGAAATTTTCATAAAAGATGATTTACTTTTAAAACAAGTTTCCCACCACCTATTTTCCATGCTAAATTTTGAGAGTGCATACATGCTTTGTGAAGGAAAGCTATTTTTAGGAATTTTCTAAATATTATAAAAAGGCATTTTCTAAATATTTTAAAATGGATTTGATTAAATAATTTAAAATTTTTTTAGTCGTTATTTAATTAAATAATACTATTCTTTATGTAAATTGACCCCACTTAGGCTATTCTTAGCCTTTAATACTTATATATTGGATTTTGAAGCCATTATTGTATTAATTTCGGAGGTAGAGAAGAAATTAAATTGACACCATGTTTATCAAATAAAAAAGATTTTTATTTTTCATGAGTTTTGATAGATAATAGAGTGTAATTGATTGTGTATCAACATATAATTGAGATTATATCTCCTTTTGATAGGTTCATTCCTCACCTATTTCTTTTTATCTCACCTTTTACAGGTAATTTGAAGAGGCAAGAAAGGAATTTTGTGATCCAAAGTTCTATTAATCCTTCATCTAAAATATTTATGTTTAAGGACAATATAGGATTTTTATTTATTCACATGTGCGCATTAGTTGTAGTATTTGTAGAGTAAAAAATACTCTACGTTTCATTCTAATTTTCAGTTGTGCACTACAAAATTTTGTTCCCGCATACTTTGGTCCAAGATGGCAAAGTTTTGAAATAGAACACAGGCTCTAATTTATTTTTGATTCATTTTTGTCTAAGTGTTAAAGATAGGTCGAAGCTGCCAAGTGTCATTTTCTGAGGCACTTTTCATAATTTCAATAAGGCTATAGAATGTTCCACTTATCTCATACCAACTCAGCAAAATGCGACAAGTGTCAGCATCCATGTTTCATATCAGCACCCACATTTCAAATATCTTTTTAGTAGAAGGTTTCAACAAGCTAAGTATCAAAATCAGGCAGAAAGTGCCAAGTGGCAATCATGGAAGGTTTCAAATTGTTTTTCTAAAAGTGATGGAAGATGCCACATATCCCAGCTAAAGAGAGCAGAAGCCACCATGTGTCAAGATCCAAATTATCTTCATTTTACTTCACCAATATAGCAAAGACTATGGTGGGTCTCAGGTTTTGTTTTTGAAGCCAGCAGAAGCCGTTAAGTGTCATTATCCATGTAAATATGAAATGAGGTCTGATTGTTTCTATAATATAAACAAGAGTGATGTGGAGACCAGCACGTGTCACCTTCTGCAAGTTTCTCAAAAGGTAGCTAAAAGTAGAGGAGATCACCACATATCCCTAGTTAAGTAAAATGAAGATTGCCATGTTTCCTTTGTTGAAGCAAGCGGAGATTACCTCCTATCCCTATGCCCTTTTTTAAAAGTTGATCAATCAAGAAATGTTGTGGGTCTTATTTTTGTTAAGTTGTTAAAGTGTCGAAGAAGCAGATTATGATAGGTGTCAAAGGCAGAACATTTCTAAGTAAAGATATAGTAAGAGTATAGGTAAAATAGAAAGTGTTGTGTGTCTTCAGTAAGTGTTTCAGAACACACCAAGTGTTGTTCTCTAGTGTTTCCTAAGTAACAAGAAAATTTTCAAGGAATTGGCTAAGTTTCCTCTTCTATTTAATAGAAGGAAGTGTCATGTGATCTGTTTCATCTAATGAACTATCAAAAGACAAAGCATTTCAAAATTTGAGAAATATCTTCTATTAGACACTTCCAGTTTGATTATATTTTAGTTAGGCCATTATATTGAGAATAAGCAGATAATCTAGAGTGTATATAAGGCTATAGATAAGGGTGCAGAGATCACCAAAAAGGGGAATCATCATTAGATACTAGAGATAATTTTCTAAGAGAATTATTGTCAAGAGTTTAGACTTTCTAGAGCTGTGACTAGGAATATCATTTGCCTTTGTTCCATTTTCTTTAGTTAAAAAGTTTATGTAACTGTGCATGTTTATGTGCCTCTTATGTGACTGGAGAATTAATAAGAAGATTGAATCCTATGCCTTTGTTGATACTTTCTGTGTCATTGCAAAAATAGTCTAGGGTGTGTTGTCAAGAGTTTTAGACTTTCCAGAGCTATGATTAGTAATATCATTTGCCTTTGTTCTATTTTCTTGAGTTGGAAGGTTTATATAACTGTGCATGTTTTTGTGCCTCTTATGTGACTGGAGAATTCAAATAAGAAGATTGAATCCTATGCCTTTGTTGATATTTTTTGTATTGCTACAAAATTAATCTAAGCTGTGAGCCTCTATTTCTATTATTTTCATCTTTTACATTGATCATGCCTTGTTTGCTCTTAAATGTAATTGAATCTTACATATAGTCTCATTGTGCTCAGGATTAAGGTCAAATTACATTCAAGTGCATCACCATAGTTAGATTTTCTTTCTTGTATTTGTGTTTCTATTAAAATTCTTATCCCTTTTCCCATTATACACTTGATATAAAGAAGAGACCAACTTCTTAAAAATATGGAGGTTGTTTCAAGTTGCAAGTCCCACATCTTGAAACTTCCCATTGTTGGTGTTAGAAATAAGTGTAATTTTAACCATCAATAGTTTTTGGCATGCTCGATGGGACAAATCTTGAAGTTTCTTTAAAGATCGTATGAACTAGAGGGCTACAAGGAGTCAGATCTATGGACCAGTAACCAAATTACAATCTTCTATAAATCTAGGTGTTCTTTTGCCACCTTTGGTAACTAGTCCAAGAAGAAGAGTCAACCATTTTATACCAATACCAATAGCAATTATGGGAGCCCCTATACCCCCAATAAATTATGCAAGTTGGAACACTGGTAGTCCATTGATTCTCCCAATACCACCACCCACTTGGGACCCTATCCCAGTGAATGCCTTGAAATCTCTACCCAAATTCAGTAGGCAAGACTTCAAAATACTTGAATAACATCTGTAGGATGTATCACATGTATATGCTATACAAGTTGTCACACAACAAAATGTGGCCATAAGATTATTAGCAGCTTCTTTTAAAGGGAAGGCTCTAGAATGGTATCGGTCTTTGACCCCAAATACCATATCTACATGGGATCAGCTTGGAGATCTTTTCTTTGAAAGATTTGAAGAGAAGGGTGATAAGTCTTCTTTGTTACAACAATTGATTACCATCTAAAGGGCACCATAAGAATTGATGACTGACTTCAATTCTAGATTTCAAAAGACTTGGGAAAGAATCCCTACTATAGCTAGACCACTACCAGGTATGGCTATAGTGTTTTATCTTCAGGTTTTAAATTTAGACATATCTATTATGATTTAGTCACTTGGAGGTCAGATTCCGTCGGAGGCTTATGACTATGCAGTCAGAGCTGAAAATAATTTGATAGATGCTGGAAAGTTGTCTCCAAGGCCTCCCATGCCCATGTTCTCAAAATTTTCCTTGCCATTATCTCAAGAAGCCCCTAAATCCATAACCCCACCTGTGTCCATGTACACATATCCTCAACCACCTGCTAAATAAATTGTCCCTGCCCAATCATCTGAGCTAGATGATATTAAGAATATTTTAAGGACATTTTCTAATGAGTTGATAAATATGAAAAGACAGTAGAATGCTTACCCTAAAACCCAATATCAAGGCTATCAAGGAAATATATTTCCATCATAGCCAAACCAATATCAGGGTCCTCCAAGGCAAAATAACCCTCAGTTAGCAAACTAATTAGTTGCAGCCCCTACACCCTCATAGACTATTCCTCCCAATTCAAATAGAGAGATGGTTCCAGGGCAAAATAATTATGCAAATGTTACCAATGCCTAGTTTTTTCCTTGAAATAATGCTCATACACCTAGAGAGTGTCCCATGGGTAATCTGCAACAAAAGGTAGCAGAGCAAAGAAGGATGGATGGACAATATGCAAGTACTAGTGATAATCAAGCCTACCAATCTTCTGATATGCAAAATTCAATCTTAATAGCTCAGATGCAAGGGATGTCTTTGCAACAAGATGAAGAAATAGCCCCAAAATATTCTTTGTTCTCATGGGTTGAAGAGGAAGAATCGGTATTCTTGAATGAAGTTTTTACTTTCAAGGAACCAGTTGTACAAATAGACTACTATACTAGATCAAAGAGAAGAATGATGGAATATCCTAAATTTATAAACAATGAAGTTATGGAGAATACTTCATTTCAATGTCATTAGAACACAACTGTTAGATAAGAAATGCTTCATCTAGTGCAGAATCAAGAATTTCCTGGACAAGTTCAAGAAAAGACAAGGTATCCTAATCTTCCACGAATTCAAACTTTGGGATCAATGAATGTGGTTGATCAACTGAAGATGAATCTAGCACAAGTATTAATTTGGGACATGTTATCTATTCCTAAATAGAGGACACTATTACAAGAAGCTCTTCAAGGCTAAACAATGCCCAAATGTACTGGTATCAAAGAAGGACCTACTGATAAAAGAAAGCTCAAAGATAATGCATCTGCAGACAACAGCCTTAGTGAACTATGCACTAGAGGTAAGCAAATCCAAACCAGATCCCTTCTATTTAACTTTGATAGTTGGTAAGAAACTACTGCATAATGCAATGATAGATTCAGAGGCTAGTATTATAGTTATGCCTAATTAGATAGCAGATGCTTTAAAGATAAAATATGAGCCACTCAATAAAGGAGTTATGTAGTTAAATGGCAAATCAATGAAAATAATAGGGAGAATTAAACAACTACCATTGCAATTATATACTTGTTCAAATATAATTTTAAATCAAGATGTAGTAGTTATAGATATACCTCTTATATTTGGCCTATGTTTATCAAGAGACTTTATAGCCAAGATAGGAGGAGATATGTCTCTTGATTGGTCTCACTTAATTCTAAAAACTAAATATGGTTCAAAAATGAAAATTCTATCTGAACCACTATCAAAAGATCACATCACAAATGAACCAACATTAAAATTAAAGGCAAATTAGGCTATGATAAATAAGGTAGAAAGGGGTTTTATTGAAAAGTTAGGTGACTAGACTAAGCATGATAAAGGAAAAAATAACCAGTTGTTAGCTACAATGCAAAGTGACCCATATAGAAATTATGACTCTATTGGTCTTGGCACTTATGTTATTTTTGATGAAGACCATGAAATCCCAAATGTTTTAAGGGAAGAAATGCCAGCTAATAAAAAATCTAAAAAAGATTCAGAAATATGGACATTAAATTTTGATGGGGCTAGAAGTAAAAATGGTGCTAGAGCAGGAATTTGTCTTACTACCCCAAATGGTGAAAAAAATTTAAGAGCTATCCATTTTCAATTCGCTTGTACTAATAATGATGTTGAGTATGAATCTTTAGTACATGGGCTCTTATTAGCCAAGAAAAAGGGGATAAAGAATCTAATAGTAAAAGGAGATTTAGAACTAGTAGTAAAGCAAATTAGAGATAAGGCAATAGCAAAGAATGTAAGGATGAAATCCTATAAGCATAGAATATCGGATTTAATAGAAGATTTTGAAGCTTTCAATATTGAAGTAGTTCCTAGGAGTCAAAATTCTAAAGCTGATAGGATGGCATAGATTGGTTCGCAGTTTGATCCAGTAACTGGCCTATTAGTTAACAATAAGTCAGTAAAGGTTATAGTAAGGCTAACTATTCCAGATAATGATGAGAATTGGCAAGTATTTGAAAATGATTTTCAAGTACTCTCATTCTTGCAACAATCAGGGGAATTCTATGATCAATTGCAACCAAAGATTGAAGAGGCATATGGGGATCAAATTATATAATTAAAGAATAATAAGATTCACAAAGGTTTATTTACTTTAGAGAACCTTTTCGATCTAAAAGATGTAAGCCTGGAGAAGAAAAGGTTCCAAGAAAACAAAGTAGATTATTCTGAAATAGAGGTATGTGAAGGGAAAAAATTAAAAGTTGGAAATTCTACAACTCAAGTAGAAAAAGAAAGGCTAATTGAATTATGCAAAAAATATGACAAAGTCATAGCCTAGAGCTATGAAGACCTTCATGGATATAATAGAGACATCATTCAGCACACAATAGAACTGACTGAAGGATCCAAGCCCATCAGACAAAAATAGAGGCCAATGAATCCAAGGATTGAGCCTCTAATGGTGGATGAGTTGCAGGAACTTTTAGATTCTAAAATAATTTTTCCAATCAAACACTCAACCTAGGTATCAAATCTAATACCAGTTAGAAAAAAGAATGGTGATATAAGACTGTGTGTAGATTTCAGAGATCTAAATAAAACATCTTTGAAGGATCACTATCATTTGCCCTCCATGGAACAAATTCTACAAACTGTGGCTAAATCAGAGAGATTCTCTTTGCTAGATGGTTTCTCTGGATATAATCAGATTTGGTTGGCTAAAGGAGACCAATACAAGACTAATTTTACTACCACATGGGGAACATTTGCATATGCTAAGATGCCATTTGGCCTATCAAATGCTGGAGCCACTTTTTAGAGAGCTATGGATGTTACATTTGGGGAACTGATAAATAAAATCATCCTAATTTATCTTGATGATCTTACTATTTTTTCAAAGAATGTTGCTGATCATTTTGATCACTTAGAAGCTATGTTTAAAAAATGTCAAGAATTTGGAATATCCTTGAATCCTAAGAAATGTATCTTTGTTGTCCCTCAAGGAAAATTATTGGGACATATAGTATCTAAAGAAGGAATTTCCATAGATTTAGAAAGAGTGGCAGATATAATGAACTTATCTCTTCCAATAAATAAGAAAGCAACTCAATCTTTCTTGGGAAAGATTAATTTTATCAGTCGGTTCATATCTTAATTTGCAGGCTTAGTAAGACCAGTGACACTCTTACTGAAAAAGACCTAATTTTCAAGTGGACTATGGAAGGAAGGAAATCCTTTGAAGAGGTCAAGAAAGCTATCTCAACAAACCCAGACTTTTCTAAGCCTTTTGTAATGTATGTATATGGAGGAGAGCTCAGTATTGTTATCTTAACACAAAAAGATGATAGACAGGAGGGAGAGCATCTAATAGCCTTTTTCTCAAGGACTCTTAGGTAATATGAAACCATATATAACTTTGTGGAAAAATAAGCATATGCTATAGTAAAATCCCTCAAAAAGTTTAGGCATATAATATCAGGAAGTAAAATTGTAATACTTGTAGCTCATCCAAGTGTCAGAGAATTTATCATGAAGGGTGAAATTACTGAAGAAAGAGAAAATTAGATAACTAAGATTCTTGAATATGATGTAGAAGTTAAACCCACTAAATAATTTAGAGGTAGGGGTTTGTGTCAATATATGACTCAAGATCTTGAAAAGATGATATTTGAAGAGACAAATTCAAGAACATAAGAAGAAATTGTATTGAGAATACAAGAAGTTGATCAAGAATCTTGGGTTACAAGTAGGATTCATTTTATGAAAAATGGGATTTACCCAAGGGAACTCCCTCCGAATAAGAGAAGATACTATAGGATACAAGGAGTTCATTTTGTTTTAATTTAACAGGTTCTTTTCAGAAGAAATTCTGATGGCAAATTATTAAGATGTGTATAAAAGGATGAAGCTAAGAAAATACTACATGAAATGCATCATGGAGTATTAGGTGGACATTTATTGGCAAAGACCATAGCTATAAAGATAAGTGAGGTAGGTTATTTTTGGCCTACTTTATTTACATATTGTTATCAGTTGGTTAAAAAATGTTAATCTTGTCAATATTATGTGGGGATGAGAAGGAATGCAGCAATGCCTCTTAGTCTTATAATTATGGATGAACCTTTTGCTCAATGGGGTCTTAACTTCATTGGAATGATAAATCTAGTGTCTAGAATGGGTCACAAATGGATATTAACTACCACAGATTATTTCACCAGATGGACTGAGGCCATGCCACTTAAAGAAGTAATAGAAAATGTGATCCTAGATTTTCTAGGTAGTATCACTACTCATTTTAGGGCTCCTCACACCATAATTTTAGATAATGCTAAAGCATTTTTAGGGTCTAAAGTATCTGAATTTGCATTAAAGCATAGAATATATCTAAAAACTTCATCTAGCTATTACCCTCAAGGTAATGGTTTGGTAGAATCAACTAATAAGAACCTGATTAGACTCATCAAAAGAGTAGGGACTGATCATCACAAAGAATGGCATAAAGTGCTTAATTTAGCACTGTGGGCTGATAGAATCACACCTAAATAGGTGATCAAAATGTCCCCATATGAATTGGTATATGGAAAATCTACTGTAATTCCCCTAAGCTTAGAGATTCTTGCCCTCCAGCTAATCAAATAGATTGAAATCAAAGCAAATGGCCCCATGTAGGTCAGACTTGCAAAACCTGTGGAAGTTCAAGAAAAGAGAGATGCAGCCCATGATTCATCGATAAAACATTAGAAAATAGTTAAAGACTCTTTTGATAAAATAACTTTAAATCCTCAGTTCAAAATAGGCTCAATTATTTTGAAATGGGATGCAAGAGTGGCCAAGCTGGGTCAACACACTAAGTTTGAAGCGTTATGGACTGGCCCTTATAGAATTCATGCATGTAAGTAGCAAAATTATTTTGAGATAGAAACAATGGAAGGAAAACGTAAAGATATTCTTGTGAATGGAATCTATTTGAAACATTTTGGTTAACCTATTTTTTTAGCAATTTTTTATCATGCAAGAGTTGTAGATTCTTTTTGAGCAAGCTCAGAAGTCCTTAGGGTCACCAATAACTGTAGAGCAAAAAATACTCTATGTTTCATTCTATTTTTTAGTTGTGCATCACAAAATTTTGTTCCTGCATACTTTGGTCTGAGATGGTGAAGTTTTTAAATAGAGCACGGGCTCTAATTTCCTTTTGATTCATTTTTGTCTAAGTGTTGAAGTCAAACAAAAGCTGCCAAGTGTCATTTTCTGAGGCACATTTCATAATTTCAATAAGGCTATGGAACATGCCACGTATCTCATAACAACTCAGTGGAACGTGACAAGTGTTGGCATCCACATTTCATATCAGCACCCACATTTCCAATATCTTTTTAACAGAAAGTTTCAACAAGCTAAGTATCAGAATCAGGCGGAAAGCACCAAGTGGAAATTGTGGAAGGTTTCAAATTGCTTTTCTAAAAGTGACAGAAGATGCCATGTATCCTAGCTGAAGATAGTAGAAGCCACCATGTGTCGAGATCTGAATTATCTTCATTTTTCTTCACCGATATAGCAAAGACTATGGTGGGGCTCAGGTTTTGTTTCTAAAGTAAGAGGAAGCCACCAAGTGTTGTTGTTCGTGTAAATATGAAATGAGGCCCAATTGTTTCTATAATATAAACAAGAGTGATGTAGAGACAAGCATGTGTCACCTCCGTAGGTTTCTCAAAAGGTAGATAAAGTAGTGGAGATCACCACATATCCCTAGTTATGTAAAATGGAGATTGACATGTGTCCTTTGTTGAAGAAAGCAGAGATTGCCACCTGTCCCTATGCCCCTTTTTAAAAGTTGCTCGAGCAAGAAATGTTGTGGGTCTTATTATTGTTAAGTTTTTCAAGTGTCAAAGAATTGGATTGCGACAGATGTCAAAGGTGGAACATTTCTGAGCAAAGATATAGTAAGAGTATAGGTAAAGTAGAAAGTGTTGTGTGTCTTTGGTAAGTGTTGTGAAACACACCAAGTGTCATTCTCTAGTGTTTCCTAAGTAATAATAAGGTTTTCAAGGAATTGGCTAAGTGTCCTCTTCTGTTTAATAGAAGGAAGCATCATGGGATCTATTTTAGCCAATAAACTGCTAGAAGATAGAGCATTTTAAAATCTAAGAAATATCTTCTATTAGACACTTCTAGTTCGATTAGATTTTAGTTGGGCCGTTAGATTGAGAACAAGTAGATAATCTAGAGTGAATCCAAGGCTATAAATAAGGGTGTAGAGATCACCAAAAAGGGGAATCATCATCAGATACCAGAGATAATTTTTTGAGAGAATTATTGTCAAGAGTTTATACTTTCTAGAGCTATGACTAGGAATGTAATTTGCATTTGTTTCATTTTCTTAAGTTGGAAAGTTTATGTAACTGTGCACGTTCTTTTGCCTCTTATGTGATTGGAGAATTAATAAGAAGATTGAATCTTGTGCCTTTGTTGATACTTTTTGTGTCATTGCAAAAGTAGTCTAGGCTGTGTTGTTAAGAGTTTTAGACTTTCCAGAGCTGTGATTAGTAATATCATTTTCCTTTGTTCTATTTTCTTGAGTTGGAAGGTTTATATAACTGTGCATGTTTCTGTGCCTTTTATGTGACTAGAGAATTCAAATAAGAAGATTGAATCCTATGCCTTTGTTGATATTTTTGTATTGCTACAAAAGTAGTCTAAGCCGTGAGCCTTTGTTTCTATTATTTTCATCTTTTACATTGATCATGCCTTGTTTGCTCTTAAATGTAATTGAATCTTACATATAGTCTCATTGTGCTTAGGATTAAGGTCGAATTACATTCAGGTGCATCACCATAGTTAGATTTTCTTTCTTACATTTGTGTTTATGTTAAAATTCCTATCCCTTTTCCCATTATACACTTGATATAAAGAAGAGACCAACTTCTTAAAAATTTGGAGGTTGTTTCAAGTTTCAAGTCCCACATCTTGAAACTTCCCATTGTTGGTGTTAGAAACAAGCACAATTTTAACCATCAATAGTATCTTCAAGAGGATATAAACAATTCAAGTGAATCACCTAATTAGATAGGTTTTCTTTTCAATTTTGACTTCCCGTTTTCATCCCAAAATCTTAGTAGATCAGATTCAATTAATATATCTTAAGGGAACCAGCCCCCTCTAGAGGTTATTCTCAACACAAAGTCACCCAAAACTTTAAGAAGTTCTAATTGTATTAGCTGGAGTGAGGGTGTGTTTTACACATCTTCAAACAAGGTGCTTTCTAGAGTGAATAGTTTTTGGCATGCCCAGTGGGACTCTCATTCTACACACTAGCATTTGGAGGTATTCAAAAGATTGGGTATCTTTTCAATATTGAATACTTTCAATATGGATCCATATTATCCTCACTATGATTAGTATGACCAAACACACTATGATCCTCATCAGGATATCAAGTATCTATATCAAGCATATATGTAAGAGTACTACCCAAATCCTCCTTATGAACAACTATTCTATCATGATACTACCCGTTACCAACCCTATCATGAGCCATCCTACCCATTTAGTGAACCTAATAATGGTCATTTTATAGATATCCAATCCATACCATCACTCAAACAAACTTTAGTGAGCCTTGAAAAGCATGCACTAAATCTATACTCATAAAACTATTATGGCCAAGATACCCCTACCCATCAGATCCATTGTGTGAGAGAGTCATTGAAACAAATAAAATATAAATAGACACCTATTGAGAGAGATGATTAGAGTAATCTTACTGGTGAGATGATGTATGAATGTGGTTAGATACAAAGCATTGAGGATAAACTAAAAGGCCTAAAAACCTAATAGGTTCAACCATAACCTTCTTATATTCCATCCATTCCTCCTCAAGAGACCATTCCAAGTGCCCCTTTGAGTTTCCCAAATTCATGTATTTCTCAGACCTTCCTTTCTTGGAGATATATCTAGGAGAATTGTCAAAGAGAGAAGGAGACTATTATGGCACAACCTACTGTTGAGATCATCGACCACTTTAAAGAGAGGATATTCCAAGAGAATATTGATAAGTAGATCAGAGAGTTGGAGTTGAAGACAAGGAAAGAGGAGGAGAACTAGAATCAAATGGTCAAAAAGGAGCCTATATATTTCCCATCTAAGAACCAAATCATGTAGTCAATCCAATCTAAAGATACTCATGTACTTTTCATCCCTCCTCAAGAATCTAACTCATTTTCACCTTGGAAATCCATATAGAGAAACATACAAAAGAAAGAAGAAGAGTAGGAGATTGTAGATTTAAATGAGTTTCAAGAAGAATGTGCTATGGAGGATGTAAGTGTTCATGAATAAGTTGAGGAAGTAGTGCTACCATATTATGAAGAGAATGAAGAAATTGATGTAATAGTTGATCAAATTGATGAATTTTTGGAGTAGCTAGAGATTACCAATCAGCTAAAAAGCTCATTGGAGGACTTATTTGAAGTTTTGGGAGCATGATATACTCTTTTCCAAGGGGTTATGGTGTGATTATAGCCAAAGAGAGTAGATTTGTCAATCCAAACAAAGAGAAATGAGTGGGTAGACCTTCAATTCTACCACCTCAAGAGTTCATTTTTTTATAGGGACTTGTTTTAGATCTTCAGAATTGAATATCATATTTTTGATGAGCCTACAAATATGGATATACTTTTAAAAGGTAATACAAGTATATTTTGTGTTAAGATTAGTCAACCAGATTAGGAGAAAATGAAGCTTGAAAAATAAGAAGAGTAACCAAATGAGTGGGTTTACACTAGAGGTTACTTTTTTCATATTATTCAACATATGAGCATGTTAAAGGAGTTAGCAAAGAAGATACTTGATTTCTCAACCACCAAGTTTGCAAGGGAACATGTGATGTACCATTATCCATCTCATCATGGAAGTGAACTCAAGAACTTTCCTTTTGATCCAAATAGACCAAAAAGTTAGAGGTTAGTTTGTACATAATACATTTCTTCTGTTTAACTTATCTAAATGCATATCCACACATGCTTTCAGTATTTGTTTCTTCCTTCTCATATTCTTGGTGTCCTTTCCTCTAAGTTCATATGTGTACATGTTTATTTTAGTTTATCTTATTATGTCTTGATCTACAAGTGTTCCCAGTTTCAATGTATATTAAAGTCTATCCTTGTCATAGTTTCTAAGCTCTTTGACTAGCAGGTTGGTCAACCCCTGAATGTTACCAAAATTGTTAGTAATTTGACCTATCAAGGCCAAATTACTACTCCTATCATACAAAAATTTCCTAAATCTACCCAATATCCCTTTAAAGCTAGTTAAACCAAGAATTTGTGGCCTAAAAGCACTAATGTTTATTAAAAAATTCAAAAATGGATTGTTAATGGGTCATTATCATTTGAAAAGAGCATTGTCAAGTTCAAATATGTAGATAATCCATGCACAAGGATCGATTTGGAGAGAAAATTAAACTTTTGACATCTACAAGTGGTTTGAAGACCTAAAATATTATACACAAGGTCATATTGATTTAGATAAATCTGTTTTAAATTTTATGGCCATTGGATGAGTGTATATAGTGATTTTCTTGTAACAATCGTTAACATGTCTATTGGAGATCACCATTAAAGTAGGCATCAATCTCGAGTGCCACAAAGGTTTATAAGTATAGGTAAAAGTTTTAAAATCATGGTATGATGTTTTTACATCATAATTATACCTTTAAAGAGTGTCAAAAATTTAAATTTTAAGCAAACCATGCTCATACAAGCTTATGCAAGCAAATAGGTATATAGGCCAAAAAGGGATTTTTTGCCTTTTCAATCAAAATGTGATTTTAGAGTGTTCTTATAGAATTTTTAATACCTAATAATGATTTTTTTAGGAATTAGGAAGTAGGTGAAGAGTTATTTTTATTTTCATGAAATTTTCACTTTTTAAAGTTCTAGACAGCCTTCCTAGCCTCTTGTTCAGATGCTCATATCTTTCACCACATGTAGATTTTGGATGAAATATATTATTATGTTTTGAGGACCCATAATTAATTATAAAAAATTAAAAATTATACTATTTTAGAGGCTATGATTTATGAATAATCATTAAGAGTGTAGGCAACCTAGAATATAGTCAAAACCCCATAGGTAGATTTCTCCACATGGCGACTTTTTTATATTTGGCATGGGAACCCAATATTTTAAAGGATTTTAGATGGGTTAGTGTGATATACATAAATGGAAAACTTTTATGATTTTGAGGTATGTACTTCATGAATCATCATTTTAAAGATTCAGCTTCAAAACTCGCCTAAAACCTTTAAAAACTAGTTTTGAAAAAGCTGATTATATTGCCATAAAATCATCAAGGATCAGCTTGAAAAATTTTCAAAATTTAATTAAAGATATATAGGATTCCCTAAATTTAAATTTTATAAATGGACCTATATAGATAAGGGAAAAAATCATGTTTTTGTGGGAAAAAACATGTAAAATGAAGTACAAGATAGTTCAATGAAAATTAATGGATATAAAATAGTAAGGCTTTTTATTCATCCTAAATTTTAATTTAGTCATAAACCATCATGGAAGTTCCCCAACCAGCTTGATCAAAATGGCCAATCTACTAAAAAAAGAGCAAAATAGGCCTAGTCAACCCAATTGACTAAATAGCAAAGGTTTTCTCATCAAAATTACATATTTGGTGATGAATAATATTTTTTTAGGTATAATTTGTTGTTGTTTTAGGTTTTATGGATTATTATTTCATTTCTAATGGTGTTTAGATGCACAGATTAGCCTTTAGGCCTAATTGGTCTAAATAGCTTAACTAATCAACTTGCTAAGTTTGAGTTTGGCATGGAATTGGTCATCAAATAATAAAAAATGGGTTCCCACACTATATACATGCTATTTCAAAATGATTTCATGCAAATTTCAACCTTTATAATATTTTTCCATGCAAAGGAAGGCTATTTTGGGATTGACTAGTCAAAACTCCTCATCTATTTTTAGCTTTCCATGCAAGCAAAGTTTTCAAACAATTCAAGGCTCATTGAATTCAATTAAAGTTTTCTATTCTTCCAAGATGTGGCATGTCTTTTTAATGCAAGATGATTGAATTTTCAAACAATGGTCTCACCACCTATTTTCCACACCAAAGTTTGAGAGTGCATGCATGTTTTGTGAAGGAAGGCTATTTTTAGGAGTTTTCTAAATATCATAAAAATGAGTTTTCTAAATATTGTAAAAGGGATTTGATTAAATAAGTATAAAAGGTTTTAGTCTTTATTTAATTAAATAAGACTATTCCTTATTTAAATCAACCCCACTTATTTTTATTTTGCATATGAGTTTTGACAGATAATAGAGTGTAATTTATTGTGTAGAAACATATAAATGAGATTGTATCTCCTTTTGGTAGGTATATTCCTCACCTATTATTTTCTATTTCACCTTCTATAGGTCATTTGAAGAGGTTGAAAATGAATTTTGTAATCCAAAGTTATGTTAATCCTTCATCTAAAATATTTATACTTAAGGGCAATATAGGACTTTTATTGATTCAAATGTGTGAATTAGTTTTATTAGCTTTGAAAGGATATAAGTAATTCAGGTGCATCACCCAATTATAGAGGTTTTCCTTTCATTTTTCCCTTCCCCTTTTCATCCCAAAATCATAGTATATTAGATTTAAGTGATAAATCTTAAGGGAACCAACCCTCTCTAGAGGTTCTTCTTAGCATAGAGTCACCCACAATCTGAGAAGCTCTAATTGTATTAGCTAGAGTGAGGGTTTATTTTTCACGTCTTCAAATAGGGTGTTCTCTAGAGTGATAAAACTAACCTAGTAACCAAGCTCCACAATGTCCTTTTATTACCATTCCAAGACCTTGTCCTTTGGCCTATGATAACAACCAAGATTTGCAATGCCTAAGGATTACTATTTAAAGCCATCATCCTTTGTCTTGTGTTAGTAACCAAGATTCATAATGCTCTTCCATTACAATTATATGCCCTTACAAATATGGTAACTCTTTATCCCAACAAGGATGTGCAATTACAACTAGACAAGTCACATTTACCATCCTAGATTGACAACCTACCTTTGTTAAGATCAAATTTGATGAGCCTACTTAAAAAGAGATCATTATTAAAACACTAATATTCCTTCATCAATTTCCAACATTCCAAAAAGTTATAAAATACATGTCGATTTTTGAGCCCTAATAAAGCCAATTATTACCTCTTTAAGAGCCCTCATTTGAAAACTAAGATATGCTCAAAAATGATATTTTACAACCAAGTGTAAACCAAGGCCAATAGAACCAACCAATTATTTATATTTTTGTTGAAACACCTATTTTTAATGAGTCAACCTATTTTGAATCACCTTTTTATCCTTTCCCTTTGGTTGAGTATTCTCACTCTATCAAGCCAGTCTTTATTGAGTCACTTCTTAATGATTATAACCACCTTTAGGCAAATCATTATGTCAATCATTGTCTTACTTTTAAGGAGCATCCCTTTGACAAGATAGTCCCTATGGAGTTATCTCTTGACCTTTTCCCCTTGTTGAGGAGTCTCACTTTGACAAGATAGTCTCTATGGAGTCACCCCTCAAGTTGTTCCCTCTCTTTGAATAGCTTTACTTAGATGAGTTAGTCTATGTCAAACCCTTATTAGATGAATCTATTCACAAAGGTCACATCATGTCATCATAAGCCATTACTTATCCATTACTAAACATTCAAAAAGACATCATTATCATAGCATCTATAATCAAATAATAATTATAATTAGAGTTGGGTTTTATTTTTGAATCGATATTAGATTTAACATCAAAAGCAAAATCAACATCAGTCTCAACATTAGATTTAGTGTCTAATGAGTCAAAATCATCTCCATAATCATAATACATTCATGGTTATTAAAATATTGGTTATACATGCCTTACATATCAATTTGAATACATTTGTGATCCATCTATAATTTTTTAGGATGATTACTTCAACATTAACACAAGCTATCATAGTATTTTTTATGAGGATTATGCTACCTCTTTCCATTCCATTACCATTCCACATGCCAGTAACACCATCCAACCTAGCCATTATATTGACATTAAACCTCCCACAAGTGTTTCATAAATTATTAAACTTCATCCATGGTGACATATTAGTTGAAAAATATCAAGGGGACCAAGACCACATTCATGTAGAAGAAAAATCTCCTAGTGAAATCTTGTTTGAGACACTAGATGAAAATCAAATTCAAAAGTCAATATTTCTTAGTGAAACCTTTTTAGAGGTGTTAATAGATAATCAAGACAAATTTATTGGTGAAAATCTCATTGATATTACAATAGATGAGCACAATAGTTCTTCACTACTTGATGAAGACATTATTAAAGATAATATCAATACAACTTCCATTCTACATCATAATCATACAATAGTTATTCTCAGGATCAAAAAATAAAAAAATATAATGGTCCTATTGAGATCATATTTAGAAGTCTTTAGCTCATCAATAACCAAAATTATCTCAAATTTGGAATCAATAACATTATGTGTGCCTTTTCTATTCCAAGTCATCAAAAAATTTGGGTTTAATGACAAAATGTCTTGATTGATATGGAACATTGTCTCTTCTACAAAAATTTTAGTTCTGGTAAATGGTGTACCTAGAGGGTTTTTCTCATCTTCGAGAGGGATTCACTAGGGAGACCCTCTCTCCTTGTACTTATTCATCATTATGGTAGAGGCACTGTCAAGATACATATAAATAGATATAGCCTAAAAAAGTTAGTGCGCATCAAACCTACCTCCTCCCTTTACCCTATGGTGGTGCAGTAGTTTGTGGAAGATACCATCTTTTTTGGCATCTCATTAGTGATTGAAGATAGAATATGGAAGAATATCTTAAATAATTATGCCATAGAATTTGGACAAAGGATAAATTTCCAAAAAAGCAATGTGTATTTCTTCAACACTCCTAATGACCTTAGACATATGATCATTGATATATTAGAATGTGTTGAAGCTACTCTACCAACCACCTACCTAGGTCTCCCACTCATGGTCAAAGAGGTATCTCCTAGTTTTTGGAATGGAATTGTGGAAAGAATGCAGATGAAACTTCTAGGTTGGAAAGGGAAACTCCTCAGTAGTGCTGGTAAATTACAACTTCTTCGGGCTTCACTGCAAGGTATTCCTACATATTTCCTATCTCTTTTTGAAATTCCTACATATTTTGATGAAAAATTGGAATATATTCAAAGAAAAATTTTATGGACGGGGATGGAAGACAAATAAAATGTCCTTAGTCAGATGGGAAAAAAGTGTCTTCCAAAATCTCATGGTGGACTCAATATTAGGTCGATCAGGAACATGAACAAATCCCTTCTCTCAAAAATTAGATAAAATCTAATCCATAAAAATAATGATTGGGGGGAAATAATGTATGCCAAATACATGCATAGCACTGATGATTCCAACTTTCTTCAATAGATGGGATTACCCCAGGGATCTATGATATGGAATAAAATGCTAAAAAGTAAAAGCCTTCTTAAGCAGGGAATTAGATGGAAACTTGGAAATGGCTAGCATATTAAATTCTAGGATGATATATGGTTAAAGGACAAGACTCTCATCACATAAGGAAACTATGGAGAGATTGCTGACTTGGCTACTAAGTGTTTTGGAAATAGAGTCAGTGATTATATCGAAAATAATAATAGGAGGTAGAGCTGGAAAAATCTATTGGACTGCTGTGATCACCAGCTTGAGCTTTTCCCTAAAGTGAGGGAGATACAACAGTGTGTTTAAGAGATTAGAATCCATCTCTTCCCCCATGAAGATGAACAGTACTAGTGGCCAGATAAGAATGGATCATTTTCTATCATGTCTGCTTAACACTTGCTCATTCCTTAGGCTCAAAATAAAGATGTATGGAAAAAGGTTCAGAATCATAAACTTACATGCTCATAACAAAATCCTAACTTAGAATAATCTTCAAAAGAGAGGGTTTAACCTGGTCAACAGATGTTTTTTTTTGGTTCAAAAGAGGAATCAATTTCACACCTCTTCATCCACTATGATTTTGCCTGGGAATTATGGGGCACAATACTAAATAACTTTGGTATTGAATGGGTCGATATTTCTGACCTTAAAGAAGTAATCCTCAACTAGAATCCAACCTTCACACATCCTTGGCTTATGGAATTATGGAAGCAAACTCTACCTTGTTTGAGTTGGATTTTATGGAAAGAGCACATCCACATTATTTTTAGGGACACTGCTACAAATGCATCTCAGGTGTTTCACTCTTTTGTTAAGACCCTTATGGAAAGTGTTACCATAGCCTAGATTTGTGCTGTGAAGAAACCCTTATATCCAATTGAAAACTAAATTGTAGTCAAATGGAAGGTTTTAAACTAGATCCTTGACTATAATAACTCCAAAATCCTATAGAGACTAAACACTAAATGGATTCCCCCAAAGCCTAACTGGATGAAACTCAACTTTGATGGGACATCAAAGTCAGATGGTAAAGCTAGTAGAGAAGGAATAATAAGGAATGATAAAGGATGGATGATTGCTATTTATGCTAGTGGAATAGGAAGCCAGAGAAATAACTATGCTAAATTAATGGCTCTCTTATGGGGGTTAAAATTGGATATATCCCTAGGAATAAGGAACTTGAGTATACAAGGAGACTCTAAAATGGTCATAGATGCTATTAATAAAGTATCAAATGTGGGAATTAAGCTAAGAGATATTATTATAGATATTCAAATTCTTTTTCAAAAGTTCTTTAGAATGGAGATTTATCATATTTATAGAGAGGGAAATAGTGTTGGTAATGCCTGTGCCAATCTTGGTTAGCAATTTTCAGATTGGAGGGTGTGGCGACAAGGTGTTCATATTCCATTAAACATTAGGGATAATATTCAAAAGGAGATGACTTGTCAAGGATGAGCCAGATCTATGACAAGGATAGCTCTTAGAGGTGGTCCATGTGGAGGGGGGCCATCATGGTTCTCAAAACTTGATAACTTTTGCAAACCTTTGACAATCATTCATGATTTATTGCATCAAGTGGTTAAGGCATGCAGGTATCATTATGAATATCAATGGGGAATGATTTCCAAGCATGGGAATAGCCAACATCATCTCTATAGTTTATTTTAAAGAATGATCCATCACATCTTCATTATACATAAGCAAAAACAAGGGTTAGTCACCATTCCAGAGATGAAGACTAAATTTAGGAACTCTACAGATAGTGTCTGCAAAGCCAAGAAGGGAGGTGATCGAATCCAAAATGGACCTATATCCTATTGTGAATTCAAAGATAATCCATTGGTTTGTCCTTATTATAAATAAGAGGGTATCAGTCCATTTCTGGAAAGGCTTAATGGTTTTGATGAAAACTTGTTTGAGCAATTTGTGAGATCATAGTTAAATAGGTAGGTCACGGTTGGCAGAATCAGTTTTGAAATATCTAAAAAAGTGATTGCTATGGCCACTGGAATGACCATGTAGGGGATAAAGCTTCAAAGGAAAACAAAAATTATGGATCTCTCAAGCCATAAACTATTCTTGGGAGAGGGAGAGGAACTCATCCCTTATCAAGGAGGTTTCAAGCATGCTAAACTTCCTGAGCCATGGGATGGAGTGTGCTTCATTATCATGAAGTACTTCATGCTCGAAGGTCAATTCACCAGGTTTTACAATTAAGATCTTCCTCTATTAAATCACTTTAGGTGTAATTCTATTATTAGTTTTCCTTTTTACTTGCTCTCCTCTTTAGAACACTCTGTCCTTAGGGTGAGAGCTAAAATGTCTAAAAAGCTAGACATGAACCCTATTCCCTTGCACTAGGGCCTCATTTGCTGCTTGTACAACTTTTACCAAGCCCTTGGAAAAACCAAGACTATCAAAATTGATAGTGGTGACATTCCTTCCAATTTGGTGTCTGGTGATGCTATTGATGAGTCCTATTTTTCCCTTGATCCTACTAGAACAAAAGATGTTTCTTTCTCCACCCCAGATGAGACCCCTATTAACACCCCTAGCTCCTTTGTGAGTAAGAAGGGTAAGAAGAGGAAGGTTGATGAGGAGGAAGATAATATTAGGGAGACCATGGGGGGACCCAAAAAAATTTGGGTAGGGCCACGGGGGCCCAAGGTGGCAAATCTTATAAGTCTTCCAAAGTTAATAAGGAAAGCTTCTCCTCTCGAGTTCACAGGTTGGGGACGATTGCTGGTAAACCAACCCCAAAGGCCAGACTTATTGATTATTTGGAAAGTGCTTCATAGGAAGCAACATATGAGGAAGAGTCTAATGAGCTAGAAATATAGGAAATTTTTTAGGACACAGGAGGGAAGCAGGAGACTAGGGATTTTGAGGTTACTAAGGAGCATGGTGCTGACACTATGGAAACTACTGACAATAAGGGGAAAATGTATGTTGAGGAAATTGGTGAGGAAATAGAGAATGAGACTGATTGGAAATCTAAAATTGGGGCCCTAAAGGATCGTATTCAAAATTTGGAGCAAAATTTCACCAAGGGACTCTGAAATACAATCCTTTTAAACATGTCTATGTTGAAAGAAGTGGGTAATATTGGGCCTACTGACAATGTAAAGAATACTGAGAAACTTAATGATCTTATCAAATCAATGATTATGTAAGGAGATCCCCCTCTGACTCTAGTCTCTCTGGTTCTTATTTTTCTTGTTTCTATGTTTGTTGGTTCTCGGCTAGTGCCTTCATTTCTCTGAAGGCATATTTTGTTTGTTTGCCTTCTTATCTTTTTTGCTATGTGAAGCATTTGGCCCCTAGTTTGCTGCCTTACCTTATCAAAAACATTATGTGTGCCTAAAAATCTTGATATTCATTTATTTCCTAACCATTATAAATTACATTATGATACTCCTCTTCATTTCCTAATTAGATCTATCATCTAATATTTATCATTATTTACATCATTAACCACACTTTCCTTTATAGAAACTATAAATACATCTTGTCTCAATGTTTGGAGGAAATATAATCAACAACCAACAAATATCATAAAAACATTATTGGAATCCAAATTTGAAGCACATTTTTGATAGAGAAACTATTTAGAAGAGGTGTGGGATAGTAATTTAAACATAATTGACTATTATAGTTATATCATATGTTAATCAAGATGTGCATCTCCACATCATCAAGAATAATATAATCATATGATTTACCTTGCTATTTACCTTTCCTTTTCCATTTTACATTCACCTTGACTTAGTTTCATACCCTACCAATCACCTTACCTTATCACTTGGAGGAAACCCTATTACCATTAAATCCAATTACCATATCATCATCTTCTTTGTACCATATCATAAGCCATTTTTCCCATACCTTCATTATTGACCACATTTTTTTTACCCTCCCTACCCACCCCTTTTATCTTGGTTCCATTCCATTATTTCTTTAGGCACCTTTAGCAAAGGGATTTAGATCAAGTTCTAAAAGTTTGAATCAATAATCTAGATAGAGGTAGTATCTTTGACCAATATGAAAATGGTTCGGTAGTTACATCCTTCATTATTATTATTTTCCCTTATGAGTAATACTAATTATAACCACGTTTGGGTAAATTAGTGTCCCACTTCATGTTACTAATTGTACTTGCCTTTGGGTAAATCGTTATCATTGACCTATACCATTGTTCCCTACTTATAACTGCCTATGTGAAAATAAGGAAAAACACTTTTACCATGCATTTAATATCACCTTTCCATTACTATGTTATATTTTTCCATTTACCCAAATTCATGAAATTAATGATACCTAATCTTATTTCTCCACTGTGAAGGTAGAACACATTTCCCATGCTCTCTCTATTTTGAGAGAAATTTCCATTTGAATACTCTCACTATTTTGAGAGCAACCTAAGTCATCCTCTTAAAATTTTATGATTTATACCATTTAGTATCTCATAATTATCTAATGAGTTAAAATACCAAAAAATTTCAAAAACATTCAAAAAATTTCAAAATCTTAACAATTATCAAATTGGCTTACCATCTTGTAGAAATATATATAGCCTCAAAATACAAAAATGTTTGTCCTATTTAAACCTAGTCATTCATCCCCAATCCAACCTACTAGGGAAAATAAATTATTAGTTCCAATCCATTCCACTACCATTGGGGGTATAACCTTCCCTTTTCAATCTACCCTTGATTTGGGGCACCACCCATTTATCATTCCATTGAGCCCTGATGCATCTATATTAACTTGGTTGAAAATGGGATGCTTTTTGTTGCTTTAACTTTAAAGTTTTATGTGTGATCATTTTCCTAGTTATTTGTTTGTTTGTTTTCCTATTTATTTTCTTTCATTATTGTTCCTTAACTCATTCTATATGAATTCACTAGGTGATTCCTTGCACATTTTACTCAAGTCCATCAATATTCATATGTCAACATTTTCATTAGGTTTTTTTTATCATTAGTGATTTATTTTTAATTATTTATATGATTGGGTGTTAGTCATTCTATATATTATTGATAAGCCATCATGGTTTTTATATCATGATTCATACCATCATTTACTATATCAAAAATTGGCTCATGAAATCTTGCAAGCAATGGTGCCACAAAAACTTCTCCTGGTTCACCTTGGTAAATCCTCCCACCGTCCTTAATCAAATCAACCCATTTACCATTTTAGCTATATCAATACTAATAAGGATGAGCATATCAAAATTGGTAGGTAAAACTAAATCATTCACATTGATTAATTCTTATTATTATATTCTTCATTTCATTTTCTCTTACTTTTAGGTGAATTACATTATCTTGAGGGCTATTTAGACTATATAGGCAGTGCTTAGATACATGATATATCTTGAGTCATATCAGACAACTTCTTTCTTCTAATCATTTCTTTAATTACTTTTTTCATCTTTGTGTGCCTAATTTTTTATGTCTTCTTCAATCATTAAACCATTATATCTAATTTTTCACCTACTCATCTTTAATATATATGGTAGGTTATATCCTTGATTTATGCTTTCCAATCTACCCTACTAGGGCACAATCAATTTATCATTATCAAATTCACCCTATTAGAGAAAAATAAAAAATCATTATTCAATCTAGGTCATTCAAATGATTATAGCCACCTGTAGGCAAATCATTATTTTAACTCATCTGCAATACTAGGGCATGTGCTTGTGCCACTAATTATAACCACCTTTGGGAAAATCAGTGTCTCAACCTTCATTACTAATTATAACTACCTTTAGGAAAATAAATAATTTTTATTTAATGAATGTAAGCATTATCTCAGTTGGATTAATCTCACCCATGGGTTAATTTCATTATTCTTCTTGCTTTTTTTCAAGGGATCGTCTATTAATAATATGTGTCAGCCACTCCCTCGAGGGGGCATAATTAAATGCCTCCTAAACATTACTTAGAGATTCTTATTTAATCATTATCCTCTTTCCTTCTTAACAAATTTTTAATTATTTGATAATATGTTACGATGCTTATATCCTCCAAAGCCTTCCTAAACAAGGTCAAACTATAGACACCCCATTCTGGCCACAATTAGGTTCTAATTAGACTTTATACCTATTTCTACCAAACATTATAAATTAATCCTAATAATTATTAAAAATCCAAATTTTATCCACACATAACTCATCAATGCTCCTAATAATTTTTATGCATCTCTATTTGGGTTATTCTACCATACACAATTATAACCTCTCACAAATTCATCTCTAGTCACCTTGTAACCTAACGACTAGCAATTCGACTTATGGACCCACTAAGCAGGGCACTTGAATAATTCTTAAAAAAACTAAAATAATAATCAAAATGAATCATATAATTAAAATATATTAAATTTTTATCTAAATTATCCACTTGTAATTAATGAGTATCTAAAAATTTAAATTCAAAAATTCATAATATCAAAATACTTCATCATTGCCTTTATGAGTTATCAAGCTCTCCCAAAATATTAAAAAATATCAAATTTGAGAACCATGACTATTAATTGAAAATAATAATTACATGAAACATTTTTAACTCAATTAGAGTTATCCTCTACTCACCTAGGGTTAGTTTGAACTCATTCCGCATTTAAACTCAACCTTAACTAACCTTGGATGAGAGTTAACTTTGATGGATGTAAATATAAGGCCCTGCCTATGGATATTTGAAGGATATAAATTATTACACTTGACATACACTTATAAATTAAAATATTACCTTATTAAAATTATTTTTGACCTTTATCTTCTTTCTTTTTTGAATATTAATTCTCTCTTTACCATCTTTCACAAATAGATTGAGATCCTTAGTGAGGGATTACTTTCTTCTTGTGTTGGCACCATGATTTATTCCCTCCGTTTTCATATTTACAAGTAGTAAATTTTGTGGAGTGTAATCTCCTCATTTCATATTTTCTTTTGTATCATGTGGTTAGAATAGTAAAAAAATTTAATCTTCTTTTTGACTTTTTGGATACCCTCTATTTGGAATTTCTTCTTTGTATTCTTGAGGTAAATTCATGTTTCCTTATTTTTTATTTTGATTTCTTCCCATCTTTGGAGACCCTATAATAATATTAAGGCTTCATAAAATTGATGCTAGAAACATTTTTACCTTACTTAGGTTATCCTTGGTGTGTATATGGCATGTAGTCCCCCTTCATGGAATATACTCTTATTTGAGGCATGCTAGATGATTATCCAAGCTATAGTTTACCATATATAAGGCCTCATTATTAAGGTATTTCCTCAACCATGATGGGATTAAGGATTCCTTGTACACTATTTATAATTAATATTCCATCATAACCCATTTACATCAACAACTTATAACCTATATCATTAGTATGCTTCTAAAACTTTCTATTGGATTCATTCACTATAACATTGGAATTAAAAAACATGAGATGAAATATTTACCATGCATACATAAGTCATGGTTTGAGCATATTTGGTAGAGGTTGGTACCCTTTTATATATAATTTCTCTCTCTTATAATCCAAAATATTGTTGGTGTTTTACAAATAATTCATCATTTACCAACAACTCTTGTTTAAAATCTTACATGATCAACATGAGAAAATACCCATGGCTGGACCATATAGCTTCAAAATTATAGTTATATATTTAAAAATGCTACACATTCCTTATTATATCTCTACTCTATTCTTATACCTAAAAGTGATACTCTTGGAGTTATTCAAGTATTCTTTTCAAGGGTATAGTCATGTTTTTTTGATGAAACCATAGATTATTGAAACACTTTGTCAAATAAATTTAAATTTTTTATACATATAAAATCCTATGTGCTAAAAAAACTCTAAAATTTACAAGGAAATCACTACTCTACTACCAAATATCTATAATTTTTGAAATAATTAGGCCTTAATTGAAAATTATAAGCATAAATTTATTGGCCAATCTATACCTACTTAAATTCCCCAAAATAAATGGGATTAGACTATCCTTAATATGAATTATATTAAGTGTGATAAATTGATAACCATATACAACTATAGTGAAAATGAAATGAACAAACAACATGAAAGTTCAACTTAGATACCCGATTTCTAAGAAAACCCAAATGGAAGTAAAAAATTTAGATATTATTAATTTTACTTCCAAAAATGATTCAAATAAAATTAACTCATATAAAATAAAAATAACACTCCCTAATGTCTCTTATCTTCATTAAGATATGATGGAATTAAAATTAGTAACATAGAATAACACAGGCATGGCTAATTGTTCATTCATTACTACTCTCACCAAATCTCTCCTACACTCTTATGTATCTGAGATCAATTATCACTAATAGAATACTTATCAATAATGGATAAATACTTATATCATACACACTTAATGCACCTATATTTTCATATTCAAATCCAAATTGTTTTGAAATTTATCACATGTAAATCACTTTCAAATTAACTCATTTAACTGATTGTTCAACTTCTTTGGGTAAATTTTTTACTTTTTAAAAATCAACCTATTCAAAACTTCCAATTGATTTTTTAACCTTGAATTATATATGGGTATATACTACTTTGGTAGTATAATACAGTTAATAATATATAAATGATAACACACAAGGGCGATAATCAGATCTATAAGATGCTAATTAAAATCTAAACTCAAATATAAGCATAAACTAAATTTATTACATTGAGTATAGGATAAATATAAATAGTAAAACTAATATATAAATAGAATTGATAAAGAAGTGATATACATATTTGGTTCTAATGCTAGCATAGTGTTGGATCTAGACTAGGAAGAAAATAGTCTATAAGATGATTCTATAATAATCATAAGATTGTAGATCTGACACTTATGGTGCTTTCGACACTAACATCATCCTAAGATGATTGAATCGATGTTACTATATATGTTCAATGCAAGTCTATTATATTCAAAACATGCAAGAAAAATATGTGACCACTTGGATGCTTTGAGGTTTGACTTAACCTTCACTCTAGTGTATTTAGATATGGGTCATGGACCATCATTCCTCATGAAATTTCAAAACCCTATTTCTTCATCTTCATAGAGACCTTAGGGGGAAAAGGGTTAATGGGCACATGGTATTGAGGTGACATAAAAGACCTTGATATCATTGGGTGTTGCCCATATATAGAATACTCTAAAATAGGGCCTCAGACTCATGTGGTTCTTTATTATGTGTTGGTTTGTGTCTGAATTATGCAATATTGTGTAAAGCAAGTACAATAATGACCTAACTTATAAATTGTAAAATTAGGATCTTAGGTTTCTCCTTTATTACTTTAGCCTTGTCAATGTGTTTTACCTATGACTAGTATGAAAATAGGGAAGCTTTGTTTAATTTAATTCTCTTTAAATGCTCTTTATTAAGAATACTTTGTATTGTTCCTATATTGCTATGTGAATACTGAATAAGGGTTATGTTGACTAATTTTACCAAATTTAAAATTAGGTTGACCACATGTAAACCTATTATAGGGGTCTACTAGGGTTGAAAATGTGTATCATGGTTTTAATACAGTCATAAAATATATTTCATCCATAGTCATACTTGTATACTTGTCTTAAGTGTCATTTTAGGTCACTTTTGAGTCATTAAATGAGGTTATATATTATTCATAATAATAAAAGTGTGTCAAGGTGTTATTCATCATATATGATGCTATAAAGTGTTAGTTATTAGTTCTATAGCTAAATTTGGTAGGTTTAAATGTTGAAAATAGGAAGATCTCTTCTAAAAAGAGGAGTTTTTGAAGGGTGTATGGACTGTATAGTAGTTTGGCATGTGTGGGAAGATTAATTAGTGTCCTTTAATCTCCCCAAAATAATTTCCACATTCATCTTGCCTTGACATCTCCAAAAATGACAAAAACTAGTTTGCATTCTCTATTGCTCTCTCATGTAAGGTCAAATAAACCATCATGTTTTTTGCTACTATGGACAAGTTACAAAAATTTAAGGGAAATGGTTTTTATGGATGAAATTAATCTCTTTTTAATCTCAATCCATGGTCATAGTTTTCAATTTGATGGACTATACTTCATGAATCATATTCAAGAATTTTATTGCCTCATAGCTGATTGTACATTCCCATCATCCACAAGTTCTCTCATTTTCTCATATGGTTTGATGATTCTCAACATTATGGTGTTTTGGTAGAGTGTTATTCCATTTATCATAAATTTATTAGTCCAATTTTCATGTGTGAATGTGGAATAATGAAAAGAACATCTCATATTTCTATTAGAGAGTCCATTGAAGTCTATAAACTATGTTTCATCAAATTTTAAAACTTATTTTCCTATAGGGGCCTTAAAATAAAATGTTATATGTTGTTTTAAACTTATCATATCATGGAAACAATTCTTCCTTGAATGTTGAGTCACAAAAGAGTTCTTGATGAAGTGAAAAGGCTAAAGAATCACACATAATTATTTTCCCTATGATTATCACCTATAATCAAGTGTAAAGGAGCCTTGAACAATCATATGCATGACACAAGGAGGTTTCCAACATGGTCATAAGATTCCCAAAATATAAGTAATATGATTGTTCCATTCCAAAGGTTAGAAATTAGTAATGACAATCCTTCAAAACTAGCACATAGTCATATGTTACATAGTGACACCTATAGGATTCTAATACGGGCCTATGTGAAATATATACAAGATAAAGGAATGTTAAAATATAACTATTTAAACTTTTTTGTAACTTTCATCAAGTATGAGGGCATTGAGAGAGTCATGGTAATAATGAGTCAGTATATGGTAAACAAACCTAGGTCCATGTGCACATTTTAAAAAAGTTGTTTTTGAGAGATTTGTTACCTTAACCTCTCTAAATCACATTTTGGCTCATATGCTATTCCACTCCATATTATAATGTATTGAGGTCTGGATAGGCTCAATTTTTTCCATCTTGTATCCCAAGCATAGGGGTAATGCCTTAATGAAAGTAAATTATTTCTTGATCAAGAGATGAATATGTTTGAAGGGTTTCTTACTAAGGTGGGTTTTATCTTATGACACTCAAAAAACATTATGATAAGATGAATATAGGAAACCATGACTATAGTGACCTATAGTATGGAGTGAAGCTATGGTTTCAATGCATGAAATGAACTCATATAGGTTGATAGTGAGACATAAGAATCATAAATGGAAGGAATAGTGATTTTTTTGTTTGAAATGACCTAAATATCTTGATAATATCTTAGGACATGAAATACAATGTTAAAGTGTTGAATATCACCTACATGGGTCTCATTTGCCTAAAATGAGACACATACATTCTAACTACATTCTATAGACTAACCTGGTCAACTAAGGAACACAAGTATGAATGGTTGGAAAAGGTGTTAGGTGAGTTAAACACATTTGGAAACATATTAATACTTTCCTAACACACCTTAAAGATATTATAAAATAAGGAAATAGAGAAAGAACACTAACCTATAGTTACAACCTTGGAGTTTATTAAAATCCTACATAGTCAAATCACGTAAGTTTGTCTAGTGGAATTGTGATGTTGAGGAATCTAATGGAGTAATATGGATATGAAATTTTCATAGATTGTATTTAGTACCTAATATAACCTCATATAGTCTTATTTTTGAAAGACAAATAGGGGAAGTGCCCTCTATTTTGTCTCAGATAAAGGGCACTCCCAGTTAAGACAAGTTTACAAGGGTAACTTGTGAATGTTGAAGGGATGGTATAAGGATATTTTGGGAAATATGAAATGTATTAATAGTTTTAATGAGGAAAAAAAAATGTTTAAAATACCCTATAGTAATTAGATCATTCAAAGGTGGGGGTGTATAAATAGTCAAGCACAATGAGGGTTAGTAGGCCTAGAACTAGGCCTATACCGTAATGACCTTTATCTTGATTCATATGGTCATAAAACCATTTAAATCCCATTGATGAATTTTAATAAAATATATAAGGTTTTTTAGAGCCATCATTTTGTAGGAAACTACTCATAGGGGTCACTTTTAGCCTAAAACCATGATAGGGGTGTCTAGAATGCATATAAGAGCTCATAGGCCAACTTCAAGCACACATACCTATATAGACACATTTAAGGGTGAAAAAAGGGTAGAGTGGTATTTTATTAGGGTCCTAATATTTGTCTCAATGACTTTTTTTTGTAATTTTAATTTTTGGTTTTTATGAACCATCGCTAAGAAGTAGAATAATTCAAAACCCTCTTTAAACCCTTGTTTAAGACCCAATGGAGAACATATTCAAGGAGATGAATCTAAGAGGGGTAGTTTGGTAAAGAAAATAATTTTTATTTTTGGATGAATTTACCATTCTCTTTCCCACCCAACTGGTTTATACCCTACTTATATGGACAAACCTTAAATAGGGTTTTTTTGTAAGGATTTGACTTGTTTTATAGGTGTAGAGGAGGTTTGATAGATGAAAAATATTTAATGAGGTATATATACTTATTATAAATTTAAATGCTCACCTCTCACCTTAGATGATTTCAAAAATCTTCTACTACATAGTTCACTTAAGGTAGTCTTGAACATGCATTGAAAAGGAAAAATGACTACCAAGTGAGACAATGAGAAGTTATTTTTTTTACCATTTTAATCCTTAAATAATGAAGTGTAAGGAAAAAATATTCTATATATGTGTCCCAGAAATTATTCCATGGATTTGGTTGAGAAACTGAAGGCCACTTGGGTGATAAATTTAAAAAATGAGACCAAGAAGGCTAATGAATGACTACAGATGGTGAATACAAGTGTCTAAAATAAGGATATCAATTAGGGATGCATATGATAAATATCATGGCCTATTTATGACCCCACTAATATATTTCACATGTGTTAACTCTCCTTATTCTATTTTTTAGTAGTTAAGAGATGCCTCATCATGAAGGTAGTTGAAGACTTCTATGCCAATTTTGGAGACTTTTATGCTTCAGATGGACACTTGTCCAAGAATACCTTCTATACATATGTTATCTACTTCATTATTCTATACTATAATTAGTCTTAGTCACTTGACACTTGTTCTTGTGACCTTTTATCTCCACTTTTTCTCTCTCTTCTCACACATTCTATAAATACAAGTAATTTTGGATTTATAAAGGAATCCACACCTAGTATGGTGTAGTCCTAATGGTTTGATATTGTACTTTAAATTTGAAATAATTTTTTCAATATATTTTTGATCTCATAAACTTATCGTATAGGTTTTTTAAGTGGTGTGTAGTTAAAGGTCAAGTGATTAGTGTATATACTTACTTTATATTTATCCTTTCATGTTTGGTGCAAGTAGTTCTCACCCTAACAAGTCACATGAAGTGTAGCTAATGTGTTTGACTATATTCAAGTGTACAAGTAGCCTTGGTGTTTAAAATATAACATTTTTTTCAATCACCTTAATTATGCCAATTCATATCACCTCCATGTTTGAAATATTATTGTTAGAACAGTTCAAGATTTTGAGAATGGTGTTGTAGGTCATGTTTCATAGTGCAATAGTATCATAGTCCAGTGGAGATATTTATAGTGTATCACCTCAGTAGCATAGTTTCTTTTCCATTTTACTTTTATCCCTTTTCATCTAAAAAAATGGTTAGTGTAGGAGATAATCAAGAAAAGATAAATATAGAGAGCTAGCCCTTGAAACTAGAGGTCTACATCAACCATAGCCAACCCACAGGCCTAGAGGTATTCCAATGTTACCCATATCTTAGAGTAGGATTGAACAACCAAATCATGAAATATTTGGTGACAAAAATTATGGCACACTTAGTAGTATCAAGTTATGAAAGAGTTGAAAGATTATTGGTGTGTCTTTCCTCTTATCTACTTTAGGAAGCATGCAACCAAACATCAATGGAAACTCCAAATGAAAGCATCTAGTTGTAATTAGTCTAGGTATCTATTGTTGAATATTTTGATCAATTATTATATTTCATTTGAATCATGAAGCTAATATGGATGGCTATGATTAAAATCCATACTATGCACCTCCTTATCAACCTTGTTATGACCCATGATATATCCCTCAATAGCCCTATCAAAGTTGTTATCAATATTATGAGCTATGACATCTATATAGTCATCATAGTCCTTATCCATATGAACATAATGTTCTTGAACATACCTATGAAGAATCTTATGAGTAAGGCTATCAATAATAATATAAAAAATTACTTTCCTATTAACTCCAATATGACTTATACTAGCCTTATTATGTTGCATATCAACCTCACAATGATTCTTATCAGTCTTGTCATCAGGGGTTAGATGATGCCATTGATTGGATATTAATATTTTTCAAAACAAAATATGAATTCCTAGTTCAAAAAATTGAAGATCATCACAATCCTCACTATTACACTTCTCTTACTTCGATCCCATTTCATACCAAGTCCTTATTGGAACTCATGCCAAGTCTACTAGATAATGAAAAAGAGATGAGAATATGGTATGAAAAATTTTATGTTCTCCCTAACCATATCATGGAGTGGCTAAGAGGTTTTGTTCAAAATTTGATGGATGTGTGGAATGAAGTTGAAAAAAAACACATATAATATCAATGAGTAGCTGTACTTGACAAGAAGTTGTGTCTAATGCTCAATAGATAGACTAATAGTATGGGAAAACAAATATTTTGAAGATAAACCTATAGCTATTAAAGAGAATCAAGAAGGTTATGAACAAATCGAAGCTTTTTTTGAAGAATTTGTCTTTCTTATAGACCAATTTAACTTGTCATCTCCCCATGAGTTCATTCAAGAAGTTTCCATTACCAATCTCATTCATGATCCCTCAATCACACTTACTAATCCCTCTCCAAACCATGAGCCTACCTATTACTCCCCCACATCATCCCTTCTTGAAGGAGAATCCATCTTATGGGAGGTAAGTGAAAAAGAATAAGCTCAGATTGTAGCTAACCAAGAAGATGCTTCAAGTGACTATGAAGAGGAGATCACCATAGGGACTCCCCTTACTAAAATTAATTATAATTAAATCTTCTTTAGTGAAGGATAATATGTTAAAGGTCATGTTTTAACTATCTACAAAGAGTGAAGTCAAGGTAGGAAAGAAGAAGTGCTTGAGAAGGATTCCATATCTACTGAGTTAGTTGATGTCCATGAGAAGGAGAAATAACCTATACATCCTATTTTCCAAGTTAATAATGTTATTGAAAATGTTTTGTCATTTGAAGTACAACATGATACCTTCTAAGTTATCAAGTTTATTAAAGTGGTAGTTAACGAGCTAAAAATTGATAAGGAGTTTATTTCTATTCAATCCACCTTTGAAGTTGCCTTACCTCTTGTTGGTGTATCCTCAAAACAAGATCTTATCAAATCCCAACTTACTAAAGTTATAGTCAACTTTGAAGTTAATCAAGTATTCAAAGACCAAGAAGATAAATTTGAAGAGGTGTTGGCTCTCAAAGAGAAAGAAAGCAAGGATGATTGGTAGTAGTAGATGAGGATTTTCCAATAACTTTAATAACTTTTAAAAATTTAGGTCTAAGTGCATAAGAAGATAAAGAAAGATATTTCTATGGAGGACAATGATCAATATTGGATGGCCTATGTAAAGCTCTTTAATAAACTTGAGGAGCTTGTAACTAGTGAGTAATCTGATCTCTATCAATGTACCATGGAAGTAAAGGAGTTATGTTTTGTTAAAGCACTATGAGAATTTATATCTAAGGAGTCTCATAAGAAGGTGAAGGTTACTAAAGTGCAAGAAGAGTTCATCTTCATATTTGACTTGGTTATAGCTACCTTGATTATATTGAGGATCATGCCAAGCATATTGAAAAACATCATAAAGGAATTGCAGATACAAAAGCCAAATTTTAAATGAAAACACATTTCATGTATTCCTTAATTTCATGGAGCAATAAATGTTTTAAGCTTTCTCATTGATTTAGTAAGAAGAATTCCATTTAAGTTAGTTTGTGCATAAGTTAGTTGGAGTTTGTTGTGTGTATTTTGTAAGTATTTTTGAGAACACATATGTGTTTTTGTAGTGTGTGGTTTATTGTTTTTGTTTCCTATTGTTTAGTGTTCTTTCATAGGCAATTCAGTTCCCACACTATGTATAGGTGACTCCATAGCCCAATGAATAGGAGTAGTCTACTAGTCTTTGGCATAGTTGGGTTGCCACCCCTAGGAAATCATCAATTTTTTTGACTAATTTGACCACAATTAAAATTAGGAAAAACCCCCATATATTCAAACTTGTTATAAGGGTTTATTAGGGTTAAAATGTGTATTATTGTCTTAATAGGGTCATAAGATATGTTTCATCCTTAGTCATGCTTGTATAGTTGTCTTAAGTGTCATTTTAGATCACTTTTGAGTCATTAAATGAGGTTTTATGGTAATATTAATAATAAAAGTGTGTCAAAGTGTTATTCAATGTGTATTATGTTAGAAAGTGTTAGTTATCAATTTTGTAACTAAATTTAGCAGGTTTAAACATTGAAAATAAGAAGATCTCTTACAAAAAAGGAATTTTTAAAGGTTCTATGGATTGTACAATAGTTTAACACATGTGTAAATATTAATAAGTGTCATTTCATCTCCCCAAACTCATTTCCATGTTTATCTTGACTTGACATCTCCAAACATGATAAAAACTGGTTTGCCTTCTCCATCACTCTCGCATGTAAGGTCAAAAAGGCCATCAAGTTTTTTTCTAGTATGGACAGGTTAAATAGAGTTAAGGGAAATTATTTTGGTGGATGAAATTAATCTCCTTTTACTCTTAATCCAAGGTAATAGTTATTGTTTTGGTGGACTATACTTTATGAATCATCTTAAAGAATGTTACTGCCTCAAAATTGGCTACACATTCTTTTCACCTACAAGTTTTCTCATTTTCTCATATGTTTTGATGATTATAATAATTATGGTGTTTTTATAGAGAATAATTCCATTTATCATGGAGTTATTAGTCTAGTTTTCATGTGTGAAGGTGGAAGAATGAGTAAAACATCTCATCTTGCTAGTAAAGACTCCATTGAAGTCTACATACTATGTTTCATCAAATTACATAACTTATATTCTTATATGGGCCTTTAAATCAAATATTATATGTATTTTTCAACTTATAATAGCATGGTAAAAATTATTCCTTGAAGTTTGAGTCTCAAAAGTATTATCTATGGAGTGAAAGGGCTAAAGAATCACACATAGTTAGTTTCCCTATGATTATCACCTATAGTCAATTGTAAAAGAGCCATGAATAGTCATATTCATGACACAATTAGCTTTTAATTATGGTCAAAAGACCCCAAAAATGGAAGCAATAGGGTTAATCCATTCTAATGGTTATAAATGTGTGATGACAAGCCTTCAAGCTTAGTACACAGTCCTATATTACATAGTGACACCTACAAGTTTTTAATAGGGACCTAAGTATAATATACAAAGGATAGAGGAATGTTAAAATATAGGGGTTTAAAGTTTTATATAACTTTCATCAAGTTTTATGGTATTGAGAGAGGCATGGTAATAATAATGAGTCATTATATAGAAAATAAACCTAGGTCCATGTGCACATTTTGAAAAAGTTGCATTTGAGATATTGTTTACCTTAACCTCTCCAAATCACATTTTGGATCATATGATATGACACTCCATAGTATAATGTATTGAGGTCTGGACATGCTCAAATGTTTCCATCACATAGCCCAAGCATAGGGGCAATGCCTTGAAAAAAGGAAACAGTTACTTTATCATGAGATGAATATGCTTGAAGGGTTATTTACTCAAGTTAGTTTTGGCTTATTACACATAGAAAACATTGTAATAATATGAATATAATCAACCAAGACTAAAATTACCTATAGTATGGAGTGAATATATGGTTTTAGTGGAATGAAATGAACTCATGTAGGTTGATAATGACACATAAGAAGCATAATTGGTAGGCATGGTGGCATTTTGTTTAAAATTACCTAATGACCTTGAGAAGATATTAGGAAATTAAATACAAGTTTCAAGTGTTGAAAATCACCTATATGGGTCTCATTTGACTAAAATGAGGCACCTATAGTCCAATTTCAATCTACAAACTAACCTAGTCAAATGAGGAACATGGGTCTAAATGGTTGGCAAAGCTGTTGGGTTAGTAAAAAATAATTGGAAACATATTCACACTTAACTAAAACACCTTTATGTGATTATAACATAAGGAAATACATAAATAACTCTAACATACAATTATAGCCTTAGAGTTTCTTAAAACCCTACATAGTCAAATCATGTAAGTTTTTCTTGAGGAATTCTAATGTTGATGACTCTAACTAAGTAATATAACTATGACATTTTGCATAAATGGTCTTTAGGACCTAGTATAAAATCCTAAAATATTATTTTTTCAATAAAAATAGGGAAAGTTCCCTATATTTTACCTCATACAGAGTTCACTCCTAATCAAGACAAATTTGCAAGGGTAGCATGTGAATGTTGAAAGAATGAAATAAGGAGATTTGGGGCACTGTGGAAAGGCATGAAAATATATAATAAGGATAAATAAAGGTATAAAATACCCTATATTAATTGGATCACTTATAAGTGAGTGTATACATAGTCAAGCATACTGAGGCTTATTAGCCATAAAAATTGTCCTACACCCTAATGACCTCTATCTTGATCCAAATGGTCATAGAACCCTTATAATCCCATTAATGACTTTTAAGGGAGGATACAAGTTTGTTTAGATCCATTAATTTGTATTAAACTATTAGAATAATAATGATTGGGAGAGGGGTGAATCAATCTTCAAAACATTCATTCAATTCCACTTAACATTCATGAGCCATTCATACAAACATATAGATCAATCAAAGTACAAAGAACCATATAGATGAACATGAAATATGGTAACACATCTTATATGTGGGAAAACCTCAAGGTGAATAAAACCAATTTATATATGAAAATTTACTATAGTATTATAAGACAAAAACCAAATTTAGTGAAGTACTAACTCCACATGGAGCACCAACCCCAACTAGCCAAGTACCCACTTGACTAGGCTTTACAAAGCACCCATTTATAAGGAGGTACCAAACCACTATATGACTCAAAACCAACTTAGACACCTGATTTATTCTAACACCTTTATAAAACTATGTTACTCAACCAATATACGATGACCACCTCTTCAGCTCTTCACACTTTTATACCTCTCAAACTGCCTTATAGGCTTCTTTCAATTAGATCTCTTCAAGACTGATTAGGTCATATGAACTTTATATTCATAATCAAACATCCTATTATATATTAATGGTATTACATATACTCTCTTCTAAATTTATATAATACCTTCTTCCACTCAATAATCTTTTATCTCATTTATTTCTCAATCCAATCCTCTAACTCACCCAAATAGGCCTGTTAGACCTTACTTTTATACAAGCCTCATGATCATACATGCCTTGGTTTACCACACAAAATTTTCCATTTATATTTTACACATAATATGCCTTAGGACATGTTACAACAAAAATCAATCACAATCTTAGGTTTGCCACAGATCAATAGTATGCACTCCTTCTTTATGTCTCATAGAGATCTATTAGGCCTTCTTAGACACACATTACACTTTGCTTTCCTTAGAAAATTTTAAAAATACAAAAATAGTATGAAAATATAGTATAAAAATAAAATATACATTATCCAGCATTTTCCAAGCACAATGACACCTTTTAGGTTCAACCACCACTTGAAACACTCCATTAGCATTGTTCCCATTAGGCCTTTGAACACACATAAAAGTCTATCTTGAACAATTGAAGATAACACATAATTTATACACATAAAAATGACAATATATAAATTATAAACAATATAAATAACCTAAATTTCATCACCATATGATTCAAATAGTTTAACTCATGTTAAAAAGGCTTAAACTCATCTCTTTAATATGCTCACTTAGAATTGCCAAAACTATCAAAAACTAGTTATGAAACTACTTGACATCCAACACATGAAATTACACTTTAAATGATTTTAAATACATTTAAAATATTATATAACATATTCAAAACAACCTAAATCACAAAAAACATAATCTCTAATACCAAACATTGGTCTTGTAGACCAATCTATTAACCTTATCTCACACAGTCTTGCTTGAACCAGACAAGCCATTTTGGCTTCAAATTTCCAACCTCTTAAACTAACTTCCAAGATTTTAAAAATCAATAAGAATATCCTATGACATCTCCAAAAAATCTTAAAATATAAACATCATATGTTCTAGTGTCAACTAATTATGTTATAGATCAATTTGTTGACCTCACTACACACAAACCTCACCAATCCAAATAAGACATTTTGGCTTCATCATTATAACCACTTACACTATCCTTCAAGATAATTCAAGACATGGAAATGATATATAAAAAAATTAAAAAACTCCATGTACTTTAATCCATCAATCTACCTTTAAATCATACTTAGAACTAACCTTTCATTATTACCTAGGTTTGGTACAATTTTCTCTATTAGGCATGTGTGCCTCAACAAAATTGTCTTAAAAGAATGAAGATCAAACATAATTAAGACACTAAAATAGGATAAAATAAATATATATAATAATTATACATGACCTCAGTGTCATTACCAAATTAATTAAACACTTCCACTCAAAAGATAAGTCTTCAATAATACCTTTGCAATTCACTCACTCAGAATTCCCAGATCACCTCAAAACATAGTCATGTTGAATTAGACCTCTAAAACCTGTATATAAATTTTAAATTAATTACTATGAATTTATATGATCCTATGAGATCATTAGTTTTGAGGTCAACATACCCTTATTTCTAAAAAATCAAGACCCATGTGTCAAATTGTATAAAATTTTACCTTGAAATTAAAGATTCATTTGTTCAAAGTGGAATTAACATGATTGAATATTATTTTTATTTGAAGATCATCCACACTTATTTTGGTTATCATAGTTGTTCATTGTTATGGTTTATCCTTATTTAAAGTGCTAGCATTGGATCTTTATGTTTTAGGTTGCAGGTCTAATAAGGTCTACTTGGAATGAACAATGCTTAGGTTTCATGATTTTAATGTTAACTCAATTATTTATTAACCTTTAGTTTGTCAAATTCATATCTGAATAGATAAAACCTTAATCTAAGTACTTGTTTTGAATTTTGAGGGAAATTTCTATGCAGGAACATTTTAAATAATGTTATAGGCTTAGTTTATTTTTTATTTCCTAAGGCTTAGTCATGTTTTTCAACACAACCAAACCTTAATATAACATCCATTCTTATTCCCTTTTATATATTGATCCCCCCTTTTGGACACTAATATTATTCATGTGGTCTAATATTAATGCAAATTCCTTTTTTTATGTCTCTAACTATTGGGTTTTATATTTTAGACATGTATTTTCAAACTTTTCCTTCAGAGTTTTGTCCCAAATGAATTAACCTTTGGGGTTTATATTACAGATACTTTTTCCAGGTACTTTAAGGCTTTTATTTAGGAATTCTTTTCAAGACTTATGAAATCAGTTTATTTTAAAACTATTCCTTCAAACTTATCTATGTCAGGACAATTGTTTCAAACATTTTATCCAAAACAATTTCCCCATGAACTTATTCTATTGGGCATTTTGCCTGACAGAATTGTGCTTTAGCCTCTTTGCACTTACCCTTCAACATATTTATTTTAGACTTTTTTTTTAAAAAAAATAATCCTTCAAATATATCTTTCCATAACATCTTTCCCACAAATTTTTTTCCTAAACTTACCTTTTGCGCATTTTAAAAGTACCCTTCGAAAGTTTTGTCAAAGACAACTACCCTACAAAGCAATCTTAAAAGGATTTTTTGAAGGGCACATACCCTTCAAGTATTTTGGAATGACCCTTCAAGATTTTGAACATAACCTTAAATTTTTTTGGAAGGACCCTTCAGAATTTTATCATCAGACATTTTGTTCAATGTAAAAGGCCTGAAATAATGACCCCAAGGGCACATACCCTTTGGCCTTTGTGAAATTTACCCTTTGACAGTTTCTAAATGGACATGTCCTCTAAGATTTCCCTTTAGCCTTTAAAAATGGATCTTTAACCTCTAGACTTTCCCTTCAGACCTTTTTAAAGTGCCCTTTAGGACATTTTTCATAGGCAAGTGCCCTACCAATGACTCTTCAAGAGGATTATTTTAGACATTTTATTTTAAACTTTTCCCTCGATGCTAAAAATACCAAAATAATTCATCTGAGTCAATTTACCTGAGAAAATTTCCTCTAGACATTGATTTAATCAGACTCTTTTATGCCACAAAAATTTTAATATGTTTTAAACCTTAGCCTAAGACTTTGGATTGAAGCCTTATTTATCAATGCAAAATGAGAACATTAGTCTGAAGCTTTAGCTTAAGTTCTTATTATTCTCATAACCTAACTTTGATAATTCCTATTATATATAGGAACTAATCTCACTTGGATTAATGAACATGTTTTTGGGATGATCATGGCTTCACACCCTTCCAATTTTGCTAAAATTTGTTACTTATGTTGCAAGATCAATGGAATATCATTTGAGAATAAACATGTTTAATGTTTTCATGTTTCAATGATTAAAATGATCTTTATTTACCATTGGTTCAAGATTAATTGGATCCATGTTTAAGCCATGTCTAACATTTTAACGTAGGTCCCCTTTTGAATTGAATTCAAACTAGTACGGGAACAAATTCAATACCATGGACCTAATTTATTTTTTGTCCTAAGGCTTTGTCATGTTTTTCAACACAATCAAACCTTGGGCTAAAAATATTATGCTTGGTCACTTTTATGTCCTAAGCCCTTTTGTTACCTCTTATCTTAGGATGGTCTAACTTTGTTAAAATCATGGTCCTTTTTTATAAATGTAGGCTAAAATCTTAATCTTAAAGTCTTGTTCATGTTTACTGACATAAATAAGACCTTAGTCTTAAGACTTTAACATAATTTTCATATATCTCTAAGTCCTAACATAAACATTGTGCTTATTTACAAGATCAATGACCTATATTTAATTAGGAAAAGTTAATTAGATGATATGAGATAGGCCTGATAAGTGAAGGATTATAATATATAGAACCAATCTTTCTTGACCCCATGGATCAAGATTGATGATCTAAATTCATGTAGATGTTGAGATCCAATGGTGTGAGATCGAAAAGGGTCCCTTTTAGAACCAATCATATTCAACTTCCTAGATCATGATCAATGGCTTACATGTAATGAAATAGAGATGATCAAATAGAGTGAAATTGATGAATGGAATGTCAAGAAGTGGACCCTAGTTTAAACATTGAGCACCTTATCAATTATCAATAGTATGCATTCAAATGTATAGATCTAGATTAATAAAGCATATCAAATTAATAATTTTCAATGAATATTCAAGTTAACATAGGACTAACACATGGTGAAAGCACATTAACTAACTTAACTGATAGAGTACAAAGCTTAGAAGTCATGTGGGAGTGTTAAATGGCACAACCTTGGGGCCTAGTACCCATTAATGTTTGAGCACCTTTTAAAGATCAACAACCAACATTGATTTATACCCACTAGATTTCATGGTGCAAGATCAATAAAGAATTTTCAATGGAGCTTGAGAGGCCCATAGTACTACCAAGTGGTACAACCTCAGGGCCAAATACATACTATGACCAATGGTGTTCAAATCTTAGGTTTGAGATCAATGAGCAGCATGGTCTATGAAAAATAATTTGATGGTGTGAGATAAAAGTAGATTTTAAAATGGAAACATTAATGTTTTTAAACATTGACAAGAATTTTTGCCATGAGAGTGCCATATGGATACCACAAAGATGCCAAGATGATGCCACATACGTAGAAAAACAACAAGAATTAAAGATCTAGTGGACCCATGAAAATCAAAATATAAATACATGATAACTTAAGTCCAAATGTTGCCACCATTTAAGCACTATGAAATCTTTAGGTAAGCCTAATTTTGATCTTATGATCACCACAAATCAAAATTGAGAAATTAAACTATCACCAGTGTGAGTTTAATTCAATTTAAAATCAAATTGTGGACCACTAGTGAGTAGTTTAATAAAATTTCATGATCATGTACAATTAGTGAAACAGATTGTATATAGACTAATCTATTAAAATAAAAAGGTCATTTGTTCTAGAATGCAATAGAAAGGACACCTGTCTTATATAAATGTACAAATGTAATTGGATGAGAATGGCTAACATGTTGCCTTGATCTTCTATAAAAGGGGTATTTCCCATTGTCACTAGGGAAAGGAGTTATTAGAACCAAATTACTTTGTAAACTTTGATAAATTAATATAATCAAGGAATTTTACAAAGTCTATCCATATTTGCTTGTGTGAAGTGCTATATGGTTTCTCTCTTAGTTGTCTAGTTTCACTTTTAGATTTAGATGATTCTTATTGATTTTGGATTTGTATCTTGAATTCAAAGTTGATAATTTAGGCTAATGCTAGATTAATTTAAAGTTCTTAGGATTATTTCATTTGTTGCACTTCTCTTACATTTAGGCTAATGATGTTTTCTTGCAAGAGTGAATCTTTAAAGTGAGCCTGGTTACTATTTACATCATTTCATAACTTTCTTAGAAGCTTATCTGATATATGTTGTGATTTGGGCTTAAGTTGTTTCACTTAATACATTGGTTAAATGCATATTCAGATGATATTTAAACTTTGTCATAATATTTGGAATGAAGATCAAAAAACTTTCTTTCTGCTCTACCCTTCCTTTTGCTTCTTTTTTTAAGTAGATCACCTTAGTTTAATGGTTATTATAAATATCCATCTTAGATTAGTTATTAGATTAATTCTTGATCATAACCCACCATCCTTAGCATTATATACTGCATATTTTACATAAGATTTTCTATTTGGACATGATGGCTCCCAACCACTAGCTAATATAAATATTGTAAAATAGACACTTGTTCTATCTTTATTCCATAAAAGATAATAGGATTTTCACAACTTGCAAATCATGCACTAAATTCTTAGGAATTATAAAATGATAATTATTTCTTGAACACTCTAGGAACCTATGGTATACATTTAGGCATCAAAAAGAGGAGATTTGATGGCACTAAAAGGAGGGCCTTTAGCTATATCTTTGTGGGTTTGTAGAATCTTTGCAAATTTTGATGTGTTTTGATCAAAGATCGATGTATTCTTTACATGTGTGTGCTTATTTTAGCATATTTATATAAAGATTATTAGATAAAACATAGAGAGTGAGAAAGAACTAGATTATATTCACAATAGACATTCCATATTTGAATAATACAAGAAGGCCTATTAAATAGGCAAACAGATGAGACATTTGAGAAACATGTGAAAAGGGTGGTTAAAACAACTAACATTGGCTAGCATGAAAATAGTTAAGCCCATTAAACAAATTAACCTCTTAACCCAAGTGGTTTAAGAAACTAACCATAGACTTATTAACTTAGTCAATAACCTAAGGTAAATACATAATTATGCTAATACCCTCCCTTAATGACAAAAATAGAAACAAGAATATGTTTATCTTTGAATTTTATGAACTTGTCTACACCAAGTGGTTTGGTCATTATATTAGCTAGCTACTTTGTAGTGGGGAAGTGGAAGAGACTGATGTCTTTATTTGTAACCAATTATTAGATGTAATGATGGTAAACCTCAATGTGTTTGGTATTGGTATGGAATACTTTATTCTTAACCATCTTCATAAAACTCTGGTTGTCATAGAAAATCATAGTAGGATTTGATGACTCAAACTAAAGATCCTCTAAGATTTTATTTATCAACATAGTTTCACAACCTGCACTCATCATAACTTTGTACTCTACTTCCATTGAAGATAATGCCATTGTATTTTTTAGTTTTCTATGCTATGAGAAAACTCCTCAACCAAGAGTGAATACATAGCCTATTGTAGATTTTCTAGAATCTACTAATCCTACCCAATCAAAGTTAGAATATCCTGAAAGTTCAAAATCTATAGACTTCTCATATAGTATGCCAAAGTCAAAAGTACTTTTGACATATCTTAATACTTATTTTTTAACTAACAAATGTACTTCTTATGGTTTAAACATGAAGAAAGATAAAAAAAACTCACTATAAAACAAATATTTGGTTTAGTGGTAGTGAGGTAAATGAGACTACCCACTAACTATCGATACATTATTTCATTGACTAGAGGTGAAGTAGTGTCATTTGAAATTTTAGTTCCAAATTCCATAGGTGTGTGAGTTGGATTATAATCCATAATTCTAAACCTTTCAATAAATTATTTGGCATACTTATTCTGTGATGTGAATAAAACACAATCACCTTGCCAAAACTCAACACCTAAATAGTATTTTAGTAGTCCTAAGTTTGTCATGCCAAAAGTATAAAAAATATCAGCCTTCATTTGTTGAATGAGACTAGAACTACTCCCCATGATGGATATATCATCAACATATACAATGAGGATAAATATATCATCACCAATCACCTTTACATAGAGATTTGGTTCAAAGTTACACCTTTTGAAACTAGACTCCCTAAGGTATGTATATATCTTCATATACTAGGATTGAGGAGCTTGCTTAAGCCCATACAGGGACTTGATCAACCTGTAATTAAGATGTTCCTTACCAAGAAATTAAAAACCATATGATTGAATTATGTAGACTTCTTCCTCCATATCTTGATTCAATAAATCACTCTTGACATCCATTTGGTGCACCTACCATCCAAACTAAGTAGCAATAGTAACAATCAAATGAAAAGTTGCCATATTTGTAGTAAGAGCAAAAGTATCTTCATAATCAACCCCTTCCTATTGTGCATAACCTTTTCTAATAAGTATGGCTTTGTGTTTATCTAAAGAATCATCTGCTTTGCATTTTACCTTTTAAATAAATTTACAACCAATGTATTTATTTCCTAGGGTAGCTCCATGAGCTCCCATGTCTTTTTTTTCATCAAGGAATCATACTCCAAATACATGGTTGATTCCCACTTAGCTTCCCTTTGGCCTCTGAAAAAGAATTAGTCTTAAATTCATGTGAAATAATAGTTGTTAGATAAAAAATTTCATGCTCGCCTCTATTACCAAACTACTTTCTCGATCTCAATCTTCTTCCTTCCATACCCTGTGGTAAGTCTCCCTCCTTTAGTGCTTCCATTATGGTAAAATACCACTTTGGCTTATTTGGTTATTTTGCTAGAAACCTCACAATGGCTTGCATCAATTCCCTCCCTAGAATGTAATTCCACTAATGAACTAAAATCCTACTCTCACACCACAACTTATAATAGAATCATTAGAAGAAAATAATGACTCAATATCTAAAACTATACCAGTTTCTATGAAATATGGCATATGTTCATTTACTATGACATCTCTATTTACCACAACTTGTTAGTAGAAACATCGAGTAATCTATAGACCTTTAGCTTTTCACTATACCCAAAAAACATGTATCCTTTGATTTTCACATCCAAGTTACTTCTCTTTTGACTAGGAATAACTACAAAAGCTACACAGCCAAAAATTCAAAAACCACTTACATCTAGAGTTCAACCTATCTAAGCTTCCTCTAGAGTCATATTCTCCAATTATTTTGTAGGACTTTTGCTGAATATGTACACTAATGTATTCACAAATTTTTTCCAATATTTATATGGGTCATTTTTTCTTTGGACCATATTGTGAGCCATGTCCATCATCATCCTATTTTTCCTTTCCATAACTCCATTTTATTATAGAGTTTAAGGGTTAGTATACTATTTTTATATGCCTTTAGTGGCATAAAACTCCTTGAAATATTTTGAGATGAACTTACACCTATTATATGTTCTAAGAGATTCCATGGATCGTCCTACCTATTTTTCAACCATAACTTTCTAAGTAAGGAAATTATAAAAACAATCAGATTTCTTCACTAAAAAGTATACCTAATTTTTCCTAGAGAAATCATTGACCAACAATAGAAAATAATGGGATCCAAATGGGGTAGGTGTCTGCATTGGACCATGCAAGTTTGCATGTACCAAATGTAATACTCCCTTAGCTCTCAAAGCTTAACCAACATCAAATGAATGTCTAACTTGATTCCCTAACTGACATCCAACACATACATGATGAATATCTTAAATAATGAATCCCCTTAACCATATTATTCTTGCTCAATGTAGTCAAATACTATAAATTCAAATGCATATACCTTTTATGCCATAGTGAACTTGTGTTATCAACTATTACAAGTACACTTTCCTTTACCTTCTATGAATATGCAAGCTTATGCAAGCCTTTCTCACCAATCCCAATAGAAATAGTATTGTTATCTTTGGTAATGACTAAACATTATTATCCTTGAAAAATTACATCAAAAAGATTTTGAAGTGATCTCACTAATGGAAAATAATTTTTTGTTCATATCAGGCACATACCTAATATTCTTAAATATATATCAAACTACACCATTAAAATTGATCTGAACATTACCATATCCTTTCAACAAATGAGTCTTACCATCTTCCAAAGATACAAATTCATTATTACTATCATTTTCAACAAAATACACATACCAATCCTTATGGCATGTATAATGGCAAGATGCCCCTAAATCAAAGTATGAATCTCAATCCACCACAAAATTACCACTAGAAGCCATGAAATCAAAACCAAGAGATGATTCCTCACCTTCACCTTCAGCTACATTCAATGATGAGTTTTCTTTATAGGATTAGCCATATCCTATTATCTTTTCTTGCAATCTTTCTTCAGGTAACCAGGTTACTTATAGTAAAAACATTTCCACTTAGATCTCTTATTAGAACCACTTACTTGTGAATCTTCTATTGGATAACTAGTGGTTTTACCAAATTGATTACCCTTTCCTTTTTTGAAGAATGCACTCTCTGTAGAAGTAGATGTAGACAACATTGTCTACTCCTATCGTCTCTCCTTCTATAATAATAATTTGGATAAATTTTCAAAGTCTAATGTATACATCTCAAAAATCATGTGCAAAGACTCTAAAAATGACTCAAATTAATGTGGAAGATTCTACATAACTAGAGCAATCAAATTTTGCTAATTAATAAGATTTTGCATAGACTTTAACTAATCATTGATGTCCTTGATCTGCAATAAACACTCAAAAATAAAGCCACCTTCCTGTATCTTAGTAGAAAATAACAAATTGTTCAAATATAATAACCTATTGAATTTATATGCCTAGTATTTAGAAGTAAGACTAGTCCACAAAAATTGATTCTATGGTCACATTTCTAACCTTTGAGATTAGATTATCTACTATTGACAGTTTTAACAACATAAGAGCCTCACAATGATGTTTATCATAGTCATCGATACCTATGGTAGGCCTTTGGTCTTTATCAAGCACTATTTTATCAAGATTATGATATTCACATATCATCAAAATCTTGTGACTTGACAAACTAAAAATTTTGCCTCTCAATTTTTGTGAATCTAGAAACAAGAGGTGTTGTAAACTATCCATTTTGACCTCGATTTTACAAAAAAATGAAAACACTAGAAGAAAATATAATTAATTTACATAAAATGTGTCCTACACACTAGTTCAAATCATAAACTAGTCAATACCTCTAGTTTAAAGTAAAAAACTCAACACCGTTTGGGAAATTTTAAATTTTCCATCTTTAAAATCACCAAAAAATAGATAAAAACAATTTTATCTTGATATATACAATTAAAATTTGAAAATTTCCTTTTCCACCAACATCCAGATTAAAAACCTAGTGAAAAGGTGAAATTTTCACATTCCAAAACTTTTTTGAGATAATTACTCACCAGTAGGTCCCCAATAAGCCTTATAAGCTAAAGTTTTGAATTATCTCAATTAAAAAATTAAAATTAATTGAAATAATAAAACTTTTGATTAAATTTTTCATAAAAATAATCAACCAATCAAAAAATTATCCTACATGCAAAACTTCAAATGTAGATTTTGAGAGAAATACTTAGCCAAAGTAAATTTTGTCAATTCCTATCATCTCCTCTCAAAAAAGAAATTTTTTTAGAGCCCTCACACACTAAAAATAGTTCTCAAATGAAAATCTAGTCTCCTCCCCAAATTGTATGGAAATGACCAACCATAAAACTTCAAATGTAATTTTTAGAAAAAATACTCAGTGAAATTTAATTTCATCTGATCTAGCAGATGAATTTCAAGCTAGAAAATTTTATAGAAACAAAAATCATAAAAAATAGGGATCAAATGAATTTTTGGGATTTTCCTCCAAGTTAAATGACTGATCATGGGAAAAAAATAAATTTATTCCTCTCATGGCTCTCCATTAGGTGCTTCATGCTCCTTCCTGACAAGACCATTCTCTATTGCTTGACAGGCTTCCTCCCAAGCTTCCTAAACCACAAGCTCTGATTACCATATTAGATAAAACATAGAGAGTGAGAAATAACTAGATTGAATTCACAACATACATTCCATATCTTTATAATACAAAAGGGATAATTAAATAGGGAAATAAATGAGCCACCTAAGAAACATGTGAAAAGGGTGGGTAAAACAACCAATGCCAGCTAGCATGAAAATAGCCAAGCCCGTTAAACAAACTAACCTCTTAACTCAATTAGTTAAGGCAACTAACTATAGACTTATTACCTTAGTCAATAACCTAAGGTAAATACATAAGTATACTAAATATCATTGATCTTGATGGTCCTATATAAATATTTCTACTTCCTTTAGATAGAGATCAATATTTTTTGGATATCCATCGACATTCATGCAAAGGTAGTTCATGCTTTGTGTATTTTCCACGTTTAAGGTTAGTAATAGCAATTTTCTACAAATATTGATTGATTATTTACAAATTTGAGTTTATTCAAACTTAGATGTGTAAATATCCCTCTCATTCATTAGTCTAGATGTATCTTTGTACTTATTTAGATAAAGATAATCATGCTTTACATGTATTTTTGAAAAATTAGCTTAATGTGCAAACTTAATCATTGTAATTTGTAAAGTTTTGTTTAATGCATCATATTTTAAATAGGTTTCAAGGTCACAACATAGAATTTCCAAAAGTGAGACCAAAGTGAGTGTAAACTTTCAAAGCCTCAACCAACTTCACCAAATCAAGGTGCTCATGTGTTCAATGTGTGGCTTGGCTAAGTGGTTCTCCAATCAATGTGCTAGGTATTGTGCATAACTTAACAAGAAATCCTAAAAGTTATTTGCCTTGTTTCAACTCTAATTATGGTGTCATAGCTGAAGAACATGTTAAAAGCTTTCAGGCTACACTAAAACTCCTAAATATTATTCATAAAAAAATGTAACATGTAGATTTTTCCCCTGTACTTTCAAAGGTGTTGTATACAAATGGTTCCTTAACCTTTCAAAGGATTTCATAGCTAGCTAGGATGATTTTAATAGAATCTTTATTGATCAATTTGGTAAAATCATTAGTCCATGCATTTTGTATCAGCAATTCACCACTATTAAGAGGGATGCTACTAAGACTATTAGAGCCTTAAATGCTAGATTCCATAAGTTGTATAGTAAAACCATAGCTCTATATAGTCTTTATGAGGATTTAGCCTTATATATTTAAAAGGATCTTTTGGATCCTATGACTTCTATGTTTTTAAAGAGGTCTACTCATGTCTTAAACACTTTATCATTGGTGTATGTTGAAGCTATAATAATCAATGATCAAATGCATCCCCAAAGTCAGCTTGCATACCATATTCTCAATGTCAACCCTAATTTTTTAGCATTAAATATTAGTCCTAATGCCAATCACTATGAATCTACCTTCAATCAGACATCGATCTTGAACCAATTACCCTTAAGCCCTACCTATCCTAGCCAAAATTTGGGGTTATTCAATAATGATACAAATGGATTTCATCCAAAAGGACAGAGAGATTTGGTGCCCATAGTAATGAAAATCATGTTCATAACTCAAAAGCACCAAAGAATGAGGATGAATCCATACTTAAGATGGTTTAAATATTGAAAAATGATTTTCTTCAATTGCAAAAGCAATTGGGAAATACTACGGAAGGCTTTAACATAAACTATGATTCTCAAACATTTGATAGATCCATAAATATATTTTATGATAACAATAATAGTAAGTCAATTAAGGATATACAAGAAATGAACCTTTGTGATATAGATTTGGCTAATAATTAAAATGTTTTTGAAGCATCTCAAGGTGAAAGGGATACAATTGAAATTGTGCCTAACCAAGACAATATTGTAGGGACATCTAGTGTTGTAAGGACATCTCAAGGTTTCATGACAGAGGCTTTTGATTTTCCATTTGAGGATGAAGATGAAGATGAGCCAATTGAAGAAGTTACATCTAATACAACTCATATTCCTAAAGATGTAAAAGAGACTAAAATTAAATACAAACAAAACATCATCATTAAAATAGATGAAGATGAATAAGAAGAGTTACTAGAAATGGATATGAATCAAGTATGAGATGGTCTTTCTTTAAAAGGTGGCCAGAAAGACAACCCATGTAGATTTATTTTTGAAATGGAGAATACTCTTGAAGAATATGATTGCTGGTAAAAGTCATACCATGATTTACTAAATGGAATTAAAGAGCTAGAGATGGTAGATAATGGGATATAACAACACATGGATGCTTCATTTGAGGATTTCGCCAATGATCTAGAATTGCTAAAAGATGATATTATTTTAGAATCCATAAACCAAGATAAGTTGGAGCTTAATTGGATAGAAGAGATACCTTTCTTCACCAAAAATGAAGATGAAGTGGGTAAAATGGATTAGGAATTATCATATGACTTCATCAAAAGGTCAAGAGCATGAGACCAACATGTTTTTGATAGGAGTCTAGATTAACATCATTTAATTGACCAAGATTAATAAGCCTTTTAGGATGATTTGAAAGATTTTTGTAAAAATATTGGTAGTCCATTTAAACCTCAAAAAGAACCTAATGAAGATGTCAATCTAAGGATACTAGCTAAGCTACCATTATTGGGTGAGGATGACATAAGCCACCATCTATCTATGGATGAAGCATGACTAGCACTCCTATTAGAATAATTTAGGAGGAATGTGATTGGTTCTTAGATTCATATATTTGATCCATGCATCTAAGAATGCTGATAGGAGACCAAGATACATCACCTAGAAGACACAAGCATACAAGTGCTCCTATCCACAAGAAGAGGCCATTGATTAGAAGTAATCATGATTCAAGGTTATGTAGTAGACTAAATAATTTTCCATTTGATCTGGGAGGTAAGTACTTTATGAATTTAGTGTAGGGATTAATTTAGTTTCTTTCCTACTCTTTGTGTCTTGATTTTTTCCTTCCCATCTCTTGTTTGTATATAGTTCCTATTTATATATATATTTTGTTTTCTCTTGCTTTTTTCCTTATTTATAAATAAGTCATTTTGGATAATTCTTAGCTCAAGTTTTATCTAGTTTATCAAGAAACTTCATAGTTAAGAAATGTAGGTATGACTTCTCAACTTTAGTTAATCATGTATTGTTGAAATATGACCTTTATGTTGTAGTTTAGATAAACTAGTAAAGACTTATGTATGAGTTGATTATTACTTGAGATTTTAAACCTTGTTCTGATCTAAGCTTGGTTTTAAGAAGAATTACAATGTAGGATGAAATATTAAACTATTAAGACATAATCATACTTGAATTTAAAAAATATTAATTACCTAGGATAAGCTTTATATCCAAGGATGATTTTCTAAAAATCAAACGCTTGACCAAATCCCTAAACCTAGCTAACATAGTTCCCAAACTTTCCTATAAAGTTAAAATGACTTGAAAAAATTAAAAAATAAGATCCTCATTACAAAATTCAAAGATATTTCTAAGTAGAGGTGATTATTTTAATCTCTACTAGGGCTATAGATGTTGGATGGTAGTGAATCAAGGATTTAAGTGGATCCAGAGGCATTTGTACCAAGGCTATGGATATTTGGATAGTTAAAGAGCAATGCCTACTCCTTTTTTGAGATAAATCATGGTTCTTAATTAATATTCAAACATGATGAAATTCAATGTTAATGATTAAAGCCATGAATCTAGAATCTATTTTCTAAATCCTTTGACAATCAGTAAGTGGAATCAAAGCACACACATAGCATGACTGAGTTTTGATGTTTGATCCTAATTATAGATGTGTAAGATTTGTTTTAACTATGAACTAATCTTAATAATGTTGCTTGATCAAATGGAATAAGTAACTTAATTATTAATCTAAACTAGAGTTTTTGAATTCTATCATATTGTTATGTTTCCCCTAAAAGTCACCATTTATTGAGGTCAACATAACCCCATTTTGAAAAATGGGGACCTATGTGTCAAATTATGTAAATTTGTACCTTGAAATTGAAGATTCACTTGATCAGACTGTCATTAACATGATTGCACATTATTTTTATTTGACGATCATCCACACTTGGTTTAGTTAGCATCTTTATTCATGGTTCTAGTTTGCCCTTATCTAAAGTTCTAAAATTGGATCTCTATGTTTTAGGTTACAATTCTAATAAGTTCTACTTGGAATGAACAATGCTTGGGTTTCATGATTTTAATGTTAACTTTATTGTTTAGTAACCTTTGGTTTTTTAGATTCATATTTGAATAACTAAACCCTTAATCTAAGTTTAATCTAAGTACTTGATTTAAATTTGGCAGGATCTTTTTATGTGGGAACATTTTAAATAATGTTATGGGCTTAGTTTATTTTTATTTAATAAGGCTTAGTCATGTTTTTAAGCATGACCAAACCTTAGTCTAACATCCTTTATTAGTACCTTTTATGTCTTGATCCCCCCTTTTATACCTTTATATTATTCATGTGGTCTAATCTAAATACAAAGTCCTTTTGTTATGTCTCTAACTATTGGGTTATATATTTAAGACATGTCTTTTCAAGATTTTCCTTCAGAGCTTTATCCCAAACAAGTTAGCCTTTGGGTTTATCTTTGAGATACTTTATCCAATTACTTTTAGGCTTTTATTAAGGAATTCTTTTGAGACTTATGAAATTGGTCTATGTTGAAATTATTCCTTCAAACTTATCTATGTTGAGATAATTATTTCAGACATTTTGTCTAAAACAATTTCCCTGTAGACTTATTTAATCAAGCATTTTGCCTTTACACTTACCCTTTAGCATATTTTTTTTGGACTTATTGTTTTTTTAAATGATCCTTTATACTTATCTTTCCAAAAAATCTTTCCCATAACAATATTACTGAAACTTACCTTTCAAGAATTTTAGAAGTACCCTTCAAAAGTTTTATCAAAGATATCTACCCTACAAACCTATCTTTTAGTATTTTTTTGAAGGTCACATACCCTTCAAGTTTTTTGGAATGACCCTATAATATTTTTAACATACCCTCTAGGTTTTTTAGAATGACCCTTCAATCTTCTATCATTGAACATTGTGTTCAATGTAAAAGGCCTGAAACAATGACCCCAAGGGCACATACCCTTTGACCTTTGTGTAATTTACCCTTTAAAAGTTTTGAAATGGAAATTTGCCCTTTAAGATTGCCCTTCAACCTTTTAAAATGGACCTTTACCCTCTAGAATTTCCCTTAGGACCTTTTGAAAGTGCCCTTTAGGACTTTTGTCTTAGGCAAGTTCCCTACCAAGTGACTATTCAAGAGGATTGTTTTAGACATTTTGTCTAAAACATTTCCCCTGATGCCAAAAATCTTGAAACAATTTTCCAAAGATAATATCCATAAAACATTGATTCCATCAACATATTTTGTGCCATGCCCATTTTAATATGTTTTAAACCTTAGCCTAAAACTTTTAATTAGATACTTATTTATCAATATGAAATGATAACATTAATCTAAGGCTTTAGATTAAGTTTTTATTATTCACATGCCCTAACTTCAATATTTCCTATTGTCTATAGGAATTGATCTCACTTGGATTAATGGACATGTTTTTGGGATGATCATGGCTTCAACCCTTCCAATGTCACTAGACTTTTTGTTTATGTTGCAGGATCAATGGGATATTATTTTGGAATAAGCATGTTTAATGTTTCATGCTTCAATGATTAAATTGATCTTTATTTTCCATTGGTTTAAGATTAATTATATCCATGTCTAATATTTTAACCTAGGTCCCCTTTTGAATTAAATTCAAACTAGTGTCGAAACAAATTCAATACCCTGGACCTAGTTTAATTTTTGTGCTAAGGCTTGGTCGTGTTTTTCAACACAACCAAACTTTAGGCTAAAAATCCTATGCTTGGTCTCCTTTATGTTCCAAGACCTTTTTTCCCTTTTATCTTAGCATGGTATAACATTGATATAATCATGGTCCCTTTGTTATAAACGTAGGATAAATTATTAATCCTAAAGTCTTGTTCATGTTTATTGACATAAATAAGACCTTAGTCTTAAGACATTAACCTAAGCTATGTATATCTTCAAGTCCTAACTTAAAAATTATACTTATTTACAAGATCAATGACCCATGATTAATTAAGCAAATTTAGTTGGATGGTGTGAGATGGGCCTGATGAGCCAAATATTCTAACTAATGGATCCAATCTTGCTTGACACTATGGATCGAGATCAATGATCCATGTTCACATAGATATTGAGATCTAATAGAGTGAGATTGAAAGGGGTCCCTTTTATAACCAATCACATTTGAATATGTATATCAAGATTAATGGCTCACTTATAATCAGATGGGGGTGATCAAATGGAGTGAAATCAATGAATAAAAATTTAGGCCATGGACCCCAGTTTAAACATTGAGTACCTTACTAAGGATTAGTGGTACGTGTTCAAGTGTATAAATCTAGATCAACGGAGTGTATAAAATAAAGACTTTTCAATGAATATTTGAGTTAACATGAGACATACATGTGGTGAAACTACATTAACTAACTCAATTTATAGGTTATTGAGCTTAAAAGGCCTATGGGACTACCAAGTAACACAACCTTGGGGCCTAGTACACATTAATGTCTAAGTACCTTTTCAAGATTAATAGCCAATGTTGATTTGTACCCACTAGATCTGATGGTGAAAGATCAACAAAGACTTTTCAACAAAGCTTGGGAGGCCTATGAGACTACCAAATGACATAACCTCAGGGACAAATACATCTTGTAACCAATCACATTCAAATCTCAAGATTGAGATCAATAAGTAGTGTAAAATAATTTGACAATGCAAGATAGAAGTAGATTTTTAAATGGAAACGGTCATGTTTTTAAACATTAACAAGTATTTTTTCCATGAAAGTGTCATAAATATTCCATGAAGATGCCAAGATAATTCTACATAAGTAGGAAAACAACAAGAAATAAAGATCTAGTGGGCTCATGAAAAGCAAAATACAAATACAATGATCTAAGGCATAATGCTCACTTAACTCTAAATTATACCACCATTTAAGCACTTTAAAATCTTCAAGTAAGCCTCAATTTGACCTTTTTATCACCACAAATCAAACTTGATAAATTTAAATATCATTAGTGTGAGTTTAATTCAATTTAAAATTAGATTGTGGACCACTACTGAGCAGTTTAATAGAAGTTCATGACCACATGCAATTAGTGAAATAAATTGCCTATAGACCAGTCTATTAAAAATAAAAGGACATTTGATTTATAATGAAATAAAAAGGACACATGTCCTATACACTTGTACAAATTTAATTAGATAAGACCAATAAACATGCTACCTTGATCTTCTATAAAATGTGTATTACACATTATTTTTAGGGGAGGGAGTTCTTATAACTAGATTACTTTGTAAACTTTGATCAATTAATATAAGCAATGAATTATAAAAATTATATCCATATTTGACTTTTTGAAGTGTTATATGATTTCTCTCTTAGTTGTCTAGTTTCACTTTTAGATTTGATTGGTTCTTATGGATTTTGGATGTGTATCTTGAATGTAGAGTTGCTAATTTATTCCAATGCTAGATTAGTTAAAAGTTATTAGGATTATTTCATTTTTTCACTTCTCTTTCATTTGGGTTAATGTTTTTTGCTTTCAAGAGTGAATATTTAAAGTGAGCCTAGTTCCTATTTGTATCATTTCATACATTCCTTAGAAGCTTGTCTGATGTATGTTGTGATTTGGGATTAATCCATACATTGGTTAAATGCATGTTCATATGATATTTTAAATTTAAAATAATGTTTGGAATGAATATTAGTAAAATTTATTTATATCCTACCCTTCTTTTTACTTTTTTTTTCACCAGATCACCTTAGTTTAATAGTCATTGTAAATATCCATCTTAGATTAGTTATTGATCATAATTCACCATCCTTAGCATAGTATACTTCATATTTTTCATAATATATACTATTTGTCCATGGTGGCTCCAACCACCAACTAATATACATATTTTTGAAATATTCACTTGTTCTTCCTCTCTTCCATCAAATATAACAAGATTATCACAACTTACAACTCATCCATTGAATTCTTAGGAATTATAAAATGAGAATTTTTTATCAAACACTCTAGGTACCTATGTTATACATTTAGTCATAAACAATTAGAACATTCTTAGATATAAATATCATATGGTCAAATAGCAAATATTGGTCTTGCAAACCAATCTTATGACCTTATATCTCATTGTCTTATTTGAACCAGACATGTCAACTTGTGAGAAAAAAATTCACCATATTCAATGACCTCAAAAACTTATACCAAACATTAAAATTTCTTAAAATTACTTAAAAACATATCTATGCACTTGGTTTCATCATTCTATCATGAAAACACATTCCAATTCATCTTCTCACTATTGTCTAGGTTTTTCACTGTTTGCACCATTAGGCCTATTATCAATTGACTAACTTGGATTACTAGTTTATCATAATTTAGGACTTGAACCTATCCAAAAAAACATAATATACATGAAAAATGAGTTTCTACCTTCATTCTCCATCCATTTTTTTACTATGTCTAATGCAACTTTTGACTTCTATAGTAACTTCTTTAGAAACAAGCCCATAACTCAACATTTTATCTCTCCTCTCTCTAACCAATACCACTTGGAGGTACTTATGAGAGTCTAATACAATATAAAAATACTTAAATAGGCATACAGATCCATTATTGTCACTTTTGATCAACATCTTAAACATCAGGTCCTTGTTAGGGTTTTAAGAGGGTTTAAAGTTATCTATAGTGTTAAAAATCATTCATAAATTATAGAACTTTAATTAAAAAACTAATTCCTATACATTTATCCTAGGGCCCTTCCCCATCTCTCATAAATATCTTATGTTCCCATTAAAAGTTTTGATGAGCTAATGAGCATAATAAAATCCTTCTCAAGTTGAGAACCCTTCATTCTGAGCATTCAAGAGACCTTCAAACAACTTCTCATGCCTCATCCTTAAAAATAGAACCTCAAAATTCATGAATATGCCTAAAAAAATTTATTCATATTTTTAAATTCTCACACTTACCTTGGAAACTAATCTTGATACCCCATTAGGCTACACTCTCTCTCTAAACCATAGTATTCATACCTTATTAGGCCTTGAATTAACCTTCATGCCTCTTTCCATGATCTCAACACCTTAATTTCATGATAAACATATCACTCTCATGGCATAAAACCTATCTCATGATTAATCACTACCATACATCCTTCAAAATAGATCATGATACCTCATTAGGCTAGACATGATCCAAGAGAGGTTTAGATGTAGACCTAGACTAAAGGTCCTACCCCTATAGGCTCACTTTGAAACACTTAAGAATGAATCCACACCTCATAATCATGATCATACAACCTTAAAAATATCTCACATGTCTGATATCACTCACATCATGATGTCACCATCTCATACCTTCACCATGTTATGACTAGGCTCAAGCTTCTAATATACCTAACACCTTAACCTATTCCTTCCATGTCATGAACTCAAAAAATAAATAAAAAGTCATAAGATAATATAATTTTTACCTTAAAGTAACCAAAATACATTAGTTTCCTTCAAATTGTTTATTTCCTTCAAATTTTCTCTTGGCTTCAAATTCTCTCTTGCCTTCAAATGCATCTTGTCACATGGATTACCCTAAAACTATTCATACACTATGATTCCTATGAAAATATTAATTATCTTAAAATATACTTCATAACATGTACCTTCATACTCACATAAATCCACCATGATACCTACACATACCTCCTTACAAGTTCTAGACTAGCATTCACAAGACAACTTGATTATGATCAAACAATCTCACCTTGTCATATTATGCACATACCTTAATTACTACTCACCTTGTACCTTCAATAAATATACATTGACATTAATGACATCAACCTTGGCATAAATGGCATCAACATTGACATCAATGAAAATAATAGTCCAAAAAAATCCCTCTTTACCATTGATAGCAAACATACTACAACTTGATCATTCTCATCTCCCCATTTTGGTCTTTTCCCCCTTTGACATTAATGACAAAGGGTCTTCCACAAACTACCATCTAATTCTTGGAACTCAATAAACCATATTTATTATGACTTTTACCTCACTATCTTGACACTTCACAACATAGAGATATAAATCTCCCATTGAGTTGATGCTTCTCCTCATAGACACTACATGAAAACCACTCTAAAAAATTGATCATTCTCTCAAAAATATACATCTACCTCTAGTGTTCATTCTTCAAGATCTATCTCTTTTCTCAAATAAACATTATCACACATATAACATCTAGAATCACACATTGTTGTAATAAAATCTCAACACACAAAATCTAAAGCACTGCAAGAACATGTTCCCCCTTACTCCATGCATACCTCCTTCAAATGAACTTAGATCACAAGACCACTCATCTTGTCCTTGACATGACTGATATGACTCAAACCTTTGATCACATACTAGGCTACCATATTATTAACATCAACTAAACAATTAGGGAGTCCCATTTTATCTTCATATCTTGATCTCATCACATGAGTCATTAGGACTCTCAAACCATTCTCATCTTCCTTCAAACATCTTGATATCAACACCACTTCTCAACATAAATCAAACTCAACTATAATAGAGGACAGTTTAATTAAAAATAGTCATCTTAAAGAATTCATTAAAATATGAAATATGACATATGAAAATAGTTCAAAGCACTTAAAAGATGACATCATCCCCTAGGTTAAAATAAAAATATATAAAACTTAAACTAACTCACATTGGTTAAGATAACCTGACTTGTTCTATTTCATTTATTATTTTTCAAAGATTTTTCATTTTTCACATTTAATGATTATAGAAGGTATTATGCTTTTTATTACTCTACTTCTTATTCACTTTAGTGAATGACTGCTAGTTTGGATTCATGGTCAATTTCATTCCATTGGGTTTCATTCTTTTGGCATTATAATTTATTGATGCATATTTTATTTTCATTTTGTTATGCATAATGCTTGTCTAGTCCATTTTATGCTCATGATCCTTGACTTTTTTGGATCTAGGCCTAGCGTGAGGGTTTTCTTATCTATTGAGAATACTATATTTCTTACCATCTCAAAAATCATTATGAAATCAAGCCTCTTCCTAGATTTTATTTAAAACATTAGAAGAGTTATAAAGAGGGTGAATTCTCAGGAGTTGGCCATGAAACAGGCATAGGAGGGTTTGGTCACATGGTTGGTAGTGGGGTTATTTGGGTGAGACATGTGCCAAGAATGTTGATGAGTAGTTGTCACATAGTATAGTACATATAATATGTATGTCAATATCATACTATTTACACACACTAAACTACAAATATTACTAAGAATGCTTCTTACATGTTCAACGAGGAGAACACCAATAGCTATTATCTCATGTAATTTAATGTACATAGGTAATTACAATTAGTAGTTAGTAAACATTAGAGAAACCTTATGAAGTTATCACTTTTCAAACCAGATGCATGCACATGCACATTTAAATGAATGTAATAATTTGGTGTGTCTTTTATTGGAGTACTTACATTCAGTTATGTTTTCACTTTTACAGTGGTCAGTGGCCAATGCATGTAATCAATATTGCCACATAAAATAAATACTATACCAACTCTAATTTTTGTACTATTACCTATGGTTTTTAAATCCTTATTACGTATATGATTTATATTCAAACATGCAAAATTATAAGGGAAAGTAGTACCTATTGCCTAACAATAACAATAATTTGTTACATCCTTTTTAAACCTAGTCATCTTTCAATTTTTGAATAATTACATGATGTGACATGATTTTATATGAATTCATTTTATAAAAATAAATGACATATAATTTTAGTTTATCAATCTCTCTGATGATCTACATATATTTTCTTACAAGCACCACCAATATAAAAATATCTTGGTTGATTGATCGCTAGATGGTTTAACTTTATGTCATTAGAAGGAAACCCATTGTTATCCATATGATGCTATAAGTTATCTCATTTACCCTATACATTCACCATCACCATTAGATCAATACTTCTCCTCAGCTAGAAATTTCTATTATATACATGTAAAGAAGTGGTGACCTGATTGGTGTTGGAGCGTACATGAGCATTGGGCATGGTTTCTTATACATGCTTAGAGTTGTCATTGTTTTCACCTTGTCTACCATAATGATTTAAAGAATAAGTTTTTGAGAGTGAGGAGGGATATGGGTGTGCCTAGGATTAATAGAGCTAAACCTGTAAAGGCCATGCAGAGTAAAGGAAATAAAAAGTGAAGTGACAACTTTAGAAACATGATTAATAGGTTGGTGAAATGAAAGATATACCTATAAATATTTTGGGAGATAGAGAGAGAAATATGATAAGATAAAATATGAGGATGATGAGAGAAATATTAGTACCCTATAAATAAATAAAATGGAATTTGAATTCTTGGATAAAGGGGACAAACCAGAAATGTTGGGCACAGTCCTATTAAAAGAAACTAAAATGATCAAAGTGATATTAAACACCACAGATAAAGAAGGGTAATTTAGATTTCTTGCTAAAATTATATGATTGTAGTTTATCTTCTTATTATTATTCATGAAAATATATGAAGCATTTTAGTTCAAGTGGAATAAATAAGAAACATAGTCATCAACAAGAATATCATAAAAAATCCCTAGAACTATTTCCCTCTCAAGATTCACATGCCCATAACCAGTCTCAAAAATATTTACAAAGCTTCCATTAAAGCTATCCACAATAGAATTTACTATATGATCCATAACATCTATAGTGTAAATTTAATGGCAATAGGGTTCCAATCAGGATGAACACTCTTTAACAAACTTGCTAATCCACTATATGTAATGTTTCCATGGATGTGCTAGAATTAGAATTATAATTGACTCTCCTTTCATTTATTTTGATTCTCTAGGGGTTCAATTTGGAGGTAAAAGCAACTAGGATGTTATCACCATGATAAATTTTGAAATACTACAAAATGTTTAATTTAATTTTCTAAAGCATTGGCTGTAAATGAAGTCAATAAAAACCAGATTATTATCATTACATAGAAATTGTAGTGCATTTGACTATCCTACTATAGAGGCTAGTCAACTCTTTTCAAAGCTGAAATAAGAGCCTAAGATATAAAGTATCAATTTTCACTTTCTAGAGATGTATTTTTCATCCATTACATTAGTTAAGTAGCTTATAAATAAGTTTATGTGCTTGCCTTTACTTGTAATTGTATCAACTTCATATCTAATATTTCTTAAAAATTATTAAACATTGCCTTTCAAATGTTGGTAAAGTTCATAGTAAAATTTAGAAACATTAATGAAAATATTTGTTATAATCCTTTAAAAAAAATTGTTTACCCAAAGTTTCTCCTCACATCTGATCTAGTATACAAAAGAAAAAAAAAAGTTCTTGATTAATTTGTGGGACCTCCACCACTATTTTGAAGCTCCCATGTTGGCACAAGTTTCTTAACCAACCTATTTTTTATATATCCTGCTTTCAAGAGGCTATGTTTCTTTGTGATAATTTGTTAAACATATTTTTGACCTATGGTACTACCCATTGAACCAAGATTGTTTTGTGGATTTTCACCTATCTTCTCAAGAGCCTTAAGTATGTTGAGATTAGGATTGGGATATTATGATTAGTTGGCTCAAAATTTGACTATAGACTTGATTATAGGAATGATTTGAATGGATTTAATAAATCAAAATTTTTATCTTGATATTTAACTAGTTATCCATGTGTTTTAAATATTTAAATATCCACATATTTTATTGCATTCTAGGCTAGATTTGAGTTTGGCTAAGTTAAAACTGCTTTTGATTTTAGATTGGTATGTCAATCATTGATTTAAAAGTGGATTAATGGGATTTTTTACATTAAACTAGTAGTAGATCATTTTTATAAAGCTAAGGGTTGATAAGCATGAGCTTATTATAAAGGCTTTAAAATGGAGCTAATGAAGAACATTAAATCTTGAAGTTGGCTCGATTATTAGTTTCAAATGACATGGATTTGGATAAATATTTTTTGATGAGTTGAGTTCAATCATAATTACTCATGCCTTTTTTATTATACATTGAGGTAACTATTGTCAAATTAAAGGTCATAGGATAATACCATTACCGAATATGAGAAACTCATGTTTTTAACATATGACAAATCAAAAGGGTTAATAATACTTATATTGAAGAAAGTGACATCAAATATAGGAAATAAATTATATTATATATATTTATTTAAATGTTAATATATAATAATAAATTAATAAATAAATAATAATATTTTAATAAATAATAATAATATTTATTTGTTCTTGACCTTGGCTAGTGCTTCATTGTATTATATGTTTAATATTTTGTTCTTGTATGGTGTTTTATCATGAAAATTTATTGGCCTAATTAATTATAGCCTATTATAGTACATACTAACGTTTAATATTGAACAAATGGAATGTTTAAATTGATTTAAGATAGGTAGAAGATAAAGGGAACATTACATAAATCATCACAAAATAATAAATGTCCGTCGATATAACTCTACACATATGAACAATAGTTTGAAGGGAATGCAATAATGAATGATGTGCTTGTCCATTATCATGTTGATATGTCATTTAGATTACATACAACATATTTTAAGATTAATATGTTCTCTATTGATTAGCTCATTTACAATGAAGTACTATACCAAATCACACCTGTTACAAAATATAAAATTATCGTCACAATTTTAAACAAGAATTAATAAAAATTATAACATCTTCAAATTTAAATCTAAAATATAAAAATAATTCCACCTTGGAATTTAAGATTATATTTAGTTAATTACTTTTAAATAAGTTAAAATTTTGAGTTACTAAGAACTATGTTCTATTGATCCTGTTGGGTTAAAAATTTATTTATTTATTGTTTAATAAATTAAAATAAATAAAAATAATTATTTGTTAAATTTGTGAAAAAATAAATAAAATGTTATTGGAATATGTTTGTAACTAAGGTGTGATTGTGAGTCCACTTTTTATACCATATGAGTGAATGATAACAAAATACAAATTTGTAATCAAGGTGCTATGCTCTTTCTCAAGTTTTAATGTAGGGAGAGAATGACCATACAATGATAGATTATAGTGATGCCTATATTTTTATAATAATAAATTAATTTGATCTGGTATTACAGTTGAAGATTCATTATCACATTTCAATGAAAATAAAATAGGTGTGCACACATGCAATTACAAAATGATATTTTTTAATATGGGAGGGAATATTCCTATATGCTTGAAAAATATGCTTATTAACATGTATATCAATTGTGGATATTTAGCGAATGCCTACAAATATTATGAGCATATGATTGGTTTACACATGTATTTATTGACTTTAATGGTTTCATCTCATATACGGAACAAATGTATAAACCAATAACCTTTTCTTTCTAGTGTTCTTCCAACATGTGCCACCTTGACATCCCTCAAAGATGATATGGAGGTCTATAAAAACATATTTATAAATGGGATTGCTATTAATGATAATGTTATGAATGCCCTTAATTATGTGTGTAAAATGTGGGAATATATGGAATTTTTATGAGTTGTTTTATAAACTTATTACATGATGTTAATCATTATATCCTCACCTCTTTTTGGTAGATTTTTTTTGGAAAGAGGGAGACCTCAAAGGATGTAAGCTCTAAATCATTGACTTCATGCTAATAATTCACTCAAAAAATGTCGATTGGTATACCAACCACACTTATATATAATTTTTAATAAGGCTCATGAACTCTTTAATTAAATTCATTAATGAAACATGACTATATGAAATGCCATAATTACAAAATTTTTAAAAAATAAATATTTGTGAAATAAATGCTAAATATTTTCTCAATAAATAAAATTAATATGTATAATATATATAGAGAGAATTTTTTTCCCTTGGTGTATGAACAAACTCAACCATTCTTTTTTAATCAAATAATCATATTAATTTGGTTAGCTTTAACATATACATTGATTTAAATAATTGGATTACAACAATTAATTTTAACATGTAATATTAAAATATTATAACTTTTAAATCAACTTAACTAAAATATGACACCTTCAACAAATTACAGTTTATTTTCCTCATAAAATCACTACACTTAAGACTTTTTCACCCTTAAAAAAACTCCTTGAAATATATAAAAAATGCACATTAAACCCAAAAAAACCATTACATAATCTTTAAATCCTAATAATAGTAAAAAGATCATCATTATGTCTTATAAATTCCTACATCCTTATTATTCACTTATATATATATATATATATATATATATATATATATATATATATATATATATATATATATATATATATGAATAATAATTATATGCCAAAAATTTGAGAAGATGAATGGAAATTAGAAAAATTATTATTAACAAAATATTATCCTAGATGTCCTCATGCATATTTTCATACACCATGAAATTAGAAAATTTTGCCTTAGGAGATCCAAAAAAATGACCCTCTTTGATGCTCAAATGATTAAAAAATGTGGAACATAATAATAATTAAATTTATAATTTTGTGAATAAAATTTATTAAATTGAATATAGAAAAGTAGAACAAATAATTCGACCACTTCTCTAAGTACTCTAGAATTTTTGATTCCCCATATAATTTTTTTTTAATCCATAGGCATGTACCTAAATATTTCAATATTTTTATCCATCGCAATTTAGAATATCTTTTTTCTATAATAAATAAATAAATCAAAAGAAAACAAAACACAAGTTCACATATACGTGGATATATTTGAGTGACCAAGAAGATGAAATCTTGTGGATGAGTTTATCTTTAATTTTTTATAGACTTCATTAATTTAAAAATATCAATTTTATTATAAAAATATAAATTAGAAATCTATATAATGTTACTTTTTTTTACATATACAATTATAAATTTTAAGTTTTAAAAATATATGTTTGAGTTTGATTTTTGAGAGAGAAATTAGTTCAAAGATTATCTTAAAAAATATAGAAAGTATTTTGAAAAAGTATTTTATAGAGTTATTAAATAAAGATGTGGTTCCACTTAACTCATGTAGTTAAGTTATTTTTTAATTTTTATTTAAATATATTTGTAATTTATATGATTTATTAGGAGGCCCAATTTACATCTAAATTTTCCCTAATGCCAATTCATAGAAATAAGGAAAAACTTTTTGCTTGCCTCTCATATACCAACAACACTTATAGCTCTATAAAAATTCTTCAACATGTCTTCATGATAGCTACCAAGATCCCATTGACTAATGAGTGTATCCATGAAACCTAATGGAGTCATCCCTTACCATAGGGAACTATAACAACACAAACTTAGGAGATTCCCAAATCTCCATGCTCTCAATATATTGATGATCTTCTAGGATCCTTTAAGGGTTGATTAACCTCTTTGGCTTGGCCTCTTCATCATGCAAGTGGTCAACAATTTGTGCTAATAATGAACACTCTTGATACTCTTCAATATTTATTCTATGCTCTACCATATCAAATAGTCCACTTTGGCTTGTAGATTGATCATGACTAAGATTCACTGTCTTTGACTTCCACACCTTGGTTTGTCTTCTTTCTTTAACTCTAGGATATTGAATCTTATTGTTCTATTTTTATTATTAAACTAAGAACAGAATAGGTTAAATGATTTCTAAAAGTAAAAAAAGGTGTATGGAGCTCCTAGTGCATAATAAAGAGGTCACACATGGTTAAGAAGAACTAAGTCTATAAGGAGAGATCAAATTGAGACCATATATAGTTTGTTTAATATGATAGACATGAAGAAAAGCCAATAACATTTGTTGTTAGCATTTGTTGATAAATATGAAGCAAATAATGAAGTAAAACATCCATTCAAATTCAATTGGATGATGAGGTAGGATTGTAAGTCAAATAAAGGTATGGATATTTGGGAGTCTCCTAAGTTTTGGGACTTTTAGTCTCTCTTGTCAAAGGGGTGTCTTTATATAGGCTTCAAGGAAACACTTGTCAGCAAGAGGAAGCATGGTGGATTCTAGTTGAGTTTTTTATTGATGTTGTATGACAAGAAAGGTCATGAGAAGATGTGTATGGCTTGTTTTTAAAGGATATGAAGAAGTTCAGTGATTTGAAGGATGATCTAGTTAGTCAGATGGTGAAAAATGAAGTTGTGTGTGCAAGGTTTATAGGTAGGGAATATAGGTCTTCATGTGTCTAATCAAGGATGGTGAGTTTTCAAAATTTTCTATTTGCATAGAAAGGTATGTTGATCTTGTTCTAGTGTTCTCAATGTGTGTTCAAGGTTTTTTGGTTTTGAAGGTAAGAACTTGTCAATTTTTGTTACTTAAATTGATTTGTCAAAATGACGAAGATTGAAGGCAAGATTGATATGGAGTATGAGGAGAATGTGTTTTCATATTTTTTATATCATGAAGATGGTCTCAAAGTTTTCTATATGTCAAGTTATTTATGCCATGGAGTTCACAGTGTTTTTAAGATATGAGATCTATTGGTGTTTCCATAAGATCATTGATTGTGTGTGGATAGTGTTTGAAAAAGTTATTTTTCAGACCCAAAGGAGACCTATTGAAGATGTCATAGAGAAAGGAGTTAATGGTAAATAACTAACTTGAATGGATTTGAGATATGTGCATGATGTGAGGGGGAGCATATGTGATATGCCTTAGTCATGGTCAAGATATGAAGATGTTTTCTATAGTTATGATTTCAAGCATATTTGTATGATTACTTGATCAAACCAAGTCTTATGTTTTTGATAATGTATTGAATCCTTATGCATGGACAAAGCGAGATTATGTGTTTTATAGATGAATAGGTCTAAGGATCATATAATCTTGAGTTTAGATTGGTCTATGTTAAAGGGGGAGCAATTGATTCATATGCATGAAAGTAAGTAAATATCTTGAGAACATAAAAGTATATTTAAATACATACATGATGTTAAGGGGAGCTTAGTGGTTCTTTAGTCCACTTTATCATTAATGGCAAAGGGGGAGAAATAAAATAAGAGGTTATCATAAATAACAAAGGGGGAGAATGTTGGAGGTATGTTGTCATTGATGTCAAAGGTAATGACAAAGTGGTGATGTCATAATGATGATGAGGTTGAGCATGAAGTTGTGAAAAAAAGGTTTGGATGCATATAAGCTAAGAGAGCCTGGGGATGTTATGAGTGCTTAGAGTGATTATGGAAGTTAATAGAATTCATTATAATAATCATATGAATGTCTAAGCTCAAGTAGTTATCTTGATAGATAAATCTAAATATGTAGTTTTATGACATCATATTTCACACATGTGAAGGTATCAGGAGTAGTTTGATACATTGATGGATTCCCCTATGAAAGGTGATCATATGGTTCAAATTCTAGGTTTTGACATGGTGTGTAGCAAAATTTTTTAAGGTATAAAGTTAGATTATTAGGTAGAGTTAACTAAGCTCCCATACTTAGCCAAATTTATGATATAGAAGATCTATAGTGAGCATTTTATCTTCAAGATAAAGATCTGACAGTGAGCATCTAAATTGATAGATGAAGATCCAATGATAATTGAGTGATCTAGTAAATAAATATCTATGAAGAGACATTAATATGACCATATAAGGATCTAAAAATAATATTTAAACTTTTTATATAGTGATAAATAGAGAGAGTGAAGTCAATAAGTCAAAGATCTTAAGAATGAATGTGATGAAGATTTGTCACAATCATAGAGATCTAGGAAGCAAATCAATGGTGCGTGTTTGATCAAGTAGTTTAAAGATTGATGGAGTGTGTTAAAACATGTAGAGAAAGATAAATGGTGAATATTAAGTAAATTAGTCAACAAAATTCTTATAAGGCATGTGGGGCTGCCAAGTGGTGAAAGATCATTGAATACTAACTATAGGGTGCATAAAAGGCACACGAAGCTACAACATGGCATGATATTCAAAGAGAGGATCAAAGATCAATGATGAGAAATGAGATTTAAATTTAGGAAGCTCCCAAGGAAATAGACGGAGTTTATTTTATCAATATTTTAGGGAAAAAGAGATAACAAGTGTTAGATGATTTTGAATTAACCAGTGATCGTTGTTATTTGAGTTTAACTAAAGAAAAACCAATCTATAGTATTTTACAAATATATTTTGATCGAAGATGAATTTATTATTAGTGTAAAAATCAAAGTTTAAAAGTTCCTCAAGATTTATCTATAAAAGTTGATTAGAAGATGTGAATGTTTGTATAATTGTAGATATTAAGCTCCAAAGTTGACTAAAGGTTTAACCATGTTGTGTAAGTGACATCAGAAGGATATTTGAGTTGTTTTTTATGATATTTTGATATTTAAAGAAGAAATAACTATTTGAGAGTGTTATAAAATCAAAATTAACCATATATTAGTATTTTTGAGGTTTTTATAATCCATATTCAATATGAACAAATGTATAAAAGTTGATTATGTTTGTTAGAGTCTATAGATAGTTTGAGTGATCACTTTGCAAAAGTGAGTTGGAAGAGTTATGAGTAGAATTGAAGAATAAAATGAGTATGGAGATTTTTTATAAGTCTAAAAGTCTTATAATAAGGTATTGGTTTTCATTATATTCCCTCGATCAAATATGGAATGTCAAAATAGCTTGATTGTATTTTGACTGTATATGACCAGTCTGAGTGGTCATTTTGAAAGAATTGTTTTGAGTGATTAGAGCTTGTGTTGAAGTATCTAAATATAATGAATTAATTTCATAGGTCATTAATGTTTCACCCATGTGATATTATCATATGTCTATGTGAAATATTTGAGTATTTGATTCATGTATAAAGGCCTAAAGATTGAGGAGACCTAACTGTTATGTTTAAGTGTTGAGTTAGTGTTCTAGGTGGTACAAATCCATATGAGAGTGAGAAAGGGGATATTGGAAATAGGTTTGATGTGGTATAATAATTGGTAAAGGATTAATGTGGTCCAAGTAGTCTTACATGTAACATGTGAGTATGAAAGCCTAATTAATTTAGGTCTCACTAAGACATAATGGTGTTTTACAGCTAATGAGGTAATTGCCAGCCTAATAAGAGTGTGTTTATCACATGTAAAATGTGTATGGACCTATGTTAAGTGTGGTTAAAATATGTAAAGTATCTTGGCTAACTAAGATCATTTAAAGGAAGAGAGTGGTATAAGTACAAGGTCAAATTAGACTAATTATGCTAGTTGAGGAAGTGTGTAGTTAAGAGAAGTAGAGAACCTTTAAAAGAGAAGGTATAGGTTAGTGAGGACCATCAAGGAGAAAAGAGTATCATTAATTTTTATCTAATCAAAATAATTTAGGTGGATACATATGTCATTGGACCTAATTAGCGTAGAAGAGGTAGATTGAGCGAGTTGTTCAAACTGTTTAGGTGAAAGAGTGAAAGTGAAGAGTGAAAAATAAGGTGGTCATCATCAGTTAAAGAGTATAAATAGGTGTTCAAGATTATATATTCAAGGTATCTATATGTTTTCTTTGTTTCCTACATGGTTGGTTCCTCCTTGTAATGTGAAACTTGCTAAAAGGTCTAGTTGTTGTGGGTACTTAGCTAGATAGGGGAAGTGACTACTTATGAGATTAGTGTCTCACTAAATTAAGGGATGGGTGTTCATTGATTAGTTGGTATTAGTATAAATTGGATATTGTATTTATAATATTTTAGTCCATCTTTTAAGGTTTAGTGGGTTTTATCCCCTAAGATGGTTTCCCACATATGTCATGTGTTATGTGCTTTATCTTGTTATATCTTCTTTGTTCATTACAATGGTTAATTTTTATGATTCATGATTATATGTGTTCAATGATTAAGAGTTTGGAATTAGAATTAGATTATCTAGCATCACTAATTCACCCTAACCCTCTTAGTGATTGTACCTCTAACATATGGCTCTCAAATTCTCCTTCCCACCTAACTGGTTTGTACCCTACTTACATAAATAAGCCTAAAACAAGGATTTTTACAAAGATTTAACTTGTTTTATAGGTAAAAAGGAGTTTTTATGGATGAAAATATTTAATGAGGTCTATATAGACTTATTATAACTCTTTCTACTCACCTCTTACCTCATTTTATTTCAAAAGGTCTTCTACTACACAATTCACTTAAGGCAATCTTGATAGGAATTAAAAAGGCAAAATGATTTCCAAGTGAGAGAATGAGAAATTTCTTTTTGAACATTTTTAAGTCCTCAATAATGAAGTGGAAGGAAAAACATCTTTATACAGGTGTCCTTAAACCTCTCCCATGGATTTCGCTGAGCAACTAAAGGCCACTTGGGTGACAAATGTGAAGAATGAGGCCAAGAAGACTAATGAATGATTGCAGATGGTGAGTACAAGTATCCAAAAAAAGGATATTAGTTAGGGATGCATATGATAACTATCATGGCATGTTTCTAACTCCCCTAAGATAGTTCACATCTGTTAACTATCCCTAGTATATTTTTGAGTAGTCAAGAGATGCCTCATCATTAAGGTAGTTTTAAGAAGGTAGTTAAAGACCTCTATACTAGTTTTGGAGAGTTTTATGCTTCAGATGGACACTTGTCTATTAATACCTTCCAAACATCTATTGTCTGATTCATTTTTCTTCAATAGAACTAGTCTTAGTCACTTGAGACTTCTTCTTGTGACCTTCGAGATCCACTTCTCTCTCCTATCACACATTCTATAAATGCAAGACATTTTAGCTTTGTAAAGGAATCCACACCTAGTATGGTAAAGACTTTCTAGTTTGATATTGTACTTTTCCTTTGAAATAAAAAATTTAATCTAGTTTTGATCTCATCAACTTCTTGTCTAAGTGTGTGAAGTGATGTGTAGTGAAAGGTCAAGTGATTAGTGTCTATCTTTGCTTTCTCTTTATCCTTTCATGTTTGATGCAATTAGTTATCAATATAATAGGTCACATGAAGTGTAACTACTATTTTTAACTATCTTGGTTTTTTAAATCTAACCTTTGGTTCACCCACCTTAAGTAGTCTAATGTATATCACTTACATGTTTGAAATATTGTTATTAGAGTAATTCAGGATTTTAAGACTAGTGTTGTAGGTCATGTTTCATAGTGAAATGATATGGTAATATAATGGAGATATTTTTGGTGTATCACCTTAGTATATTTATTTATTTTCTGTGTCAATTATACCCTTTTTAATCTAAGTAAATAGTTAGTGTAGGTGATAATCAAGTAGAGAGAAATCTTCGGAACTAGCCCTTAAACCTAGAGGTTTACCTCTACCATAGGCAACCCATAATCCTAAAGGTATTTAAATGTTTCCCAAATATTATAGTAGGCTTGAACAACCAACTCTAAGGTGTAAGATTTGGTTATAACAAGTTGATATTATAGTTATGTCAACTCCTTTGGAGTAATAACTCACATTAAAGCACTTAGGATGACCATTACGATACATTTCATTTGTAAATTAGATGAATTTAAGGAACTATACATTTTCATTAGGTAAGGACACTAATTGTTGAAAATATTTTCATTGATGTCAAAGGTCTAACATTGGTGATAAAGGCCCATTGCATTAATGGTGTTTTTAATATTCATATCTTATCTAATTTGTGTTAATATTTATTTAATATTAACAAATATATTTTTGGTTGAATATAAGTCAAAAGAGGGACCATGGATAACTCAAAGAGTCATGGGGTAAAGACAAAATAAGAATGGGATGAATTTTCTCAAGAAGAGTCATCTTGAGGAATTTCAAAAATCACCATGTGAAGACAAAAGAGGGTATGATGCATTTTTCATGAAGGAGCACTTTGAAGAATATGAAAAGTCACCAAGATAAAGACAAAAGAGGAAAGGATGCATTTTCTTATTAAGGGTCACCATGTGACTTTTCAAATGCAACGATACGAAGGGTCATGTAAGTTTGGTGACATTTTCCATGAAAATTGAAGGGTTACAAAGGGTGAATGCCAAAGGTCATTTGGAAAGATATAGATAAAGGATTGAGAATCCATTTATAATATGAAAAAGAGTGCATGGTTTGTATTTATTTTAGAGGATTAGAAAACAAGAGATATTGTAGAGTTCTATCATTTGCTGAATAAGCAACATTAAGAGATAGTTGTGTTTTATACACAAGAGGGGTTAGTTATCCTATGGGTTGGTGCTCACAAATATTTGTTGTGTTGGTGCTCAATAAAGGGGTTGGTGCTCCTATAATTTGGTGCTCATTCATATTATTGAGATTGTTCTCCATGGTTTTTTCCACTTTGGGTTTCCACATAAAAATATGGTGTATCTCTCTCTTATGTGGTGCATGCTATTGTTTTAATTTTATGGAATATCTTGAATGTGTGATTAAGTTATTAAAGAATAGAAATCAGATTAAGTAAAATATATATAATATACTAATTCACCCCCCTCTCATTATATTATATCCTTAGCAATTGGTATTAGAGTAGGTTCCTTTTTGAAAAAGTTTTACAACTTGAAGGTAGATTGGGGAAAGCACGATGGCTGGATCACATGAAGGTTTTTATACAAATAAGGCACATTTTCTTTTTATGGGATAAATTATTGTTTTTGGATCATAAGGATGAAGACTTATTTGATGGCCCTTGGATTTGACATTTGGCAAGCAGTGGTGGAAGAATATGAAGAGCCATAGACACTTGTAACTACTTCAATGGAAAATAAGAAAAGTGAAAATAATACTAAATATTTAAATGATATTTTATGTGGTTTATGTGAATCAAAATTTGTTAAATTTATGAAATGTAAATCTACTCATGAAACTTAGGTAAAACTTGAGAATATTTACAAAGGTGATAGAAAAGTTTAACAAGCTAAGCTTTAGTCATTCAAAAGATAGTTTGAGAGTTTGAAGATGAAAGAGGAAGAAAATATATCAAGTTACCTTTTGTGAGTTGATCAAATAGTTAATTAGATTCAAAGCCTTGGATAAAAGTTAGAAGAATCAATTGTGGTAGAAAATGTTTTGAGATCTCTACCATTGAGATATGATGCAAAAGTTTTGGCAATTAAAGAGATGAAGAAGTTACCCAAGCTAAAGATGGATGAGCTACATGGTATTATTATAGTATATGAGATTTAGACTATATAAGAAAAACCCTCAAAGAGAGAAGATACTTTCAAGACATCAAAGAAAGAGAAGGATAAGATTTAAGAATCAAGTGATAGTTATAGTGATGATGAAGAGGACAATGGAGCTCTATTCATTTGCAAGACAAGAAATGGCATAGGTAAATATCAAGGTAAATTACCTTTTAAATATTTTAATTATGGAAAGATTGGACATTTTGTAGATAAGTGCCAAAATAAGGGTAATGGTGTCAATGGAGAAGGAAAGTCTACATACAAGAAGGAAAGTCTACATACAAGAAGGAAAATTCAAGAAGGGATTTGAGAAGAAGATTTTGTATTCTAAAGATCCTAGCTTAGCCGAAGATAGTGGAGTTAGTGATTCTGAAGAAGAGATTCTATTCATGCCCATACATGAAGATGCCTATTCATGTGCCTACACAAAAAAATTATAGATGATCAAGAAGAAGAATAATATGAAGCTAAACTAAATCTCGAAGGAGAACTCATTTATGCCTTAGAATATTTAAAATCTCTTGAGAAGAAGAATCAAAGATTAAAACTCTAGATTGAGAAAAATGAAAAGGAGTAAAAGGAAATAATTGAAGATCTATAAGCACATTTTAAAGAATCCAAGAAGAATGAAAAAGATCTAATGGCACAGTTTCAAAAAGTAAGTGAAGAATTTGAAAGGTATGTTATTGAAATTGATTCTTTAAGAGTAGATATTGAGAAAACAAATAAAGCAATCAAAGATAGAGTAGCCAATGATTCAAAATTTGATAATAACACTAATATGTTGAATAAGATATTAGAAAGTTAAAGATCAATGTTAAATAAGATAGGCATTAGATTTGAAGAAAAGAAAGCAGAGGCAACTACTTTCATAGACAAGGTTAACACAGAAAAAGGAAATATCTATGCTAAAGCTCTTAAAAAAGAGGAAATAAAAAGGGAAGAAGTTAAGAATATAGAGGACATATCAAATAAAGAAGGCTAGAAGGAATAGAGCTATAAAAGGTAATTAGGTTAGAGATACATAAACATGTCCTATTTTTATGAATTTTTATTTTAATGGATATGGTCATAAGAAATTAGAATGTCAAAAAAGGGCCAACAATTTTAGAAATAATGAGAAGGAAACTCATGCACAGTCAAGCAAAAGGCACAACTCTTTTTCTCCTCTATCATGCTTTAATGAAGAGGCCATAGTATGTTATAAGTGCAATAACATTGGACGCATTATAGAAGCATGTTTTAGTCAGTAAAAAGGGACCAAAGTTTCAAGGCTCCATTCATTAAGAAGAAATATCAAATAGGTTCATGATAGAAAAAACAATCTAAAATATATATATTGGTACAGATAGCTTTGCATGAAATAAATAAAGAAAATTCATGGTTCATTGATAGTGGATGTTCAAGCCACATGATAGGAGACAAGAGAAATTTCATAACCTTGAAGAAGATCAATGGAGGCACAGTGAAATTTGGAGATAATACTACTACTAAAATTGCCAAAAAAGGTACACTAAGTTTGGATAATGGTAGAACTAAAACTAAAAATGTTTTATATGTAGAAGGTCTTAAGCATAATATTTTGAGTGAAATTCAAATGTGTGATTAGGGGCACACACTAAAGTTTTATGCAGAAGGTTTTCAAATCAAGAGAAAAGATTTAGATGTGTTGGTTATAAATGCTTAGAGAATAGGTAATAATTTGCATATGTTATCAGACATCAAAGTTCAAAGATGTTATTTGAGTCAGATTGAAGAAAGTTGGCTATGGAACAGGAGAATAGGACACATAAATTTTGACAATCTTATCAACATCATCAAGAATTAAGTAGTCAAAAATATTCTAAAGATTACAAAGCCATCTAACATGCTTTTTGAACCTTGTCAACATGGGAAGCATGCCAGAAGGTGGTTCAAAACAAATGAGTACTCAACCAACCACTTAGATGTTAGATATTGTTTACACTAATTTATATGAACCTATGAGAACTGAAAGTACTCAAGGTGAGAAATATTTCATGTTTCATATTGATTATTTTTCACATATGAATTGGGTAATGTTTTTAAAGTAAAAATAAGAAGCTTTTAGACATTTCAAAGCATTAAAAGCATTAGTTGAGAATGAAACTAGTTTGAAGATTAAGTGTCTAAGATTAGATCGAGAGGAGAATTCATGTTAGATAAAATTTTTGAGTTTTTTGAAGACCATAGAATAAAGAGACATTATTTATTATCTAGAACTCCACAAAAAAGTGGAGTAGTTGAATGGAAAAATAGAATAGATTAGGAGATGGTGAGGACAATGTTAAATGAATCCAAGATACCAGATAAATATTAGAGAGAGGCAGTTGATACAATAGTTTATATTCAAAAAAGAGTATTATTGAGAGCCAATAATGACAAGACTCTTTATGAGCTATGGAAAGACAAATCAGCAACAATTGATTATTTTAGAGTTTTTGGTAATATATGCTTCATAAAAAGAACTGATGAAAAACCTAATATGTTTGAATCTAGAGTAGATGAAGGTATATTTTTTGGTTATTCTTTCAAAATAAAATCTTATAAATGTTATAACAAAAGAACCAAGAAAATAGTTGAAAGTGCAAGTGTCAAGATATAAGAAGATTGAACACAAAGAATTAGTGATCTAATAGACATTATTGAAATCATTGAAGAGGAAGACTTTGAGGAATCAGATGAAGATGAGAAGGAGAAAAAGGACACCAAAATTCCATCCAAATATGTCTAGAGAAATCATAATGAAAGTGACATCATCAAAGACATAAATGAAGATATTTTCACCAAAAGAATGAGGGTAAGTGAATCTAAGCAAGTTAATTTCTCTTTGTTATCTAAAATCTAGGTTAAAACTTTTCCAGAAGCTAGACATGATAACCATTAGGTTAAGGCAATGGATGAAGAATTAAATTAGATAAAAAAGAACGATACTTGGGAATTAGTGCCTAGACCAAAAGATCACAATGTGATAGGAAAAAAATGGGTTTATAGAAATTAGTTGAATGAAAATGGATAGGTGATCGAGAATAAAGCAAGATTAGTATATAAAGGATATGTTTAGATTGAGGGAATAGATTTTAAAGAAACTTTTGCACCAGTGGCAAGGCTAGATGCTATTAGAATGTTTCTTGCATATACAGTGTTTAAAAATTTCAAAGTGTTTTAGATGGATGTCAAATCTATCTTCTTAAATTGGAATCTAGAAGAAGAGGTCTACATTGAGCAATCTGAGGGATTTATTATCTCAAATATTAGTAGCCATGTATGCAGATTAAAGAAAGCACTGTATGGATTGAAACAAGCTCCTAGATATTGGTATGAAAGAATTGATAACTGCCTATAGGATCAAGGTTTCAAGAGAGACTTTGATAATAGTAATCTCTACATCAAAATATAAGGTGAGCATCAATTGATTATTGTAGTATATGTTGATGACATAATTTTTAGAGGAACATTGAAAATATGATGAAATAATTTTTTGATAATATGAAAAAAGGATTTGAGATGCCTATGCTTAGAGAATTTCCATTTTTCTTAGGGTTGAAAATATTTTAGTTAGATATAGTAATTTTCATATCTCAAATTAAATATGCCAAGGAAATGTTGAAGAAATTGAATTTTGAGGATTGTGCACCAATTGACACATTAATGAGTATAGAAAATAAGGTGAGCAAGGATGAAGATTCACTTGTTGTAGATCAATATTTGTATATATCTATGATTGGTAGTCTTTTATATTTGAAAACATCAAGGCTAGACATCATGCATGAAGTAGGTATGGTTGTAAGATATTAGTTAGCTCCAAAAGATAGTCATGTTCAGTTGGTGAAGAGAATATTTGGATATATCAAGGGGACATTGGATTATGGATTGTGGTATTCCATAAGTAGATATTTCACTTTAATTATTTATATAGATTAATATTGGGTAGGTTTCTTGGATGATAGAAAGAGTACAAGTGGAGGAGCATTCTTCCTCAATGATAGCTTAGTATCATGGCTAAATAAGAAGTAGAATTTAGTGTCACTTTCTACAACTGAAGTAGAATATATTGTAGTGGTATTGTGTTGTACTCAAGTTCTTTAGATGAAGAAAAATTTATAAGATATCAAGGTAAAATATGATGAACCTATTTCTATTTTTTGTGACAATACAAGTGTTATTAATATCTTGAAGAATCTAGTGATGCATTCAAGAATAAAACGTATTCCCATTAGATATCACTTCTTGAGAGAGAAGGTTGCAGATCAACATGTTAGTATGAAATATATTAGTACTATAGAGTATATTATAGATATTTTCACAAAGGCACTACCAAAAGACACATTTGAGTATCTATAGGAGAATTTGGGAGTAATTTCTTTTACTTCTTACCATAAAGGATCAACATCAATTGAGGGGGAGCTAAGTGTTAGCTCTAGGATAGGCCCTTTGCCATTTATGTCAAAGGGGGAGAAGAATAGGTATAGGTATAGGTATAGGTGTAAAATAGGTACATATTTCTATTGTAAGGGGGAGTTACTATATGTTTTTCAAATGCCACTATGTGCAGGTTTTAAGTTGTGATAGTTTTAGTTTGAGGTTTCTATCAATGATAAAGGGGGAAATTATTGGAAATATTGTCATTGATGTCAAAGGTCTAGCATTGGTGATAAAGGCCCCATTTCACTTAATGGTGTTTTTAATATTCATCTCTTGGCTAATTTGTGTTAATATTTATTTAATATTAATGAATATAGTTCTGCTTGCATATAAGTCAAAAAAGGGCCCATGGAGAAGTCAAAGAGTCATGGGGTAAAGACAAGAAAAGAATGGGATGAATTTTCTCATGAAGAGCCATCTTGAGGAGTTCCAAGAGTCACCATTTTAAGATAAAATAGGGTATGGTGCATTTTTCATGAAGGGATACTCTGAGGAATATGAAAAATCACCAAGATAAAGATAAAAGAGAAAAAATTGCATTTGATTATGAAGGGTCACCATGTGACTTTTCAAATGTAACAATATAAAGGGTCATGAATGTTTGGCACCATTTTCCATGAGGATTTAAGGGTCATAAAGGGTGAATGCCAAAGGTCATTTGGAAAGTTATAAATAAAGGCTTGAGAAGCCATTTGTAATATACAAGAGAGTGTATGGTTTGTTTTGTTTTATATGCAAGATATACTATAGAGTTATATCATTTGTTGAGTAAGAAACATTAAGAGATAGTTGTGTTTTATACACAAGAGGGGTTGGTACTCTTGTGGGTTGGCACTCACAAATAGTTGATATATTGATGCTTAACAAAGTGGTTGGTGCTCTTATAAGTTGATACTTGAAAAATTTGTAATTTGATTTGGTGATCATTCATATAATTGAGACTATTCTCTATGGTTTTTACCACTTTAAGTTTCCACGTAAAAATATGGTGTCTCTCTCTCTTGTGTGGTGCATGTTACTGTTTCAATTTTATGGCATATCTTGAATGTGTGATTAGGTGATTAAAGAAAAGAAATAAGATTAAGTAAAATATATATAATATACTAATTCACCCCTCCCCCTTAGTATATTCCATGATTAACACTAATGTCAACGCTAGTGTTTATCTTAGATGTTATTGTCAAGGGAATAAGAAAGTAGAAGACTAGTCAGACTAAGAGATAGGCCAAAGGAAAAAAGATAAAGTATATACGAGACTTATAGAAGGAGGAAAGACCCATAATTGAGAGGGAAAACTGAGGTCTAAGTTTTCCAAGTGTACAATATTTAGGTGTTATATAATCCATAATTATCATCTATATTTTCCAACTTTAATCTAGCGATTAAATTTATAGTTTAAAGGAAAGGACTATGTAATTGGGTGCGTATCACACAACTCATCTTTTTGTGTATGCAAATTGAGTGTTTTGTTAGTGACTGACCTATAACCAATAACATATTATAGTATATGATTATTGCATGTAATATGGGATTGAAAGTACACCTCTATGTTGATGTAACCACCTTGCCTATCAACAAGGTGATTTGAAAATTATGTATAATTATAAGCCTCTAAAATTGAGATTAGGACAAATGTAGATAAATATTGAAATTACATATATCCAAGGAGATTGAAGGAGATATAGAGAGAGATTGGAAGGACCATGCCGGCAACCTTAGAGTTAAGTGAATTGATACCTAGTAGTTGAGTTTATCTCAACTATGTAACCCCATGATACTTATAATCTGGTGAGTATGAGTGAACCAAGATACCCACACTTTAAAACTAGTGAGGTTGGATGATTATATAAATTCCAACCCAAAACTTTATAAATATTGAATGATTTGATCACCTTAAACATACTAAAAATTAAACCAATTACTACAACATATTAGCTCAATAAGGTCCAAAAATGTCTAATCAGGGTATAAATACATAAAATAGTTCTAGAATCTAAAATTGATTTGTATTTATTAATATTAGGAAAAATTTTCACAGCATATGTACCTTAGATATGTCTCATGTTGAAACTATGTATAATAATGGTACTAATGTATATAATTTTACAACAACTATGAATATGAATCATATAGTTGTGTGCTTTGGCCAATTCAAAAAATTGTGTAAGTGTGGAGAACATGATTCCAAATCATGCCCCAATTATATGCAAAGAAATCTAAAATTTTAAATAAGTGCTAATGTGGAGAACATGTTTCTAGAACATGCCCCGACTATAATATAGGGATGTTGAATATTAAATAGGTGTGGATAATGTACTTAGAAATCATGCCCCAATTAAATTTGAAAATTTTGAATGTGTCGAATCCATTCCCCCATTGAATCTAAAAATTGATATAAGTACCATATAATAAATAAGTGTGGATAACATGCTTCTAAATCATGCCCCCATTAAATCTAAAAATTAATAATGTGTGGAATCCACGCCCATATAACATGCCCCCATGAAATATAAAACACTATGCCAAGTGTTGATAAAATGGCTCTATGACATGCCCCCACTGATATTCCCCCATTTTATTCAAGGGAAATATATGAAATGGTAGTTACCTCACCTCAAAATTATAATATAATTATATAATATATGAATACAACCATGTAACATATAAAAATAACATGTCTAGGTAGATATAACATTAATATGCATAGATCTATTAATGTCTCAGCCACTCTACCTCTAAAATAATGATAAGGAGTAGTGATAAACCTAAATAAAAACGAATGATGAAAATTATAGGGTAGAAAATAGGAAAGAAGGGGCTCTTAGTGATTAGATGCTATAGGTTTCAAATGCCATGATTGACATTGAAGATATAGATAGGAATGATGGCATCAAGTAGAATATGCCTAGTGAGGTAGAGTAGGTTGAAATATAGAATATACAAAAGGACACTCACATTGTTGATAACAAGGAAGGAATGAATGTGAATCCTATAGATAGTAAAGATAAGACTCACATAACTAAAAATAGGGAAGGAGTGAATCATATAGGTAGTAAAGAGAAGGTAGACCATATACAGATTAAAATAAGGGATCCTCATCTATAGGCTCAAGTAGATTTTGAGTTGAAATATTTTAAAGATGTTGATAAAAATTAGGATAAATTAGAGATTTTGGATCATGAGTTTAATCTACATAAATAAATTCTATGTTGGTTCATGAAGGACCATGCTAGATTGAAACAAGAGGTTAACAACTTTAATAAAAAAAGATGGTTTGCATTGTACTGAGGAGAAGGAAGTTGAAATGGTATCCCAGATTGAGACTTTGTTTAATAGAATTAATAGGTTAGAGAATGAGAATAGAGAACTCAAAGAAAAAATAAATCTTTAGGTTAGTTTTAATAAAGGGATAGTGAAAAATGAAATGTATAGTATGGAAAGTTTATTTAGGTTATTTAACAATGATGATACAAGTGATAATGATCCTACTCCAAGAAGAAGCTTAAAATATTGGCTTATATGTCTGAAAAGGAAAAATTGGTAATTGGTTTGGATAAAAAATTTCAAAGCATGACACAAGAATGTATAATAGATTATGATGAATGAAATAAAAATCATTGACAAATCTTTATATTTTGTAATAAAATCTATTAATCAACTATTTTTGTGTTGTATCTTTGTTGTAACTATCTAGTGAACTTGTATATGCTTTCGATATTTTTAAATATTTTGGTCTATGTAACTAGCCACTAATGAGGTACTTTGTATGGGTAGATTCCCACAAAAAATCACTTTTACCTTTAATAAAAACATTAATATGCATAGAACCAATGTGATCACATGAAGGACTTATATGCATGATAAGGATCATGCCAATGTCTAGATAGTAACAATATAAGCTCAACATGAAAACAAGCACACACACAAGATCACTCACAATCAAGTCAAAAGGTAATGGTCCAAGGATACTAAAAATAAGGGGCATGTTCAAATGTCTCACAATCAAAGGGACATGACTTAGTCAAATGTCCATAAAATCAACAATGACATATTTAAATGTCCATACAAAAAATAATGATATATGCAAATGTCAATGAAATCATACATAAGAATGAGGGAAAAAAGTAAAGGAGAATATTAAAATTCTAAAACAAGGCATATAATATCAAGGAAAGAAACTTAAGGAAGTTCATAAAGTAAAGTATAAGAAACTATCATAAACATGTTATAGTATCCCATGTATATAAGGTGTTAGGAAAATAATGTCAAGTTTATAGCATATCAAGTACCCTATATAGGATATAATCATGGATAAATGCATTTTTAATTACATATGTAAGATCAAACATGATAATGAAATGTTATCATCAAATGATATAACCTTTGTGTATAAAGATCAAATAAGTGGATGTCCCCAATGTCTACTTGACATGAGTAGAGGGAAGGCCCAACATCTAACATAGGAATAAATCATGTATATGTGTGTTTGTATCATACTCAAGTATAAGTGTGACACATATGTGTGTATTTAAAAGTATATGAATATGCCATCCATCAACATGAAACTAACTCATAGATTCTAAGGATCCAATAAAACATGTAGGTGCCAAACATCTTTTTATATTTTTTATTATTTTTTTATTCTTTTGGTATTTTATAATGTTTGAAAAGGAAATATTATCCTAATATTCCATCCAATGGATGGTCATAGATATCTTCCCACTACTAACCTAGTGTAATAATATTGTGATGTCATTGAGGAGCACATATAGGTTTAATATTTGGCATAGTAGTATTGATGATGCTCTATATATGCACAATAGGACTTTATGGCTATAAAGTGGTAGTAGGAGTGATATGATTAGGGGTTTAGTGGAACACATCATTGAGTGATCTATGGTTTATTTATAATAACAATAATATAAACATATGTAGGTGCTCTAGATATCTTCACATGGTGCATAGTAGATGAGGATTATATGGAATTCATTGTGTATACACATAATATTTTCAAAATTTTATCAATTACTGACACTTTGTATCTTGTAAGAACATATTGAGACTCAATCTCTCTGAGTGCATGCCTTAAGGGGTACATCGGTAAAGGGGTGGATAGACCATTTGTGCTTCATAAGATTATTATCTCTTTTTCCACTTGTTATCTACACACTTGTCTCATAAAAATCTGATCCCTAAGATTTTTATTCTCTATTACACCCTAGTCTAGTCATTTTCCACTTTCATTTACCTTTTCCTAGCCTAAATCCCCTTTCAATAGTTTTTAAACTATGTCAGTTGGGTCGACCCTATATTGTTTTGTCATTAGCCCATAGTGCCGACATAGTTCATTTATGACAAGGGTTAAACAATACTAGGTTGAATGAGTTGAACTTATTGGCCATAATTTTTGTAAGTGTTTAGGGTTAAATTTTCTTATTTAATTTCACCATTATTGATAGAATGAAAAAATAAGTAAGGGCTATTGCACATTTTTAATCCACCATTCTACTTGAGGAATAATCTTAGGGTTTCATACTTTCTTTAGAGATATAGATCTTGTCTTGTGGAGAAGTATTTTGGATGCTTGGATATGTTGTGTATCCTAGAGCTAAGTTATCCTTGTCATCCTAACACACCATAACAATCTCTTATGAAACACCGTGTCCAAGGGAGAGAATAAGGCTTGATAGGTTCATATTCAAAGGTAAGTATTCCTAACTTTGTTCCTCCTTTTTAAGATTAAAATGATATGCATTTGTACTTATCTTCCATGCATTAGGATTACGTATACATTTATGTGAGTATATTTATTTTATGCATGTTCAATTTTATTGTTCCTAACCCCCACTTTGTGTTACAATATTTGGTGAGCACTAGATTAGGTTTTACTTGTTATTAGTTTAGTGAGATATCAAAAAATAGGATTCCCTTAGGGTTATTATGTGATTATGCTTGACTATAGGCTTTATAACCCTCCCTAACATAGTGTATTATCATAAGATATCCCCTAATCAGGCCTAACATATCCCTATATTGGTCATGTTCCTAATTAATAAATGTGTCCCCAATCGAAAGTGTATGATATGATCTATCTTCTCTGAGTTAGGATTGATTTATAGACATGATGCATTTTTTATTGCATACATTTTGGTGAACCCAATGTTGATATAACCCTTACAAGTTTTATTTCATATTTTTCATTATTTTATTCTTTTATTCTTATATAATTATGATTTAGAGTTGATCATCTCAAAAAAATTATAACTTATGTGTGCAAGCATAACACATAGTCACATCAATATGACTTTGTTCTATCTGTGTATGTTTTTTATCAAGTTTAGCCTACTAGGTGAACCTAGTCAACCCTGTACATTTTCAGACATTAGGTTTAGCCTATTAGGTCAACCTAGTTGACCTTGTATACTTTTAGATATCCAATTCAACATATTAATTTGACTCTATTGATGTAGTACATTTTTAGGTTTTAAATAAATAATATCGATAAAGCAAGGTCGACTTAGTCAATATAGTTAGTAGAATTTACAAGTACAAATCAAGGTACATCAATAATAATCTTATTTTCCTCTACATATTCCAACCTACCAAAGTTACTTTCTATCCTTATTTACCATTTATAAGAATTTATTAAAGTTCTATTTCTCATAGTTTGTAATCTTTAAAATTACCCCTTTATAGTCAACTAGGTTGACTATGTCGACGTAGATTTGTATTCTATGTTTTGTCTTAAAAACTAGGTCAACATTATTGACATATTTAATTCTCATACCATTAATTTCATAGTATATAAATGACACTATTGACTCTATTATATAATATTTGCATACACTATCATTAAAATTGACATTGTACTATGTTTCAAAGTTGGAATTAACACTTATATGCTAATAATTAGCTCACACTTTCATTTCTTGTTGCTTTTATGTTTAGAATAGATCACATAGTCTAATTGGGTGGGTTTAAATACACCATTTAGTCATACTATTTTATCTTTTATTCACACACTACCAAATCATAAAATCTTAACATGCATTTTAACAATTGTCTACCCAAGGCCTACCTACTTGGAATTCATCACCAAAGGGGAAGTTGACTTGGTTTTTTGGCCAAGTATAAACATGTGGATAATGGTATATATTGGATAAGTAACTAACACCATTATCATTGTAGTGTGTGAAGTGAGGGGGTAGGCCCAAATACCAAGCTAGTACCATTACCAATACAAATCCCTTTCATCCTAAACAACGTAAAACCATCCTTAGATTGTTTTATATTTCCTTACAACCAACTTCTTATCCCATCTAAAATTATACTATAATAATCTAACAACATTTACCTTTACCACTTAGCTTTTACTTTCCAAGTTTATTTCTCAATTATATGTTATATTACAAAAACATGCATTAGCTAGTGTTGGTGCAAGGTTTTATGTTGTGTTACGTAATTGGATCAACCTCATTAACCCAATTGATTGTGTGTTTCCTTTCATTTCTTGATTTAAAAAATACTTGCAAATTTTTTCTTATTTTAGTAAATAGTCATTCTTGTTGACACAATCTCTTACAAAGTATCTATTTTTTCTTGCCTATTATACTAGGTTGATCTTGTCAACTCTATATAATTTTTAGCTTATATTTCCTATACTAGGTCAACCCTATCAACTCTATACAATTTTTAGCCCCTATTTTCTATACTAGGTTAACCCTATCAACTTTGTACATTTTTAGACCCTAATTTGTATACTAAGTAGACCCTATTGACTCTATACAGTTTTTTCTCACTTATTATTTTCTTGTTTTTCATTTCTCTTGCATTTTTTAGTACTTTTCCTTCATCATGAACTTCCTATTTGAACATAACATTAGTTTCATTCAATAGGCATGATTAGTCTTACCAACACTCATAGGGTCTCCCATACATAGAGTAGGGATCCTCTCCTATATGAGAGTAATTTTCATATAGACACTCACACAATGAACTATGGGACCCCTCCTCATTCTTTGTTTCTTTTTAATTTAATCTTCTCACTTGAAGATCAACTGGAATTAGAGTATACTCCTAAAATGCTCTTTTTATCTCTAAATTTACTCAACATTGAGGAAAGAATCCTTCTACTATTTACCATCTCATGATTAGTACTCAAGTTAAAGAGCCTCATTCACCTTCTCCTACATTTTCCTATGAATTTTTGGGTTCTACTTTCTTTTATTCTTAGCCTCTTCCTGATACTATGACCCCTTCTCATACCATGACCTCTTCTTATTTAACTTATTCTGTCTCCATGCCTAGTATATCCACTAACATGGTAGGTTATACATCTAGTGGGCCTCTCCTAAGACCCACTCTCTTTAATTCTTCCACTAGTGCATCATTTTATACCCAAGTTATTCATGCTTCTATTGCTTCCTCTTCTCACCCCTTCACTAGTTCATCTTTTGCCATACAAGCAAGTTTTGCCACTAGTGCCTCAAATTCTAACAATTCCTCTCAAGTTCCTATTAATACCAATATTGGTACACAAGACACTAATACCAATTATAATTCCTAAAATAATTATAACAATGCTAATTAAACCCATCAAATTTTATTATAAATGCTTAATCAAATGAGCACCTTTCAATCTCATAACGTAAATCAAATGTTGAGAATGCAAAGTCACCTTATCCATCTTCAAACTCACCCTTAACCAATACCTTAGGGAATGCATAATAAAAATGTTCCCCCACCTCCTCTTTGGGATGCCCATGGTAATCTCATCTCTCAACCTCCTCTTGTCAACAAGACAATCAAACATCTTTAAAATGAGCCTTTTACATATGAAATTGCTAATATTGATATATGAGGTATCACCCCTACTATTTATTACATTGGATTAAATAATCTTACTCTTCATCTAAAAATATTTATAAATCTCCATAAAGATTGGGTCAAATTAAATACCTTTGTTGCTACCAAACTATTAGCCAAAACTCTCATTGGTGATGCTTTAGATTGGTACAACCAACTTAAAACTCATTATATTACTAGTTTGGAAGATTTAGTAAATGATCTAGTCCAAAAGTTCAAAACTATTGATCTTCCTAAAAATACATTGGCCCATTTTATAAATTACAAACAAATTGAAAATGAAACTGCCCAAGATTTTGTTAAAAGGTGGAAGACATTGTCCAAAAAATGTGAACATAACATGGATAATGATAATATTTTCCATCTCTTTACCAATGCTCTTTTACCCAATTTACAATATAAGGTCCACACTTTCTCTCCATATACATTGGAGGAGGCCATTGACCAAGAAAAATGTCAATATTTATTTATGCATCAATTCCATCCACCCTAACCTTATACAGGTACTCTTATCTTACTTAAAAATAAAAATTTTAATGCTACAAATGATGGTGTCATGGACTCTTATGACACCATTCACACTATTCAATTTGTTTCTCTTAACCAATCTTTGAAACTAGCTCTCCCTTCTCAAAAATACATCAATCCTCCTTTATCTTCACCTAATAACATCAATAATCACAAACCTCTATCTTAAGTTGAATTAATAAAACGTCTACCTAGACCTATTCCATGAGAACTTGATCCCACTTATCCTATGAAATCATGGTATGATCCCAATAAATTTTATTGGTTTCATGCTAGTTGGGGTCGTTATAATGAGACCTATAGGTAGATTCATAATTTAGCTATGGATTTTCTTCTTAGTCCTAATTTTGATCTTGATTATATCATTCATAAATTTCAACAAGCCTATGACATTGCTTTCAAAGACAATGAGACTAATACTAAATCTCAAGCCTTGAATAAAGCTAATAGTCATTTGGCTATCTATAAAGACCCTCTTCCAAATCACCAAAACCACCAAGACAACCAATATAAGCCCACCCCTTCCACCAACAATGTATAAAGTCTTGTTGACCAAACTCTTAAAGAGAATGTGGTTAATATGACTAATATACAAAGGGTGGTTACTTTAATTAATCCTTAACCTATCTACACCCCTCCATTATCTCACACATTCTATGTTATCCATGATTATTCTCTAACTCACCTAAATGAGTTGGGGCAAAATAATATTATAAATTTTGATGAACCAATTCCCACTCCTCCCTTGGGTAACACTTACCATTCTATTTTTACCATCCCTCCATCTTATTTACCTAACACTAATGATAGTCAAGCTTTTATGAACACTTCTCCTACCAATTATCAATACCAACCTAAACCAACATGTTCTAAACCTTCTCCCTATTATTAACATAATTTCCAATGTACTTCATCTCCTTCTTCTAAGGACCTCATTCATTACTATGAACCTATTTCTAATAACCTTCTTATGGATTATGATTATTGGAATCCCATCATATAACTCACTAATCTCCTATCCCAAATCCCATTTCTTGATATTATGAGGACTTTTCCACTTCATCAAAACCATCTCATGCAATTCTTGTTCAAAATGAACATCCTTCATCCTACCTTAGTAGGGAATGAAACAACCTTATCTAGATCTAAAAATAACATATTAAAATAATGTGAAGAGATGTCCATCCATGTTGATGAAATAATGGACACTTCTCTTTCCTTAAAATTTCCTATAGATTTTATTATTCTTAATGAGATTATGTTTCATGTAGATGACCCTCCTCTATTCATTAGCATCCAAATTGGTGATATCCAAATCAAGTATGCCTTGATTGATGAGTGTTCTAACACATGTGTTAAATCTCTCAATTTTATCAAAACCCTTGAATATTCTGAATACAATCTCAAATATACACATAACACATGTTAAGGCTATGATAGAAGTCAAATGCCTCTTTTAGGTTCTTTGTAGCTTCCTATTACCATCCCACCTTCACCATTCATATGAAGTTGATGATATTTAACTTCCCTTTATCTTAAAAAATTTTGCTTGGTACATTATGGAATCACTATATGAGAACAATTACTTCTTTCACCTACCAATGCATTAAATTCCCTCATAATAGAGCCATATATAAGATTCAAGGTGACACTAACCCTTGGAATTTCAAATAATTCCAAGAATGAGGTGTCTTCAAGATTCCTACTCTTGAAAATTTTTGCAGTGTTCCATTTCACGAGTCTTAATTATTCAACTTTCTTGTTAACTCCACTTGAGGTTACTATTAGCCAATTTTTCATCTACATAGCAAACTTACTTGAATATAATGTAGTGTCCTGAAGATCAAATAGTATTCAAAGCTTGAACATGAATGAGTGATCTAAGGATAAAAATTAGATTTTAATGATTTTGAAACACTTTAAGTTTATTTAAATTGTATTTTTGTCAAATACTTGAGAGATAGGTCTACAGAGCAAAGAAAAGGTTCTTGAGTAGGTTTCATAGTGAAACCAAGTAGATTAAAGGTTAGGGATAAGTTGCACAAACATTAGAAATTCATTTGAGCATTCAAAGTTCAAGCACAAGTTTAGAAGAGCCTTCAAGATTTAAATAGTTAAGTGCAAAACCTTTTTTGATAAGTCCTTACTTAAGAAATATTTTAGGCTTTCTTTTGCTAATTCTAAATTTTTTCAAAAAAAAAATCTGAGTCACAAGTATTTCATTCATGAAAATTGTTCCACAACAATTTCCCTAAATACCAAATTATTTTAGACAAAATGTTGAATGCAAAAAAGTTAAGAATTGATTTCTTTTGGATAATTTATCTGAAACAAGAATCCCATAGTCTTGATTATTTCAAAAAAAATATCCAAAACAAAACTCTGAAAGACTTATTTATTTTAGGGAAAGTGGCCAAAACAAAAATCCCAAGGAAATAGTTTCAAGACAAAATACCTGATGTAAAATCTTTGATAGAATTGTTTATTTTGGGAAATTTGATCCAGTAGAGAGATGATGAGTGTACAAGTGTCAAATTAAGCACAAATTATGATCATTTGTGTCCAAATATGCATTGACAGTCATTTAAACATCAAATATGTTTGCTTACATTTCAAATTTCAATCCACAACAAATATATATTGGATTTCAAATGTCATAGAGATGTTCGTGCAAACATCAAAGTTAAGCTTAATCATCCATTAGGATCCAAACATTGATGGTCTCACAAACATACTCGATATTCACATGGAAGTCAAAATATGGGCATGAAGACATAAAATTATGGCTATGATAAATATCCATTTGATTTTAAAAATCTTAAAGATGGTCACATGGATGTCAAATACATTCACACAGATGTCAAATATAGGCACATGGACATCAAAGTAAGGCCTCATAAAGTAGCCATTTGATTTCAAACATTCAAGATCAATTATCTACATTCAATGATATAGAAGATCCAATAGTGAGTGGTCAATAATAGGATAGTGGGTCCAGGTAGATCTAATGGCTCACATTCAATCATAGAATTAGATCTAATAGTGAGTAGAGGGCCAAAAAGGTTAGTGAATCTCAAAGGCAAATATGTGTATTACAAGTGTTAATAGCATGTAAGACTAGTTGGAGATCAAAGATCAGAATTCATTCATATAAATAAATATCAATGGTGTAAGATGATTTAAAAGGTTAAAGAGCTCAAAAAGTAACTACATGGCATAAGTACGTAAATTAGGCAAACTATCAATAGATCATAAGTATAAATATGAGGCTGCCAAATGGTACTAGCTTAGATAGAGTTGACAAGTGAAGGTCAAGATTGATGGCTCTCATCTAATCTTATTGATCAAGATTAATGCTATGAGATGGGTCAAAAATATCAATAGGATGAGTCAATTTTTGATGGCCAATCAAATAAAGGTGAGCCCAAACATTGTTTATGGAAGTCGATAAGGCATTATTTGACCTAAGTAAGGTAAAAACAAAGGGGTCAAGTTTGAATAGAGTCAATAATGAAACCAAGGAAAATATTTCAAGAGTAAGCTCCAATATTTAAGCTCAATCGAGATGATATAGGTCCCTTTAAATCCTAAAATAGATCAAGGGTTGGAGAGTATTGTCAAATCAAGATTAAACATCTAGACAAATCCATCTCATTGACATGATAACTACACAAAAACTAATAAATGACACTATTTTTCAATCTAAAGAGTGACATGGATATTTCAATTCCAAGGCATGAATATTTAGTCCTCATGAATAAATCAATTAAAATATGGCATAAAATATAGATAAGGTGACCTAGCAGTTAGATACAGATCTATGGAGCATTCAATTCTTTTATGAGGACCTTTTTTATTGATAAGATCATGACTCAACATCCTTGAATTGGTGTTAATCCATCAAAAATAGTTGGGCCTCTTTTAATGCACAACTCTCTCTCTCTCTTTCCCTTTTCTATAAATACAAGATTATAAGCCTTGAAATTGATCCCTCATTTTTGGTATGATTGAACTCTACCAAAATTTGTACTGTAACACCTTTTGATGTAATAAAGATTGAATTCCATCACTTTGCAAGCTAAATTGAAGTGTCTTATGAATTCATGTACTATGGTTAAGTCAATATATGTTCCTTATGTATGCCTAAGTTTTCTTAACCTTCATGAAGTGCTTAATACTCTCATAAGTCATTATAAGTGCAATTTATAGTTTGTTGTTTAGCTTGAAAGTGGATATTTGCCCACTCATGCTAGTTTGATAACTAATCAATGCCTTATTGTGAAATATTTATGTGGGAATAATTTTATTTTGTATTAAATATATATTATAATGTCTTATATGAGTTTGAGTGATTAAATCATTGGTGCATCACCTCTTTTACATACTTTCATAAGTTATTATTAAAATTTCCCTCTCCCTTTTTTAATCAAGTGCTAGTTTAGGTTTAGTATAGGTGATAGGTCCAAAAGGAATATAAAATTATCTAGAGATATAATTCATTATTAAGATACCCATAACATAATATCAATCACATGTTAGACTAGATTTGAGAAAGAGGACCTGAATAATCCCCTTCTTAACTATGGTAAAATTCTAGAACACCAACAATTTTAGCATTCTTGGGGGGACAAAGTTTTCTTAGCATAATCTAAGTTTGAATATTGAGAAGCAGAAATTACAAAATTAGGAGACATCTACCATCATCTAAATTTGAAGATCCTTCAAGTTCCATAGGTCATAACATCTTTCGAATAGTGTTTTCATGCTAAAGGTTACAATAAGGTCATCAAGTAAAGGTATTCCTTTTGAATTTTATTTTAATTATTACAAAAAATCATGATTAAATAGTACAAGACCCTGTCCTCAAAATAAATTTTCACCTCTTGGTCATCCTATTATTTTAGTCCAAGCTATTATCCTCATAATCTAGATCCCTTTTACCCAAATAGAAATAATGAATCAAGTGTTTATTTAATTCAATAGAAGTAGTCCCATGAATTTGGCCCAATATGATGACATCCTTATGTCTGACTTAAAGAGTATCCTTTTTTTCTTAGGATAATGTGATAAAACTATTGATATTGAGCATATTCAAGATGTTTCCAACCTTTTCTCTATTCATAATACTATCTAAGATAATGTGGCTATCAAACTACTAGATACTTCCTTTAAAGGAAAAATATTATAATGGTATATAAATCTTCTTTTTACCTCCATTGCTACCTGGGATGATTTAGGTGTAGCCTTAGTCAAATAGTTTGAATATAAGTCTAATCACCTATCATTGGTTAAACAATTGAATACCATACAAAGGTACCCCCATGAGTTCATGTCTAATTTTAATCTTAGATTCCAAAATATATGGATTGAAATCCCTACATTAGTTAGACCATCCCCATAGTATGCATTTTTTTACTATTTAAAGGCCCTCAATTCTAATATTAGGATCATGATATAGTCTATGGGTGGTAATACTTTACCAATTACCTATGAAATTGTAATAAGATTAGAAAATAGCTTGACACATTCTATTAAACTTGATCTAAGGCCTCTAATTCCCATATTCATATAATTAAAAACTTTTCCTCCCCCTCAATTTCCTTATATTCCATCAATAGCTCCTATTCCATCTCCAAAAGCCTAAGTTATAGCCCCTTTTAATCAATTTAGTGAGAATGTAGATCTAAAAAGTATGCTAAAATCTTTTGGGAATGAGATTGTTCATCTCAAGAGACAAAAATACCAAGGTAGGCCTTATCAAAATAAAAACCAAAACACTTATCCATATTTTAATAGTCAAAGACCTCCTTATCAAGGTTTCAAGGATAATAGTCAACCTTACCAAAACCAAGAAGCCATAACCCAAAATAATCCATATGAAACCCTTGATCCTAATGTAACTTCTCATTTAAAAGTTATTATTACTCAAAAAAACTTGATGCAGGATTTAGGTTGGCAACCATTCAATCCAAATGACACAAAACCAAGCATTAATATCACATGATATTACTATGCCATAAATGACTTAAGAAGATTTATCTCTTCAAAGTGGTTAGTATGAAAATGTGAATATGGAATCCAAAGTACAGGATCAAAAATTTACAAGGTATCCTGATGCCATTAATTTGAATTGGAAATTGGATGATCATACTACATTCAATCAAGTTGGTGTAACTAGCAACATAAATGGTCATGTTGCATCTCTAACTAAAACTAAAAGAAGAGCAATTGAGAAAGCTCAAGATTTGAGTAATGCTTCTATTGTTATTAATTTTTTTCTAAATGTGTTAAGGATCAACATGATATACATATAACATCAAAGAACTAGAATGCAGAGGTAGGAGAGGTTCCCCAAATGCCTATAATTAGAGAACAACTAGTGGTTCAAAAATTTTAGCGAAAGGTTAGTGGATCCTCTTTTAGCATAATATATCGAATGAAAAAAATCAAATGTTAGCATCATTATGTGGTATTACCTTTCTATTCCAAGGCAAACATACATGCTTATTCAAGAGATTTTAGCTCTTAAGATGCTAGAGAACCAGCTGATAAACAAGGACCTATCTTGGATAATTTAGATCATCCTACTAAGCAACCTAATCATTAGGTACATAAAATACAAAAGGTGGATAAAAACAATGTCAAGTCAAACAAAACCCCTCCCTTTTATCTCTCTTTAATATTTGGTGACTACTTAGTCTATAATTATATGGTAGATAGTGGAGCTAGTAGCATTGTCATACTGAAGCAAATTGTAGATAAGTTGGGTCTTATCTATGAGCTAAATGTAAAGGGAGTACTAAAATTAGATGGGTCACCAATGAAGATAATAGGAATAATCAAGGATCTAAATTTGACATTATAATATTTCTCCAATGTTACTATTTAGCAAGATGTAGTAGTAGTGGACTTACTTCCTTATTTTTCCATGTGCCTGTCAAGGGACTTTACTTCAAAGATTGAAGGATAGTTGTTAATTGATTAGACATATTTAATGATTAGGACTATGTATGGTACCAATGTAACCATATTTTTTAAACCTATTTCAATATTTCATTTGGAGCCATATATGCCAAGTATGGTGAGTAGTAATTGTGTTATCTTAGACAATGTACTAGAAAATAGTGAGGTGGAAACTAAGTCACCTCTAGATGGAGTTTCAGATCTTTTCCTTGATGATTGGGCATCTAATCTAATAAAAGTTAATTGAAGAAGGACTTTTTTATTACATTCATGAAAATGATACACCAATTCCACCTTTGATTAAGGATGATTATCCTAGTGATGGCCCATGACAACTATATTTTGATGGATCTAAGAAGAAATATGGCACTAGGGATGGAATAATGTTAATTTATCCAACCAATAAAAGGTATTTTTATTCTCTAAAGTTTAATTTTTGTTGCTACAATAACATTATTAAATATGAAGCACTAGTGCATGGTTTGTAATAGGTAATAAAAATGAAAGTTAGTACCTTACAAGTATTTGGTGATAGTGAACTAGTAGTTCACCAAGTAAAAGGTATAAACATATGTAAAAATCAATTACTTAGGTACTATAAGCATATAGTATAGGACTTACTTGAAGACTTTAAATATTTCAATATTTTTTCCATATTAAGAAATAAGATCAAATATGCAGATAGGTTGCCTTCCATTGGGTCACAGTTCAACATCCCAAATGATATAAAGAAAAGGTTCAATCACACATCAAGGTGATTATAAGGCCTTATGTCCTAGACAACCATGATAATTTGAAAGTATTCTAAGATGATAATTAGATCATTAGATTCTTGTAAGAAGAAGCTGAGTTTTCTTTAACGAACCAAGACAAGCACTTGTAGTAGTATGGTGACTAGATTATACAACTAAAGACAAATAAGTTTCCTAAAGGATTGGTCACCCTTGAAAACATATTCAACATAGATGATGAATTGAGAAAAGAAATTTTTTATTTGTAAACCAAGGAAATGTGGAGATTACAACTAGTAAGAGCTTAAAGTTGGGCAAAGTTTACACATCTTCAAATAAGGAAACTTTTATTAAGTTATGTTCAAGTTTTGTAGATGTCTTTGCATGAAAACATAATGACCTTAAAGGATTTGATCCAAGTCTATATCAACATACCATTTATTTATAGGATAAGACTAGGCCAATCAGATAAAAACAAATGCCTATTAACCCAAAACTTAAATCTTTGATGAGATCTGAGCTTTATAAGCTAATTAAATTAGCTATAAGATATCCAATTAAGCACTCAACTTGGGTGGAAAATCTTGTTCTAGCACAGAAAAAGAATGGTGACATTAGATTATGTGTTGAATTTCATGACCAAAAAAATGCTTTCATTAAAGACCACCATCCATTTCCATATATGGAAAAAATTATATAGATGGTTGTAGGTTTAGAAAGGTTATCCTTGTTGGATGGATATAGTGGTTATAACAAGTTTTTTGTCAAAGAAGAAGACCAATTCAAAACAGCCTTCACCAAAAAGTTTAGAACATTTGCATATAGAAAGATGTCTTTTGTTTTATCTAATGCTAGAGATTTTTTTCGAAAATCCATGGATATGGAAATTCAAGGTCTCCTTAACAAGTTCATACTTATTTATTTGGATGGCATAACAATATTCTTTCATAGTGCAGCTAAGCACATGATTCACCTTGAACAAGTATTTAAAAAATGTAGATAGTTTGGGATATCTCTAAATCCCAAAAAGTGTGTCTTTTTGGTTCATGAAGGTAAGCTTCTTGGACATGTTATTTAAAATCATGGTATGAGTTTAGATCATAATAGGATAGATTCAATTCTTTCACTCTCCTTGTCTAAACATAAAAAAGCCTTGCAAATCTTTTTAGGTAAGATCAATTTCATAAGAAGATACATTCCAAAGTTTGATACTTTATTTAAGCCACTTATAGCTTTGATAAATAAGGGTTAGAATTTTATATAGTCCAAGGAAGGAGTAAGAAGCTTTGAAGAAATCAGGAAAGCCAAAGCCAACACTCCTACACTCATAAACCTTGATTTCACAAAAGATTTATTCTTGTACACCTATGCTAATATTGACACTATTTTAGGTATTCTCATGTATCAAAATAAAGAGACTTTGGAGTAAGCAATAGCCTTATTTAGTGAAGGATTATAAGACTATTAAACAAGGTACTCTTTTATTGAGAAGCATGTACTTTCAATTATAAGGTCTCTTAAGAAGTTTAGGTACTTGTTGTCCAATAATAAGATACATTTGATGGTTTCACATCTAAGTGTCAAGGATTTCCTCTTGAACAAGGATATAAATGAAAAAATATCTAGTTGGATAACCAAATTCATGGAATATGATATTGAGATCAAGTTCATGAAGTTAGTTAGAGGCAAAGTACTTTTTGAACATCTAGCCCAAGACACACAAGAGGCTAGTGGGATGGTTATGGTGTCAAATGATGAAGAAGTTACAAATGATCACACCTCACCTTCTAGTTGGTTCTAAGATATGGTAAGATACTTACAAGATAGTGTTTATCCTTCTGAATTGACCCCTTCAAAGAAGATATATTTTAGATTTTATTCAATTCCTTTTCTTCTTGTTGAAAATGTTTTTGTTTAAAATGGATATCAATGGCATGTTTCTAAGGTGCATAGAGCCAGGTCAAACATAGAAACTACTTGAATAATTACATGATGGAGATGGTAGGGGTCATTATTCAACAAAGATCACAACCCATAAAATCATGAGACATGGGTATTAATAACTAAGTATATTTGGTGATTGTCATGCATGGATTAGGAAATGAGGATAAAGTGATATGTTTGTTTGGAAAGTTAATATTATATCCTTACCTCTCCAACCAATTTCAGTGAATCAACCCTTTGCCTAATTGGGATTGGAATTATTGGTCTCATTAACCCCCCTTCAATCTTAGGACACAAATGGATCATAACTACCACATATTATTTTACTAGATGGATAGAAGTAGTGGTATTGAAAGAAGTCAATGAAACCAATGTTCTAGACTTATATTAATGTTTAATTACTAGGTTTAGAGTCCCTTCAACCATCATTTCTAACAATGTTATGGCTTTTATGGTATCTAAGATCTACCAGTGGGTGGTTCAACATAGTATTTTCATTAGTACCTCATCAAACTATTGGTTCACAAGGTAATGACCTTATTGAGTCCACTAACAAGAATTTGTTGAAGATGATTAAGAGGACTATTAAACATAATCAGAGGTTATGGCATCTTAAATTGAAGTCATATTTGTGGGATAATTGGATCACCTATAAAATGTTAATAGCTAATTCTCCATACAAGCTAGTATATGGTAAGGAATCAAGAATGCCTATTTCTCTTGAATTCCCTACTTTAGAACTAATGATTCAACTTGAGATTTTATATAATGAGACAATGTAAATTGGATATGCTAATCTCATGTAGATATAATAAACAAGACATCAGTCCATGTTGGCTATGGATGCCCATCAATCTATGGTAAAGAGATATTTTAACAAAGGAGCTTCTTCAAGATATTTTTAAGAAGGATATTTGGTCCTCAAGTGGGATGGGGATAGAGATAAGTAAGGAAGGCATAAAAAGTTTTATTCTCTTTGGATTGGTCCATATACAATCTCTTACTACAACTCCCACAATGTTTTCTTGCTTGCATATATGGATGGTGAGGAGCATCCTATTCCAGTCAATGGGATACATCTAAAACACTATTATTGAGGAAGCTAATTTCCCTATACATAGTTAGTTTATTTAATTTATGCCATGTTTTTTTTTTGAAACATTAGTTTGTTTCTATTTTGTCCCAAATAAGTGATTTGTTTACATATTTTCTTTGTTAAGTAGTTTCCCTATTTTATTTTGTTTCCTTCTTCATTTTGGTGGAATTTCTTTATCTTTTTAATCAATAGGTTTTTTATATTCATGGAACAAATTTATTATCTATAAATGGTCCATGTATCATGTAAATGGTTTGAGTTCTCAAGCATATAAGACATGCTACCCAGTTGAGTCACCAAATATGTTAGTTAATTTTTGGCCTACATAGAAAACTTGCCTAAATATAGTGCATTGTTCTGAAGATCAAATATGGAACAAGGCTTGAAAAAAAAATTTGGATGGAATGAGTGATCTAAGGATCACATGTAGATTTTAAATATTTTGAAACACTTTAAGTTTACTTAATGTGTATCTTTATCAAATACTTGAGAGATAGGTCTATAGAGCAAAGAGAAGGTTACTAAGCAGGTTTCATGGTGAAACCAAGAGATCAAAGGTTAGGGACAAGTTTCACAAACATTATAAAGTATTTTGACCATTCAAATTTCAAGCACAAGTTCATAAGAGCCTTCAGGCTTTAAAAATTAAAGTGCAAAACCTTTTTTGCTAAGTCCTTAAGAAATATTTTAGGATTTATTTTGTTAAGTCTAAATTATTTTAAAAATATGTTCGAGTCATAAGTATTTATTTTTGGAAAATTGTTCCACAATAATTTCCTTGAATACCAAACTCTTTTGGACAAAATATTTGATGCAAAAAATATAAGTATTGATTTCTCTCAAAAAAATTATCCAGAATAAGAACCCCATAGTCTTGATTTTTTTAGATAAATTGTCTGAAACAAAAGTGTTTAAGACATATTTCTTTTGGGAAAATCAGCCAAAAAAAATCATTAGGAAATAGTTATGAGACAAAATGCTTGATGTGAAATCTCTGACAAAATTATTTGTTTTGGTAAAGTTGATCTAGTAGAGAGATGATTGGTGCACAAGTGTCAAATTCAAGCACAAAAAATGATTGATGGTTTTCAAATATGTAGTGATAGCCACACAAATGTCAAATTTGTTTGCATTGACATCAAAGTTAAAGATGCGATAAATAGCCATTGGATTTCAAATGTCTTAGAGACATTTGTGAAAATGTCAAATTAAAGCTCAGCATTCATTCATTGGGGTCTAAATAATGATGGTCTTATAGATGTCATATATTCCCCATAGTGGCTATGAAAAATAGCTATTTAATTTCAAAAATATTTCAGATGGTCACATGGATGCCAAATACATTCACGCAGACATCAAATACTGACACATGGATGTCAAAGTAAAGCCTTGTGAATTATCCATTTGATTTGAAATATTCAAGATCAATGATTGACATTTAGTCATATATAATATCAATAATAAGCATTCAATAATAGGATAATGGTTCTATTTTGATGTAGTGGCTCACATTCAATTATCTATTTAGATCTAATGGTAAATAAAGGGTCAATGAATCCAAAAGGCAAATATGTGCATGAAAAGTGTCAATAGTGAATTAGAATTGATGGAGATCAATAATCAGAATTAATTCATACAAAAGATGATAAATAGTGTGAGATGAGTCAAAAGGTCAAATATTTTCAGAGATAACCACATGGCATAAGTACATAAAATAGGTAGACTATTAGTGGATCCTGAGTGCAAACATGGGAATGACAAGTGGCACCAACTCAGATAGAGTTTACAAGTCAAGGGTAGGATTGATGGATCTCATTTGATCATATTGATCAATATCAATGGAGTGTGATGGGTCAAAAATTTTAATAGGTTGAGTCAATTTTTGATAGCCAATCAAACAAAGGTGAGCCCAAACACTTTTGATAGGATCTGACATGGCATTCTTTGACTTGAGCAAGGTAAAAACAAATGGGACAAGTTTGAATAGAGTCTAGAATAAAACCATGGTAAATATTTCAAGATAAATATCCATCATTTAAGCTCATTATAGATAAGATAGGTCCCTTTAAATCCTAAAATAAACCAATGGTTGGAGACTGTTATCAAATCAAGATTGAACAGTTGGCAAACTCTATCTCATCGACATGATACCTATAAGAAAAACTGATAAATTACATTAGTTTCAATCTATAGAGTGACATAGATCCATTAGTTACAAGGAATGAAGAGTTGGTCCTCATGAATAAATCAATTAAAATATGGTGTAAAGTTTTAAGAAAGTGACTTGGTATTTGGATAAAGATCAATGGAGTATTCAATTCTTTTATGAGGATCTTTTTTCTTGATAAGATCACGACTCAATATCTTTAAATTGGTGCTATTCCATTGAAAATGATTGGGCCTATTTCAATGCACGTCTCTTTCTCTCTTTCCCTTTTCTATAAATATAGGCTTCTAAGCCTTGAAATTGATCCCTCCTTTTTGGTATGATTGAGATCTATTGAAATTTGTACTGTAACACATTTTGATGTAATAAAGATTGAATTCCATCATTTTTCAAGTTAAATTAAAGTGTGTCTTATGAATTCATGTATTTTGGTTAAGTGAATGTATTTTCATTGTCTATATCTAAGTTTTATCACCTTCATGAGGTGCTTAGTATCTCTCACAGGTCATTATAAGTGAAATTTAAAGTTTGTTGTCTAGCTTGAAAGTGGATATTTTCCCTCTCATGCTAGTTTTATAACTGATCAATGCCTTATTATGAAATATTTTTGTGGGTATAATTTTTCTAGGTCTTGAATACACCTTATAGTGTGTCTTGTGAGAGTTTGAGTGATCAAATTGTTAGTGCATCACCTCTTTTACATTCTTTCATAAGTTATTGCTAAAGTCTCCCTCTCCATTTTACAATCAAGTAATAGTTTAGGTTTAGTATAAGTGATAGGTCTAAAAGGAAGATGAACTTCTCTAGAGGTCTGATCCATTATTAGGATATGCACATTCTAGGATCAGTCCAATATTGGACTAGATTTGAGTAAGAGGACCTAAATAATCCCCTTCTTAGCTTAACACACATCTAGAACACCAATAGTTACAAAAGTCATCCCAAACTTATTGGGAATATTACCCCTAACCTCCTAGATTTTGATGATGATGAACTTGATGAGATCAACCTAAATATTAGAACTTTTGATCTCTCACCTCATCCAATTTATCATCTTCTTGCTTATTTATAGCCTTGTTCTTATCAACCTATATGTGATGACATCCCCATTATCTTAACTAATACTCAATATTCCATTAATCACACCTCATCAGATGATAGCATCATCCCTAATTGTACTATTGATCTTCATACACTTGACTATGATGATGGTTATACCTTAGATGATCCATTATTAGGTGGTTTTGTTTAGGCCTATGATGTTGATATTATCTATTATCATTCATATTTACTTCATTATTTTAGTGTATCTTCCTATATTCCATCATATATAGCTCCTATTTTTAGTATTTTTACTCTTTATCATAGGTTAGATATGGTGCAAATATCTCTAGTTTCTAAAGAACCGTGTAAGAGTATGCTTATGGATCATTTTGTGATTGGGCCTTACCATTTTACTAAGTACCCTGACCCCTATATATTGTTTATCCTTGAAATGCATGCAATCCTCCTTAAACCTTATATATACCCTATACCTCCCTTAATAGAGCCCATTTTAGAGCCCATTCCTACTCCTAATTTATCTGAGTTTATCCCTACTTTTGATCCCATCTCTCTTTCCATCAAACCTAGTTTATTCCCTACACTAGTACCAAATTCCCTTGGTGATGGTTTTCTTCCTTTACCATAGATGCCTTTATTGCCCACCAAATGAGCCAATGAGCCTTCCTAGGCTCTTATTTCTATTACACCTATGCCTATCAGTACTTATACAAAGCCTACTCATAGGCATATATGTTGCTTCCATGACATAGATAATCATTCATCCACTAATTATTATAAGCTATCATAATATAGTGATCCTTTGTGTCCTTTTATCCTTTAGTCCTTAGATAAGGCCATAACTCCCCTAAAGGTATTACCTAAGTATATTCATCAATATGGAGAGGTGTATTGTATTTGTCACCAATGTGACACCCATCACACCAATAATTGACACATACTTTAACAACACCTTAAAGAACATATTTTAAATATTCTCACACCTTATAACATTCCTCTCATATGTCATCGCCATAAAAAGGCTCCCCATTCTTCCACCATGGTTCCACCTCCTATGATTCCATCCCCTCCTATGGTCCCTTCATCACCTCCTATTCCTATACCCATGAATTCTTCACCTGTGGACCTTCCCTTACCTGTGGATCCTTCTCCACTTGTAAGTCCCTCACCCATGGATCCTTCCCCACTCGTGATCCCTTCTCCTATAGAGTCCACTCCCATGCATTCTTATAAACATCCCTTGCCTAATATCTCTCCTCAACATGATCCATCAAGTATTCATACCTCTTCTATTGAGGAGATTAGACACGAAGTATTTTCCCAATTTTCATTGAAGATAGATGAGACATTAGCTATAGTTCACATCAAAATTCATAAATATCTATCAGATGTTTTGGATAATGTGCATGGGTAAATCTATTAATAGTTATGAGCACATAAATGGTGTTATTTCATTTTCATTTTTTGATTGGATATGTGTTCCAATGTTATCTTTATAAATTTATTATATCATTTGACATTGTGTCAAATTCTTATTTATCTTACATGGTGACTTTGATTTTGCACTCTATATTGCTTATACTATCATTTATGTTTACTTATGAATGTTTTATTTATCATTTATTTCTCTTTATTCTAGAGTTTATTTCTTATAAACTCCCTTGTTTTATTTTCATGGTTTTTTTCTTTCTTATCTCTATATACACAGATAATTGTCATTGTGACTTGGTTATACAAACCTGGTTCCTTTTAGTCATTCCTTCCTTACCATGTGATCAGTTCATAAATAACTAATCTCATTATAATATGATTATACCAGTCCACTTTGGATCTCCTTTATTCCCTTTATTCATTTCTTTAAAACTAAGCATATACATGGTTTATACTTGAGATAACATGTTGGTTCATTGTTAAACCTAAGTGTTCTAGTCAATCTTATCTTTGGTCACTTGTCTTCCTTTAGCCTAAGCCCAAATATCATTCATGTGTATCAATATATCTCTCATGATTGGTAATTCCATATCAATAAGGAGGAGGAATCTTGAAAATCCTTAAAAACGTTCAAAATCCAAAAATCATTTAACAAAAGGAAATGATACCAGAAAAATTCTTAAAAGTCAAATCACACTAAAAGATGTCATTTAAAGTACTTCTTTTATTCAAATCTAAAACTCCAAAGTTGGCCTCACAATACAGATGAGGTCCACTAGGGTGAATTAGGCCATTATATTAGAAAAGGAGGCTAAAAAATCTTTTGGTGCTACCTATTTTATTATGCAAGTACCCAATCTTCATAGTAGAATGATGGCTCTATAAGGGGTCCTAAGGAATGGGGAGCACATCATGGGAAGGTAGGTTAATTTTAATTTTATTATAGCAATCTACCATCATTAGTTAATCTCAATACAATGATTATTTTCCTACACATCTTTGTGTCTATAGAAAACATGTTTCCTTTGTACATTGATGGTCACTAGTCACTTAGTGTCTTCTCATGTCCTTAGTATGCCTCATTTCTCCTAATGTATTCTCATAAGATGCCACAGTTATTATTTTTACATTCCATTTTTCACTTCCACATTCCTCATATTTCCTCTTGATAAATATTATTTTGCACTAATCACTCCCCTAGGGTTTTTTTCTTGAGTTGCATTGTGAGACCATGGATATGACCTGGCCTTCCTCACAAATTACCACAATTTCACATTCATATTTAAAACATCCCTTATTACTACATTATCACATTTATTCCACCTCATTATTGTTCCCTTTATGAGTTTCAATGTAATCTCATGGATAGGACCTAGCCTTCCTCACAAATTTTTCTAATAATCCAAGTCACAATCAAAATTACATGTGTCAAATATGAGATAATATGTGATTCATTATGAAGTTACATGTCATTGACATGCTTCCAATCTTGATTTAGTATGTTTTATGCTTTTTTTTTTCAATTTTATCTTATTATTTTATGATTTCATTTAAGAATCCATCTATTTCTTGAATTTTTTATACTTCCCAACATGAATCAGTGTGATAAATTTAAGACCAATTTTGCCAATTTTATTTTTCTCTCATATTTTCCAATGTGATTTAGTGTGATTTCACTTTTTTTAATTTGATGCCAATTTTTTTGGTTTAAAAAAACCTTTTACCATTTTTATTACCACCTTTTGGTTCTTTATACTTAGTCATTTTCTTGTTATTACGCATTTCCCAACTTGAAATAATATGTAGTACATTTTTAACTAATTATATTTTACCAAGTCCTTATGCTTGTTTCTTTTTAACCATGTATGTGTTCTACATAATGCTAGAAAAGAAATAATAACTCATATATATCCTATATCATATATAATAAATATCTAAGTACATGTGCTATAAATAAATATATCCAAGCATCAACAACCACAACCATAATGAAAACACATAAAATTAGCATCCAAATGTCAAAATGAGACACACACACACACACGCACGCACGCACGCACGCACACACACACACACACACACACACACACACACACACACACACACACACACACACACACACACACACACACACACACACACACACACACACAAAAAAAAAAAAAAAAAAACACACACACACACACACACACATACATGCATGCACACGCATGCACGTACACACACACACACACACACACACACACACACACACACACACACACACACACACACACACACACACACACACACACACACACACACACACACACACACACACACACACACACACACCATGAGTTTTAATTAAAAAAATAAAACCATATACAAAGCTCCATCTCTATGTCTAGGCCCTATCATGCCCATCTTATGGACTAGCCATGCTACCCATAGATGCCTTGGTCTAACTCCTCCAAATATAACACAATAAAGAAGTTATCTAAGATATAAATATTGATCTCTACCCTATAGATGAGCCACCTAAACCTCTATCTACCTCAAATAGGTCAAGGTTTCTAGATGTGCTACTCTCTTTTGGGCCTATACCTATCCCATATATGTCATGGTAGTTAGATACATAGTTCTCTCTTAAGTTAGGGAATTTTATTTTACTACCTCTCTTGCACCCATCTGTGTAAATGGATTCATCCCCTCTTTGTGCACCTGTAACCACCCTTTACTACTAGTCTAAACCAACTCTCTTGAGCTAAGTTAAATTCTACCATGGGACCTTTCATGAGGGTAGGGTGACATCCATTCCTCATCTAAGATATCATGGAGTGATCCTCTCACTAAGGACCCTAGTTTATTCCTTTGAAACACCTACAAAAATCAAACTAGATAGATATTAGATCAATGATATATCTCAAAATCTATCTATATCTAGTCTATCTCAAATAACTTAAATAAAATTTAACCATATTTTATTACTTAGTCATGTGTTTCCTACCACTATATCCCCATTTAGTTGACCACCAAGCATAGTCTCCCCATCAACATTTCCTCCAATAATGTCATCTATATGTTATGACCCAAAAACAAATCTAAGAGTCACCACTTGTTCTCATCTTAGGCTATGCCTAAGTAGTCTATCTATTGCCCAACTATATCATGGCCCACTTGATGGGTAATCTAAGATGTCAATAATATTTTCTCTCTTGATGATCCTACCTTCATCAATCCCATATCCATGGTGGTCAATACCCCTCTAGCTATGGTGATTGTAGTGGTCCTTTTGGTATACCTACCTCTGTAGTTATCTCCTCTTCCTATACCACCCATTGTGTTTGACCTATCCATGGTCTCCCATGACATGACTTGATAATTGGCCTAACAACTGGTGTCCCTAATCCTCTTCTCCCCCTTGGCTCTCTCACATGCCAAACCCATGACATAGCCACCACTATTAGTTCCATTAAGTGAGGTTGTCCCATATATCCTAGTACCCATGCCACTAGATGTAGATCCATCCACTAGTTATAATGGCCAATAACTTTCATTTGTGCTAGTGATGGTACCACTATCTCCCAACTTGACCACACTATGGCAATGTGACCATAAGGATACCATATAATTTTTTCTCATCTCACCATCTATAGTGATAGCATGTGTGGTAGGGATCATGCTACATAATCTTACCACCACCTCTATACCCAAGGCAACCTATCATCTACTTCATGGGGAAACCCAATTGGTAAATACATAGGGAGCATATCATATATCCATGTGATTAGTAATATAATTCACCCTATCAACTTATACCCTTTGGATAACATCCCATACATGTCATGCACAAGTTATACTAATATGATAGACCCTATGTCATATAACACCCCATCCTCCAATATCATTTGGAATAAGGCTATCATAAATAGTGGTAATTTTCCATCTGACTTATGACACAACACCTATTCTATCATAACTCCTATCACTACCTTCTAGATTTATAGAAATTATGAACTATAAAAATTGAATAAATTAACCCTCAAACCAAGGTGTATCCTCTCTTATCCCATTGCCCATATGTCAAAGGATATCCTCTCCTCCTCACTATTAGGTACTCCCATGACCTTAGGTGTACCTACTATAGCTAGTTCCAAGATAGAATGAAAATATTCCAAAGTGATACCCACCTTTATGGTATCCCCCTCCACCTCCCACCTAAATATATTATTCAATCATTCCTAGGCTCCCAAGAACATGACTAGAAAAAATGAACTAGCAAGAATCCTACACATCTCCATGATGCCTCATAAGCCTAAAGTAATCAATCTAGCTTGATCTCCAAATGACTATTGTGATAATAAGTCAGGAATCCATATTTATTCCACTAAGTGCCAAAATTTGGGTTGTCTTTGTAACCATAAAATAGCAAAATATGTATTAGATCCTCCATGTCATTATAATCAAAATACATTCTTTTCAAGTTTTAACCAAAACAAGCCTAATTTGCTCTAATTTATTAATTTTTAGTCATTTTGACCTATTTTCAGCCTACTCAACCATTCTATCCCTCTTTCGACCTATTTCATGCATTTCCATATATAGAGACAAGCATGGAGAGGTGTATTGTATTTGGCACCAATGTGGCACCCATCACACCAATCATTGCCACATTTTTTAGCAACACTTTAAAGATCATATTTTAGCTATTCTCACACCTTTTACCATTCCTCTTATAGGGCATTCCCATAAGAAGGCTCCCCCTTCTTCCCCCATGGTTCTATCTCTTATGATTTCATCCCATCCTATGGTCCCTTCATCACCTCTTATTCTTCCACCCATGAATCCTTCACCCATGGAGCCTCCCTTACGTATGGATCCTTCTCCACCTATAAGTCCCTCACCTGTGGATCCTTCCCCACTATTGATCACTTCTTCTCTTTTAGAGTCCACTTCCATGTATTCTTCTAAAAATCCCTTCCCTGATATCCCTCATCAACATGATCCATCAAGTATTCATACCTCTTCTATTGAGGAGATTAGACATGCCTAGTTTTCACTAAAGATAGATGAGACAATAGCTATATTTCACATCAAAATTCATAAATATCTATCAGATGTTTTGGATAATGTCTGTGGGAAAATCTATCAGTACTTATGAGCACATGCATGGTGTTATTTCATTTTCATTTTTTGATTGGATGTGTGTTCCAATGTTATCTTTATAAATTTATTATATCATTTGACATTGTGTCAAATTCTTATTTATCTTACATGGTGACTTTGATTTCTCACTCTATATTTTGTATCGTATCATTTATGTTTGCTTATGAATGTTTTATTTATCATTTCTTTCTCTTTTTCTTGAATTTTCTTTCTTATAAAATCCCTTATTTTATTTTCATGGTTTTTTTCTTTGTTAGCTCTATATATACAAATAATTGTCATTATGACTTGGTTATACAAACCTAGTTCCCTTTAGTCATTCCTTCCTTACCATGTGATTAGTTCATACATAATTAATCTCATTATAATATCCTTAAACTTTTCCACATTGGATATCCTTTATTTTATTTATTCCTTTGTTTCAAACTAAGCATATACATGGTTGAGACTTGAGATAACATGTTGGTTCATTGTTAAGCCTAAGTGTTCTAGTCAATCTTGTCTTTGGTCACTTGTCTTATTTTAGCCTAAGCCTAAATCTCATTCATGTGTATCAATATATCTCTCATGATTGGTAATTCCATATCCATATGGAGGGGAATCTTAAAAATCCTTAAAAACATTCAAAATCCAAAAATCATTTAACAAAAGGCAATGATACAAAAGGCAAAAACATTTCAAATTTCTTAAAAGTCAAATCACACTAAAAGATGTCATTCAAATCACATCTCATTCTTCTATTCCAATCTCAAAATACATATTTGGCCTCATAATAGAGATGAGGTACATTAGGTTACAACAAGCCATTATATTAGAAAAGGAGGCTAAAAAAAATCTTTTAGTGCTACTTATTTTCTTACATAATTACCCAATCTTTGTTGTACACTGATGGATCTATAAGGGGTCTTAAGGAATGGGGAGCACTTTGTGGGAAGGTAGGTTCATTTTACTTTAATTATACCAATCTACCTTAATTATTTTATCTTAGTAGCACACTTATTTTCCTACACATATTTGTGTCTGTAGCAAACATCTCTCATTTGTACATTGATGATCACTAGTCACTTAATGTCTTCTCATGTCCTTAGAATGCCTCTTGTCTCCTAATGTATTCTCATAAGATGACTAAGTTATTATTTTTACATTCCCTTTTTCACTCCCTACATTCCTCATATTTCCTCTTGAGAAATATTATTTTGTTCACTGATCACTCCCCTGGGGATTTTATTTCCGAGTTGCATTGTAAGACCATGGATAGGACCTAGCCTTCCTCACAAATTACCATAATTTCACATTAATATTACCAACATACCTTATTACTATATTTTCACATTTATTACACCTCATTGGTGTTCCCTTTACGAATTTAAATGTAAGACCACAGATAGGACCTAGCCTTCCTCACAAATTTTTTTCATAATCCAAGTCACAATCAAAATTACATGTGTCAAATACGAGATAAGATGTGATTAATTATGAAATCACACATCATTTACATGCTTCCCATCTTGATTTAGTATGTTTTATGCTTATTTTTTTATTTAACTTTTATCTTCTTCTTTTACAATTGGATGTAAGAATCCAACTATTTCTTAAATTTTTTATACTTCCAAGCTTGAATTAGTGTGATAAATTTAAGACCAATTTTGCCAATTTTATTTTTCTCTAATATTTCCCAATGTGATTTAGTGTGATTCTACTTGTTTTAATTTGTTGCCAATTTTTTTTGGTTTAAAAAAATACTTTTTACCATCTTGATCACCACCCTTTGGTTGTTTATACTTATTCATTTTCTTGTTATTACACATTTCCCAACTTGAAATAGTGTGTAGTACATTTTTAATTGATTATATTTTACCAAGTCTTTTTGCATGTTTCTTTTTAACCATGTGTTTTTTCTACATAATGCTAGCAAAAAACCATAACTCATATATTTACTATAACATATATTAAAAATAGATAAATATGTGTGTTATAAATAAATATATCCAGACATCAACAACCACAACCATAATACAAAAACATAAAATTAGCATCCAACTACCAAAATGAGACACACACACACACACACACACACACACACACACACACACACACACACACACACACACACACACACACACACACACACACACACACACACACACACACACACACACACACACAATGATTTTTAATTAAAAAAATACAACCATATACAAAACACTAGCACTATGTTTGGGCTCTATCATGACCATCTCATGGCCTAACCATGTTTCCCATATATGCCTTGGTCTAACTCCTCAAAATATAACATTTTAAAGAGGTTGACCAAAATCTTAGTCTTGATAATTTCCCCTATAGATAAGCCACCTATACCTCTACCTACCTAAACTAGGTTAGGGTTGTCAGATGTGCCACTCTCTCTTGGGCTTGTACCTATCCCATCAATGTTATGGTAACTAGATACATAGTTATCTCTTGAGTCAAAGCCTTTTATTTTGTTTCTTCTCCTACACCCACCCCTATCAATGGATACATCCCCTCTCTGTGTAACTACAACCACCCTCTCTTGCTAGTCTGAACCCACTCACTTGAGCTAGGTTAGATGGTACCATGGGAGCTTCCACTATGGTAGGGTCATAAGGCATATTTTCCTCATCTAGGATATCATGGAATTATCCACTCACTAAGGACCCTATTCTACTCCTCCTCTACAACACCTAAAAATATCAATCTAAATAGATATTAGATCACTGATATATCTCAAAATATATCTATATATAGTTTATCTCAAATAACTTAAATAAAATTTAACCATCTTTTATTACTTAGTCATGTGTTACCTACCACTACATCCTCATTTGGGTGACCACTGAGCATAGTCTCCCCATCAACATTCCCTTCAATAACCTCATATATACATTTCCACCCAAAATAAAATCCAAGAGTCACCACTTGTGTTAATATTAGGCTATGCCTGAGTGGTCTCTCTATTTCCCACCTCTATCCTAACCCACTTGATGGGTCATCTAGGATGGAAATAATCTTTTCTCTTTCTTGATAATCCTACCTTCATCAATTCCATGTTCATGGTGGTTGTAACTCCTCTAACTGTGGTGATGGTAGTGGTCCTTCTAGTACTCTTACCTTTATAGCTATCTCCTCTCCCTTGGCCACCCATTATGCACGACCTATCCACAATCAATCATGATATGGCTTGATCATTGGCCTAACAATTTATGTCCTTAATCCTTCTCTCCCCCTTGGCTCTCTTACATGCTAGACCTAAAACATGGGCACCACTATTAGTGCCACTGGGTGAGGTTGTCACATATGTCCTAGTACCCATGCCACTAGATGTGGCTCCATATACTATGTATAATGGCTAGTAATATTCATCTATGCTAGTGATGGTACCACTATATCCTAACTTGGACATACTATATAAATGTACCCATAAGGTTACCATAAAATGTTTGATCATCTCACCATCTATAATGCTAACATGTGTGGCATGGTTCATGCTACCTAATCATACTACCACTTTTATACCCAAAGCAACCTATCATCTATTGCATGGGGTAACCCAATTGGTAAATACATAAGGAGCATCTCATATATCCATGAGATCAATAATATAATTATTCCTATCAAATTTTACCCTTTAGATAGCATCCCATACATATCCTATACAAGTTGTACTCATATGATAGACCCTATGTCATATAACACCACATCCTCAAATATCATTTAGCACAAGGCTATCAAAAATAGTGGTACCTTGACATCTAACTTATGACACAACACCCATGTTATCACAAGTCCTATCACCACCTTCTAGATGTCTATAATCTATGAAGTATAAACAATGAATAAAATAACCCTCAATCCAAGGTGTATCCTCTCTAAGCCCATTACCCATATGTCTAAGGCTCTCCTCTCTTCCTCACTATTAGGTACTCCCATGACCTTAGGTGTACCTATTATAGGTAGTCCCAAGATAAAATGAACATCCTCCAAAGTGATACCCACCTCTATGGTATCCTCCTCCAGCTCCCACCTAAATGTATTAGTCAATTGTTCCCAAGCTCCCATGAACATGACTAGAAAATCTAAACGAAGTGGAATCCTACACATCTCCATGATGCCTCCTAAGCCTACAAAAATTAATTTAGCTCAATCTCCAATCAAATATTTATATAATAAGTTAAGAAGCCATACTGCATCCACTAAGTGCCAAAATCTAGGTTGTCTCTATAACCATAAAACAATAAAAGATGTATTATATCCTCCATGTCATTATAATCAAAATACATTATTTTAAAATTTTAAACCAAACAAGCCTAATTTACTCTAATTTATTCATTTTTAATCAATTTGACCTATTTTTAGCCTACTTATCCATTCTAGCCATCTTTCAACCCATTTTATGCATTTCCATACTATTGTGATTGCTTAGTCAAACTTTCCAAACTTTCCTTATTTTGACCAAAATTAACTTAAGAAATTTAGTCAACCTTTTAAATTTTCCCCTTTTAGTACTCAATCAACCGAGTGGATTTTTCTACTAGGTTATAAATAATGTAGTAAGTTGATAGTCTAGACAAAATACTATGTCGGCAAATACCTACTAAGTTGGTAGTGTGGATTTTATAAAATTTTAGCCTACTAGGTCGACTAGGTTAACCTACTTGTTTTACCTACTGACCCCTTACATTTTTAGTAATAAATACCTTCCATTAGCTATTTATCCAAACACATTTTATTATATGGTTTTTCTTACCTATAACAACTTTTTTGGATTCATTTTAATTCCTAAAAATTATTTAAAACACAAATTTCTAAATAAACACTTAATTTCACTTAAATATTCAAAAACTAGCTTAAGATTCTTAGTTGCCTACCCATTTTACACCCATTACCATTTTTGGGAGTCCCTCTCATCTTTCCTATCATCTCCTCATTATCCTCACTCATTTGGCCTCAGAGATCTTTTTATCTCCTTCATAAATCAAAAATAATAAATGACTTTCCTTTGACCTTACTTAGACTTACTTTTCACAATTCATTACCTCTCAAATATTTTTCATTAGATTCCTTATTTTTATCATATATTTGTTTTTACTAATCCATTTATTAAACTATAAAATGTTCTATAATCAATATGACATAGAGAATTTTTTCCATTACTATATGCCTATCTTCCCAATATTTTGATTTTTGGCTATTTTTTGCATTAATTTCTATATGTTCACCCAATGTTCTTCACATTTGGATGCCTTCACTTCTCTTGTATTCCACATATTTATCTACAACACTAAGGTAAGTAAAGGTATATATTTTTCAATTCTATCCTTTCCTTTATCTTATTTTCTACTTACTGCATTTTACTTAGCATCAGTATTATGTGTTATCATGTTCTATTTCCCAAAGCACCATCCTATGTTACACTCATATAACATGTGATGAGCTTTGATTAGGGCATATGTATATACATAATATTTTAAAATTTTTATCAATTATTGACACTTTATATATTAAAAAAACTATCAATTCTCAATCTCTCTAAGTGCAGACCTTGAAGGATACATCAGGAAAGGGGTAGATAAACTATTGGTATTTTGCAAGATTCTTGCCCCTTTTGCCTCTTTTTATCTACACACTTATCTACTAAAAACCTTATCCCTAATATTTTTATTTTCTAGTTTATCCTCTTCCAATTATTTTCCATTTTCATTTACCTTTTCTTAGCCTAAATCCCATTTCAATAGTTTTTAAACTATGTCGATTTGGTCAACCTTGTATTATTTTATCATCATCCCACAATGATGATGTAGTTCATTTTCAGCATGGGTTAAAAAATACTATTTATACTAAGTCTACCCTATTAGAGAAATTTTTTAAATGGTTTAGGGTTACATTTTCCTATATATACAAGTTCTTTTTGGCATTATTGAGAGAAGAAATGAAGAAGTAAGAGCTATTGTGCATTTACTTATCTACCATTATACTTGAAGAACAAGCTTAGGGTTTCAAAATTTATCTAGAGATATGGATATTATCTTATGGATAGAGTATTTTGTATGCATGTATAGGTTATGTAGCCTAGATATGATTTATCCTTATCATCCTTACATACCACAATAACTTCTTGCAAAATACCTTAGGCAAAGGAGAGATTGAGGCTTAGCAGGTTCATCTTCAAAAGTTAAGTATTTTTAAATTTATTTATCCTTTATAATAGTGGATATATATAAATTTTTATTTCTCTTCGATGCATTAGGATTATATATACATTGACATGACTATATGTATTCTATGCATGTTTACTTTTATTATTTCTAACCCTACTTTCTGCCACAAGCTTTGGTGAGCACTACATTAGGTTTAGCTTTAATTGTTATTAGTTTACTGAGATATCAAAACATAGGACTCCCTTAGGGTTATTTTATGATATTTTTGTATTAGAGGCTTTGTAACCCTCCTTAACATAGTGGATTATAGTAAAATATCCCCTTATCAGGTCTAGTGGATCCCAATATTGGTCATGTTCCTGCTTAACAAATGTTTCCCTAATTAGAAGTGCATGGTATGATCTATCTTCTCCAAGTTAGGATTAATTAATAAACATGATACATTTTTGATTGCATACACATTGTATGTCTATGATGTAATGGGATCTCAAGTTCTTGTAGCTTATTAAAGGAGATTACTTGTTGCTTACCCTTTTTTGATGAATAAACCTTAGTAGGATTGGTAATTAACTATTTGGGTATAAGTTTCTCTTGTTCAAGAAGATGCTCATATGAAATTCTAGAAATTGTGACTACCTAATGGGAATTAATGTATTTAACACACCCATGTATTATAGAAGGTACTAATTGAGGTATATGGATCCAAGATATACCCAATAACATATCAAAAGTTTGAATAAAAGGTTATCAACCACATGTATGAGACTGACTGGAAAAGGTAGGTCAATCTTGTGAAGAACCTTCTAGGATGTCCCATCGAATACTCTAACTAATTTAGTAGAAGGATGTAACTCATTATGATTATAAACCAATTATGTAAGTAATTTCATGGTGAAAACATTATCACTTTCACCATTATAAACCATAACATTATGTATAGGCTATTTATCAAGGTATGTTCAAATTAGTAAAGAATAAAATATTAGAGTCATCATCCCTAATATCATTTTCATCAAAATTAATAGAGGGTATTTAAAGCATAGGATTTAAATGTTGTGTATAAGTACCAATAATCCCATCTAGTATGTGTCCATAATGTGGTGGGGAAGGATGTGTGTTATATGCCTTTTGCACTTTTGGATCCTTATTATAAGGGTGTTGAAAAGTATTGTTAAATATTTTATGTTTGTGGTGATCACCAGGTTGTGATCCTAATTCCTTTAGAGTATCCTAAAATATAATATTTTGGTCATCAAAAATATCTTGAATCTTGTGTTGTGCTTCAAGGTAAAGAATCTTCCTGTAGAAATTAATTTTAGATTTATATGATAGTCTAGTGACTAGATTTGGGGTCCTCTCAAAAATCATATTAGATAATGAATTAGCCTTTATTAGTGTAAGGGTGAGTGATTGGGATCCTAACCATGGTATCTACCTTAGTTCTTCGTCTAATTGCTATCCACATGGCAATGGACTAGTAAATACCACCAATAAGAATCTGATTAGGATCATGAGAAGAATAATGGAGTGGCATATCAAGCTAATAGATTCCTTATGAGTAGATAAGATTACTCCAAAGAGATGTGTTGGCCACTCATGATATATTTTTGTCTATGGCAAGGAAGTAAGGATGCCCATATCACTTGAGCTACCAGCCTTGAGACTTGTACACCAAATTAAACTCATGGAGAGTGATGCAATAGAGGTGAGGATGAATGAATTAAGGGATATGAAAGAGATAAGGGATGATGTTATGCATGAAATGTGGTCTAATAAATATCAATTCAAGATATGATTTGATAATATAACCTCTTCAAAAACCTTCAAAAAGGTGACACAATACTTAAATAGGATGAAGACCATGCCAATCTAGGTATGCATTCAAAGTTTGATAGTCCTTAGAGTGGGCCATATGTCATTACCATATATAAAGAGAATAATTCCTTCCAATTATAAAAAATGAGTGGGGAAGAACTACCTATCCCTATTAATGGGGTGTTCCTAAAGTATTATTTCTTGAAATTATAAAAACATCTTGTACATAGTAGTTTAGGTTTCAGTCTTCTAAGTGATGTAACAGATACCGTGTTAGTTATTTATTTAGTTGTGATATTATTCATTTCTATCATGTTCCCTTATTGTTTTCCATATTTATTTTTGTGTGTCTATTATATTCCTTGATGTATGTAATATATTAATAATGATGTGTTAGTTCGGTCATAAAAATTTCACCTAGACATGAGTGACTTAAAAGAGATCCTAGGTCCTCTTGACCAATAGGTAGGTCAAGAATTGAAAGTCACTAGTAATGTTTAATTCCTTATTATGCCTAGAAAGGAATCAACCTGTGTCTTAAGAACTAAAACCCACTTTTGGTCACCCTTCTTATTCATCTTAAAGTGTCAGGATAGTCCAAAAGGGAATCACTAGCCATCATAATGTCAAAATAATAGGTTTAAATGCCTTGTCATGTTAAAGAATACCATGATAGCTACATTATCAACCTATTTGAGCTTGTGTCAGGTGATCCCATTATGTTTAGTCATGTATAATTATTTATAATAGGCCTTAGTGTGGTCTTAATGGTCCAATTTTTCTCATAATGAAGATGACCCAATGCTACAGCTTATGATTCATCATGAATACATATAGTATGTTGAATATCTACAAGGTATGGCTTGCTCATAAGTATTAAGGATGTTATAAGGAATATATGGTAACCTAATTTAGGTATTTATCATGTTTTAAGGTCTTTTAATAAGTATTGAAGTAACCTCTATTTAAATCCTTCAGTTAAAATCATATATATTATCTTGAAAGGGGTGTTTGACCATAAGATTATTCTAGTTTGACCTAAAAATTCCAATAAAAACATAAATCATGCCTTAAAGGGTCCCCATTGTCACTATATTGCCATGGTCAAATGGTTTTATATGTAATGGGTGTATTCTCAAATGTCAAAATCCTTTATTTACCACTAAAGGGGCCCACACATGGGAAATGATGACTCTTCATCTTCAAAATATATAATTCATATCTTTAAATGCATATTTACCCATGTTTTCCCTCCTCTTTTCCACAAAGAATTATTCAAGGTCTAAAAACCTTAAAAATGTAGGAATCTAGTGTTTTGTAGGAGTTTTCAAGTAAGTACATATTCATATAGTAAGGACATGGTTATGAAGAGTTAGGGATATACATGGGATTTCAACATAGACATAAAGTGATATAATCTAAGAATTTTAAGCTAATAAATATAAAAAACTTACTCCTCATTCCCATCGTGCTCCTTGGCAACCATGGATATCACCTCGAGTTTGTGTTCAATATGGATAGGAGAGAGAAAATGGTGTCTTCAACTCTTCACCATAATAAGGGGGTATAATGACATCATAATAATGGGCACTGGTTTCCATATTTATTCCCTATGCTTTATGAAAAAATGTTAAGAGCTTAAGGCAATCAGACTAGCCTTCTACATCCACACAGGGTAAAAAATGGAATGGTTTTAGTGAATTATTGGAATTCTTGATGAAACCAATGGTTATTAATCTTATACAAGTCCTAAAGATCCTTAAATTTAATTCTCCACTCTTTTTTAAAACATGTGAACCTATGTGAGCAAGAAACATACAATTTATCACTAGTTACAGACTGTAGGCAAGGTTCCATTGATGAAGAAGGATCTTTCATGGACATATGTGGAAAAGAAAATTAGTTTGAGGTTTGATGATAGTTTCCTAGGGTTATTATTATTTTATTACCTCATTATCTCAAGTAGATTGGTCATATGGACCTTAAACTATCACAATATATCACCTCTAAATGAGATTGCCTACATATTGAGCTTTATTGTAAGTGAGAACTAAGTATTCCATGCTGGTGGTTGTTGGAGGTCATCAGGACACAATAGAAGAAACAAAGGTACTATAAATATGCATAAGAGTCCTTTTATCATAAGAACTAGGATTCATGATGACCCTCATTGGTAAGAAACTATACACTAGCCCTCCAAAGCCTTCATAGACTTGTTTAGTAGAAGTTAAGGTATTTAGAGAATCCCAGGTTTTAACTTTTTACTCCATATGTCTAATTGATGAACTTAAAAATGTATTTATCTATTGATTATGTGAGTAGATATTCTAAGGGAATTCATAGGTCATATTTAACATGAACCAATAGTCTATTTTAAGTTCTCAAGGAACCTCTACCATCAATGGTCTCATCACTATCAACCCACCTCATAATAGGCTCTGAGTTCTAGGTTTGAAACTCCATGGGATCCTATAAACATTACCTACAAGTTTGGACCACTCTATCTAAGTTGAAGAAATATAAACAAGGTTTGAATGATCCATGAGTCTATCAAGATCCATTGATACTATCAGAAAAAGGGGCTTTTTTAGGTGTAGGTTTTGATGAGAAAGAATAATGGCCACCTATAAGAGACCAACTCAGGCCATCTTTCAAAGGTTTGAAACCATCATATGCAATTTGATCTCAAGAATTTAAGGAAGTGTCATAAATTTTAGATATTGATATTGTAAAAAGTATGAATTGGATTCAAGGAAGGAAACTAAGGTCTCAAATAAGTATGGAAGCATTCATTTTTCTTAGGGGTATGTTTGAGGTTCTATTGGTAAACAACACATCTAAATCATCTACCTATAGGGCTGCAGGAAAATTATCTTCAACATAAGTCATGATGTGATATAGGTGCATGAAATAAATATCTCAAATAAAATCAAAAAATATATATCTTGTTGAAGGATAAAGAGTCAAAAGAGATGACCAAGCAAAATGGGTCAATCATATACAATGAACTAGGTTCATTTAGTCAGTTTGGAGTGCATAAATAAGGTGAATGTCAATAAATGTATATATAAAGGGAAAACTAAATGTGATGATGAGATATATAACCCTAAATATCTCACATATTGGTGTGATTGAGTCAATTAGCTACCTAGCCTAGGTTAGACACTCAAGATGCACAAGCCTATACACATGATTGTATAGATAATATTTATTTTCAAAATTTAAGAGGATAGTTCCTAGAGACTATGGTTAAATTAAATAAAATTAAATATGGGGATTTTAACTCCATAAATAGTGTATAAGGAATATATTGACTACCTAAGCCTCTAACATAGCTAACTCTAACACCCAGGCTATTCAATGACAATTAGGGCAGACCTTCATGAGAGAAAATGACTAAGATGGTGCTTAGGATAGTTTAAGACAAGTAAAAGGTTGGATATTATATTTATAAGGATGCTTTGATGAAGTTAAGTCCATGAATGCCTACCTATAGGAAATTCTAGGCCTTGAGACTCAAATAAGTTTGCAAGGCCTAAAGATACACTTTGATCTTAAAACCTTATCCTCACCTCAGTGATAAATACAAACCACCTCAAGAAAATTTAAGTAATAAAAATGTGTAAAATGTTGATATGGGTCTTGAAGGAGATGTTTTAAACATTAGAAGGAAAATAAATAGTCTAATCTAGTCTTAATGTCCTCCTAAGCTCCACTATCCTAAGTAGCCAGGTTGAGATACTAACTCAAGCACTCATATGTCACATGGCATGAACAATAAACCTAGTGATCTTAGGGTGATTTTAGAATCCATATGCAATCAAGGTACAAGGAAGAAAAAGTGGGATTTAGGGCCCAACTATACGAACTAACCTTAATATTGTAACTTGCACAAAATGCCTAGGAAGGAGCTTAAAGAACACCAACCTTCATGTATATCTCATCATACAGTCTACATTTGACTAAGAGATATTTAGGAGATTTGAAGGGGTATATGGGTACATGTTAATGTTAAAAGGTTTTGGTTTAGAGGTATGTACTCTTTGAATGATTATTAAGATGTTATACCTCTAAAACCATCTCTAAACCCTAATCTACACCCAATGAGTTAATTACACCTTAAACACCTCCAAATGAATAAGTTTGGCTATGAAATAGTCTTATTGGTATCCCTAGGTCACGTAAGGACCCAAATGGTCTCTTGGTTAGCATGTGTAGGATCTATGTTTTATGAATCAAGCCTAAAAGAGTTACTCCAAGACTATATACAAGATAATGGGAGAGATGTTCACATCTTATTTATTTATGAGGAGTAAGAGGGATCTATAGGTCTCAAGTAATTACCCAATAGACACCTACATTGGCCTTCATATCCAAAAGTCCCTTGCAATCATGTCTAGGTGCCTAGGTGGAGGATTGTGTGCACACAAAGAAGAGGTATGTGGATTAATCAAGCTAGTACACATGATCTAAGGGACCCAAGGCATGAATTTTATGCCATCAAAGGTGGATAACTACCCCATAACTTGATTTTGGGGTCAAGATGCAACAACTCTACCTTTAAGCCTATTAGAACAACACCTACCTCAAGGAAATGCCACTTTAAGTCTAAAATGTAGAACTAAATGGGATTAGATAACACATATATCCATCAATAATATGTTTTCCAAGGATTTTTAGGTGTGTGAGCAATAATATTTTGTAGAGAAAAGGTCAAAATTGGTCATTATGGCTCAAAATTGTCTTTTAGGTGTATAGAATGCACACTACTCACTCAGGGAATAACTTGATAAGCTCATATTTATACATTATAGTTACATGGGGTTATAAAAAATATGGGAGAGTTGGGCCATTTATGAAATACAAAAGTAGCATTGATTTAGAAATTAAGGGCTTAACCTTTATGAACCATTACTAATAACCCAAACCCCCTTAAACCTCTTTAAAACTCTAATAGTGACCTGATTTAGAAGATCTTGGAGAAAATTCATCCAAATGCATTTAGATGGCTTGATAAAACCTTAGATATTATATTACACTCTCATAATATTAAATCCATGGAACTGGTCTATATGGACTATTGTATAAACCCCCTAGAAACTATAAATTTACAAGGTTTTGAGAAAAAACAAGGTGCAAAACTTGGTGAAGATTTGAAACTAATTGAAGAAGGTATTTTTATAAATTTCACCTCTTAAAATCATGAAACACTCACATTATATTTATAAGTAATCATACAAGTCTATGCCAAACAAGTAGTCTAGTTGTATTAAAGGGAGGTGACCTAGTCATCTAAGTAAAGTAGATTTGAAGGTGTGAGATGAATTAGAAGCATGTACCATGGTATGGTATGTATATTCATACTTGAATTAGGATTAATCATTAATCTTTAATATTTCATTCAATGTTCATAACCATTCAAATAATGAGTAGTCAAGATACAAGGCTACTTGTCTAATAAGCATACTTAATTAGAAAAGAGATATGCTCATGGGTGTAGAGGTCTACCAAAGAAGTTATATCAGGTCATGAAATTTTTATAGCTACCTCATGAGGTGATCAGACCCATTTCCCTTCTACCATGTTAGTATCTAAGGAGGAGGTGACTACTAAATGCTTCATGTAGGGGGCTTAGTTTAACCACTTCAATGTTTTTAAATTGTCATAAGGAGAGCAAATTGACCATGAGTGGAATGAATATGATTTTCATGGGGTCAAACTTGGCTAAAAATAGACTCTAATGCCACAAATATGCTCATTGAATATACCAATCAGCCTAGGTAATGCATGGAGGAATATAAAGGCTACATGTAACTACTAATTAAAGGGATTGTGGTCATTCATGAACTCTTCATGATATTTCCACACCAAATTATCTATGATTATTGTTCATTCTTATATATATATAGGATGTAAGGCCATTATAAGGGATAAATCAGTTGGGTATGATAAGACTCTACCAAAATTATATATTGAAAACCTCTTTGAATCAATAAATAAGGACTGTTTCAAGTTTATTTACTATCATTAATGTGTATATGTTTGTTGATTTTCAAATGTGTGAAATTATATCCTCCTATGTAGGTCCTTTCCTTCACCTAGTTTCTATAATGTTATCCTATGAAGGTCATGTGATGTGCCAAAGTGTTGGTAGATGTGTTGAAGATTAAGTTGGTTGATAATGCCTTACGCATACCTATTATCTATTACCTTCAAGTTACATTCATCCACTATAAAATTTACATGAAATAATTATGATTAGGTGTTCATTAGGAAGATTTTTTCAGTCAAAAGTCTTAACTTGATTCATAAAGTGTTGATTAAAGATTAGTAAGAGTAGATAGATCAATATTGGTGCATCACCTCATTAAGTTAGGATTTTTTCATGATTTATCTATCTCTTTTCAGCCCAACAAATCAGTAGGTCTTAGGAATTAATCTAAAATTTATGAACTAGGGAAGATGGTAGAGAGGATTACAAAGCAAGTTAATCAAACATTAGTCCATAAATAATGAAACATGCATAAAGAACTAACTAACTAAGCCTATCTATTCCTATGAAAATTACAATGGATAGAAGCAAAAAAAATGAAAGAAAGTAACATCATATTACCTTCCCAAATGGATTCACCATACCTATGTGGCTCAAAATCATGTTCTTCCTTGATCAAGCATCCTTGTCTTTGTCAACAATGGTGATAAGCTCCTCTAATGCCTCAAGAACACTCCGTAAAACCTAGGCTCATGATTCTAAATCACCAAACAAGCCTATAAATGAAGCTTGAAAAAAAATCAATGATCAAATAAAAAGCCTTGTGGAAATAATTTAACATTATAACTTTGCAATATTTAATCTTTTTAATTCATGTTCATGGCCTCTCTATTTATAGATTTTTGAGATTGGTCAGGATCAACCATGACCATCCATCTCAAGATTGAGATGTGTGGCCATGGATAATCCTAATATTTAGAATTAAATCCATAATTATCTTTATCATGACCTTGGAAGCAGAGGCATGGGAGGCATTAACTAGGCATTGGTGACCCATAATCTTGATATTTATGACATTTATGGCCTAAAAATGTCTTCCTAAGAAATGATGTCCCCTGATGATGAAATTAATAGGAATCAATTTTCAAAAAGAAATATTCAAAAAATCTCATGGAAAATGTACTTAATCTCTTGATTTGGATTAATTGTCCTTAAAAAAGGTTAATGAACATTTGTGTAATTATTTCAAAATTGACCCTCAGTTAGTCAAAATGGTTAGAGAGCCATATTACTAGATCATAATTTGATTGTAGAGGAACTGAAAGGAGATGTTAGATGTGTTGGATTTGTATTCCCATTTAGGATGTTTCCAACACCAAATAAAAAAGATATGTGATGTTTACTAAGGAATTAGAATAAAAGAGTGATCCAAACCACTAAATGGTAAAATTTTCATTTTGACTCAAAATGATTTGATCAAAGTTAGCTGGTGCATTGCCCTATTTATGGATACTTTAAACTAAAATAGCACATAAAAGTGATAACTTCAAACCATTTGGGTTATTTTATGGATTTTGACCTAAAATGTGCATTTGAGTACAATTCGAGTAAGATTGACAATTTCAACACAAATGGTGTTAGGAATTAGATGTCTACATTTTGCCCTTATTTAAGAAGGTGTAGAGAGACATTTAGGTAAAGCAAAATATTTTCAAATAAAAGAGTTGTCAATAATAAATAGGAATATATCTATGATTCCCCCTTGAGAGGACATACTAAGATGGAAGAAAAGGATGGAATCTCGAAAAGAGAGAGAAAGTGAGAGATTAACCCATAGAATAGATCACATCTAGATGATATAATGCTTACACACATGATTAACATCAATGATCAAATTATAATTAGAGGTATAATAGGCCCTAGATATAGGGGGAATGGGAAAGACACAATCCATAAATGTAAGGGACACACTTTAAATGTACCCAATTTAAGAGTACAAGATGCACACTTATGGCATTGATCAATCTTGAGAAAAGCTGCACATTAAAATATTGCGATCATGGGCTTTAATGTGCAAAGCTTGGAATTAGAGGAAATAGAGAATCTTCTGCTTCAGTAAGGGAAGCACCACTATAATAGGGTCTCTAAATATAATATAATAAGTACTCCAATATAGTAGATTTGATTGTGATAAAATAGTTTTGCCCCAGTAGGGTGAATCTTCATCATTGATAAAGAATAAATAATTATTTTCCCTTATAGAGCTTATTTGATTCAAATGTTGTTCCCTATCATGGGCAATTGATAATAAAAAAAACTCAAAGATATAACCCAAAAGATAGGTTAAAGTGAGTGGGTGAAAATGTACATGTGATGGGGTAATGGCTTAGAAAGCCATATAAATACAAACATATAAGAATGCACAAAGTGATGAGAGACATGAAAATAAGAATTGAGATAGCCAAGATAACCTCAATATAAATTGATCACTACCTACATAGTTCCATAGACTCATGTTCCAACATGAACTACATAGTTTACCAAAGTTTGGGAGAGAATGGAATGAGGAATGATGAAAAAAATGACCAAGAATTGATTATACTTATAATGTATGCAAAGAGATGCACATATAAGCATATAAAAATAAGCTTGGAATTCATTTTACTTAGAATCCTATTTCCATATCATGATCCTAGGTTTTACAAAGTGTTCTTGAGAATCATTCATCAGAGCTAATGTCGACGTTAAGACATTGAGACCTGAGCATAAAGTGATTGCTATAAGAAAATAAATTAAGAATCATAAGTATGAATAACTTATAATGACATAATATTCCAATTTCACTAATCCAATTCAAATTTGAATATCTATAACCAAGGATAATGGTGAAATAATGACCAAAACTAGATTTATAGCGATTTACATTTTTAAAAAAAAAAAAGCAAAAATAAAGAAAAAGATAAACATAAATGAGCCTAAGTTAAAATCAAAATATGTTCAATCAAGACTTAAGTAGGAACAAAAATGTTTAAAAAATAAAAGGAAAGAACATCTTAATGACATGAGACAAAGATATGAATAATCAAGATCCATGTGGACCATCAAGGCATTCTTAAAAACAAAAGAGAAAAGTAAAATCAAATAGAAAAACAAGACACCAAAAATAATAAAGTAAAAAAATGGTCCAAGAATAACATAATAACATAGGATCAAATATAAATAATCAAGATCCATGTCAATCATCAAGATGTTCTGAAACACAAAAGAGAAAAGCAAAAAAAACAAACAAGGAAACATAAGACCAAGAATGAGACAAGAGGTAATAAAAAAAGAGAAAAGAAGAAGAAATAAAAGGAGAGGTGTGAAAGCACAATAAAACACCAAAAAAACACAAATAAACACACATAAACAAAGACCAAGTTAGTGTAGTTTAAAGACAAATGTTCATGTATGTGTGGTAGAGGCATTACTTTCTACCACATCATAATAAAGAATAATGACACAACAATTGTCCCCTAATTAAAGAGGAATAATGATAGAAAAAATGGGGGAAGAGAAGAAAAGGAAGGGGTTGGCTGAGCTGAATCTAGATGTATAAGACAAGTGGACATTACCTACATAGTTCCATAGATGCATGTTCTAACATGAACTTCAGGCCAAATGTAGTTCTCCTAGGAAATGGGATAGAAGAAAAATGATGATCAAACTAGAATGATTAATGTTATAAAAGAAATGGAAGATACTATAAACAAATGAGAATGGTCTAGCAAACAAGAGGCTGATGAGATGAGAAATAATGATCTTGTAAAATGGTAAGAGTGTAGCATGGTGGAATGAGAATGTACAAATGTATAAAAGCATGAGACACTATTTTTGTTCCTTTTTGGATCATATTCTATTTTTTTTGGTATTTTTAAAGTATTTATAATATTTTTGGTGTTTTTGGGATAAAATATGCACAAGGTGGGACCATCTAGTCAATGATATGTACGTTCTAAGAGTAGATGTTCCAATAAGATAACTAAGCTAGTTACAATGACCCATTCTCACAAATCAGTGAGAGTGAGGTTCTTGATTTATAATAGTGTAGTAACAATCTAGAACTGAGAAGATGTTGATATTCATTTATCTAAAGTTATACAATATTATCTTGGCTAAACTCCTTTATAGAACTGCTACCGAGGATATTCATAATATTCATGAGACATATTTAAGATCATAATTGGTTAAGGGACAAAAAGTGTTCAAGCTTATAACATGCCTTAGACATAAAAAAATATGCTTCTCAAAGAGAGAAATATAGAATTGGATGAAGAATGTGTTCAGAGTGCCAAGAATTCAAATCCTTTTACTATCAGGAATCATGAAAAGTGGGCCAACGTAGTATAGAATGTGTTCAAGGTAAGATAATAGGGTGGGATAAAATTATGATAGCACAAGTTGCCCCCAAATTAGGGTTCTTATAGAAAATGGTTCAAATCTATTCATGCGTAAAACCTCTTAAGGTGTATGATGTTTGTGGGCTCTGAAAGTTCTTCACCATTAGGTTTAGCTAGTCGATATGCTCGTAATCCATAGTTCACTATGACAATATATGGTCCTAACTAATTAGGTTGAAACTTGCCTTTATTTTTGGGTTTAGCATTTGTATTCTTATGGTTCTCTTTCAAAACTAAGTCACCAATCTCAAATTGTCAAGGGAGATTGCATTTGTTATAGCTTCTCCATAATCTATTTTGATAGGCCTACAAGTTTTCTAAGGTAGCCAAATGGTTACCATCAAGAAGCTCTAGTTCATGCAATCATGAAGCTCTATAGTCTTCATTATCTTTAATGTGCTCCAGTGATATTCATAATGATGGGATCTCAATCTCAACCAGGATGATAGCTTTAGTGCCAAAAATAAGAGAGTATGGAGTATCTCCGATTGGGGTGTGATAATTGGTTCTATAAGCCCAAAGGGAAGGAAAGAGTTGAAAGTGATAATTATGTCCATCATCATTGACAATATTCTTTAAGAAGGATATAATGGTTTTATTTGATGCCTCAACTTGTCCATTACCTTGTGGGTTATATGGAGTGGATTTATTATGCTTGATTTTGAATTTTGTATAAAGATATTTCACATATTAGTTTACAAAGGATCCACCATTATCATATATAATATAGTCTAGGATGCCATATTGATAGATGATATGGTAATGAATGAATTTGGTTCTTTGTTTCCCAATAACATAAGTGAGAGGAATGGCCTCAATCCACTTGGTAAAGTACTCGATTGAAATCAAAATGTGCTTATGGCCATCTAAAGATGTTGGGTTAATTTTCCCAATGAGATTGAGACCCCATGTTGAGAACAACCATGGTGTTGTAATTGGATACAATGGTAAGGAAGGTACATGTATCAAGTTGCCATGCTATTGACAAGGAACACACTTATTTACATAATTACAAGCATCTATCTCTATTTTGGGCCAATAATAGCCTATTTTAAGAAGTTTCTTTGATAGGACTACAACATTAGTATGGACCCCACACATTCCTTCATAAACATCCTTTATTGCCATCTTGGATTTTACTAAAGATAAACATTGAAGAAGTGTTCCATCATAGCCATTTTGATAAATTATGTTTCCAAGGAGGATATAATGTGTTAAGTGATGAAGGAATAGTTTTTGTTGGTTTTTGGAAAGATTGATGGGAAATACATGACTATGGAAATAGTTATAAAAATATTGGTGCCATGGTAGCTCAAGTGAGGGATTAGGATCAACAACAGTGTATATCCTCTCTAAATCTAATATAATATATCTTGATTAAAGAAGATTTTCAATTAAGAACTGATACTCTTTACTATTGTCATGTATTTGAATCATGTAGTCGATTGTTTCCATGGCATCGATAGATTTCTTGTTGACTCATAGAATTTGCTCAAACTGTAGATATTTAAAATGTGTTTTGAGGTTATCAACAATTTACTTGTAAAGAACAAAATTATCATCTCTTATTTCATACTGATCAGTTGTCTAGTTTATGATTAGCTACAAATATCCATAGACTTTTAAGCTTTGAATGTCCCACTATATGGTAAGATTGAGCCCTGAAATCAATGCCTCATATTTGGCCATATTGTTTGTATACTGGAATTATATATGGAATGCTCTGGGGATCAAATCCCACTATGGCATGATCAATAATATGCCAACTCCAAACACTTAGGATGTGAAGGATCCAACAAAATAGAGCATCCACTATTCAAGTTCTTGTGATTTTTTTCTATTGTTATGATATAATCATCTGGTAGGTTATAGTTGAGAGTTTGAGTGGCCATAATAAGAGCTACAAGTTGGTCTAAAAAAACTTGTCCTTAGATTGCATCTTGATTCTGGTACTCAATATCAAACTCACTAAGGAGCATAATCCATTTAGCCATGCATCCCTAAAGAACTACTTTGGATAAGAGGAAATTGAGAGGATCTACCTTGGTGATAATAATAGTTTTGTTATTGAGTATATAATGGTGTAATTTTTGAGTGGAAAACACCATAGCTAAACATGTCTTCTCAATAGGAATATAATTATGTTCATAGGCCACCAATGTGTGGCTTAAATAATAAATAATGTGTTCCTTACCATGATCATCATGCTGAGCCAAAAGTGACCCCAGTGCTTGTTCTTTGGCTGATATATAAAGTAGTGGCTTTCCTTGCATTAGAGGTCATAAGACTAGTGGATTGGCCAAGTATGTTTTAATCTTTGTAAATGCTATATGATAATATTCATCCCATTGAAATGTTATACCTTTCTTTAAGAGATGGGTAAATGGGTGGTACTTATCTACTAATTGAGAAATGAACCAATGTATAGACTAGATCTTACCTTGTAGACCTTGTAACTATTTAATATTATTTGGTGGAGGCATTTCCATAATAGCATTGACCTTTTTAGGGTTGACTTTGATCCCTCATTGTGATACAATGAAACCTATTAATTTTTATGATATGACACCAAAGACACATTTCTTAGGATTCAAGGAGACTTTATATGTATGAAGCCTCTCAAATATTCTTTGTAGAATATTAGGGTTCCCAACTCTTGTTCTTGATTTTGCTAGTATATCATCAACATAGTCTTCAACAATGTCATGCATCATGTCATGGATGATGATAGTCATTTCACACTGATATGTGGCTCTAACATTCTTCAAACCAAATGGCATGACCTGGTAATAAAATGTCCCCCATAGAGTGGTGAACATGGTCTTATAGTGATCTTTAAGAGCTATCTTGATCTGATTGTAACTAGAAAATCCATCCATTAAGGACAATATCTCATACCCAATAGTTGATTTGATGATCATGTTGATGTTGGGTAGAGGAAAATCATCTTTAGGGAATGCTTTGTTGATATCACAAAAATTAGGATAAACACGTATGCTTGGGGTCTTTTTACTCACTAATATTATGTTAGAAATCCATTCAAAGTAGTCCAGTGGTTTGATAAAATTGGCTCCTAATAACTTTTCTAACTCAGCCTTAACCAAAAGGGTGATGCATATATGTATCTTTCTCAACTTTTACTCTACTAGTTTAGCATTCAGGTAAACAATAAGATGATGCACAACTAAATCTAGGTCTAAGCCTGGCATGTTAGAGTATGCCCATGTAAATATGTCTATATAACCCTTAAGAATGGATATAATATGTTCACATTCTGCTTCAGTAAGGGAAGCTCCAAGATAAACCATTTTAGGATCCACATGATTTTCCAAATTCACTCTTGTTATGATCTCTATAAGGAGTGTTGATCCATCTTCTAAGATTGTAGGCAATGTATGGTCATGATCATTTTCCTTTGTTATGGCTTCTTGTTGTTCCTCCCAAATATCTAGATAATATGAAGAATCAAAATCTACCTTCTTAGGTAAAGGCCAATTGGCAAAAACTGCTAGAAACTCAAGAGCAAGATTCTCAAATACTTAATGTTATTCTAAAGAGATGCTTGTACTAGCTATGAAGCTTGGGCTAGATGGACTTTCTATGTCCTAAGGGGATGAGCAAACTTTCTTGCCTAGAAGTGCTTGAAATAGGTTTTCAATCAAAGGCTTGTCTTTTTCTTTACTTTTTTCCTAATTGACAAGTGCCTCAAAGAGGTTTTCACTTCAAGATCTTGATGTGTATTCTTTATTATGACCAAGAAATTTTGCCTGCTCTCCAAAGTAGGTAGAGGAATTTAATGAAAAATTAAAACCCTACTTATGATCACCAATGGGAAATGCATCTCATAGGCCCATGTATTCTAAAATTGATTCTTCATTTTGGAACTCATCAAGGCATATGAATAAATTTTATTGATACCAATATATGATTTCAAGATGGTAAAGTCATAGGTTATAGTGAGGGTTTGCTTCAAAATGAGAAACACCAATGGTAAAGATGTAATGTCCTAATTCAAAAAAGGAAACACCACTAAGATGGGATTTTACTTTAGGACAAGAAGCTCTAATAGGCATTATGGTCAACATGGCATTTAAATAAAATAAATCTAAGTTAGCAAGCTCATTGAAAAGTCTATAATGGGATGTTGTGTTGCTACTAGGAGTCTTATTACTAATCACTTCAAAAGAGTCACTATAAAATGTCATGAGGTCATCCTCTAGTAGTTTAAATCTAAAACCATGATTCCAATTGATGACTTTAGCTGATAAGGGTTCTAAAAGTTCCTATGCCTATGGGCCAAGGCCTTTCCCTATATAGTCAAGATGACCCATTATATTTTTGGGGATGGGATAATTTTGATTCTAAAAAAAATCAACAAGAAATTTAGAATATAACCAATCTCTATCAATAAAAACTTCTTGATCTTTATTTGGTGTAATTGTAAGTACAAAGACCATAAGAGGTTTTGGTTGTTTCTTCTTTGGTTGCCAAATCTGATCAAGTTTATTAGGAGTTTGGGAAGTTTTAGGCTTACCAAATGTTCTAGGATATTTTGGTATTTTCTTAATATAGAGGACATCATTTAGATAGTACATGGAAATTCCTATGTCTTTAATAATAACCTTCTTGGCTAGAGCTACATGAAATAGATCAATTGAAGTGGAGGCTAAATCACCAAGGTCTATATAATTAGATGGAGATAGATGACAAATGATGGATTTATTATTATTCACAATGAATTTATAACTTATTCAATGGTTATAATTATAAACTCTTATTCAAGAGGCTTGTAGTATTGATATGGCTACTAATCAGTAGGAATAGTAACCTTGATCCCATCATGGGGAAACATAAGGCATTGGTGAAGAGTAGATGGAACTGCATGTACTTCATGGATCTAAAGATGACCAAGAATTATGTTATAAGGAATCTCAATATCCATAATATGGAATAATGTGTGATGAGAAATAGACCCAACCATGACTAGCAACCAAATTGTACCAGATGACTCGCTCTCAACATTATCATAAGCCTTGATTGTAATAGTTTTTGTTTTAATGTCTTTATTAATGTAGCCTAATTGTCATACCAATTTAAGAGATATGATGTTTATCCCTTAATCATTATCTAAAATAAATTTCTTGATCTTGTGATCCACGATGATTATCTCAATGTATAGTGGGTTATTGTGGTTTAGCTGAGGGTGGACATGTCTTTTTAATCAAATGTGATTTGTTGAAATGAATACAAATATCAAAATAGGTTCTATAGCTAATTAAGTTTTATATCTTTAGGCATAATATAATCTTTTAAATGTTTTTCTAAGATGGTTCTGTAGACATCAGATATCCATAGGAGTTCTAATATAGAAATTTATGCAGGGGTTTTATCTAATTGATCTATTAGACTATAAGGCCTTTGAATTATGGATTGAACTAGTTTAGTCTTTATTGTGATAGTTTTTAGGTTTGGAACCATTGGCACAATGTTCTCATTGGGTTTTATGGAAAAACTAGGTGAAAGGCCCTAGATGGTAACTCATGGGCATCTAGTAACAACTGTACAACCTGGAGGTGGTAAGGAGTTATTATAGTTAAAAGAATGGTAATTTTGTTCAAGATTAGTAACTTGTGAAAATGGATTAGTAACATGATTATGTGAACTCGACATGGTATTACTAGGGGGAGAGGGTGTTGACCCTATAATGATGGGTCCCATGTTGCGAGGAACATGAGATTGGCCACATAGTTTTATAGGAATAGTGGCAATTGTGGGTTATAGATATGCATCACATAGTGTTATTATAGTCATAAGGTACATTATTATAATCTACATTATTAGTGTGGGCATTATCATCTTGATTATGCTCCTTACGATTTTGACCTTGTTGTTGGTTTTGATTCTACCTCTATCCTTGATTATGACCATTTTGATTAATTCTCGGTGGTGGTGGATCAAGTTGAGGAAATGGGTCTTTATAGATTCCCATATCCTAATTTGTGTCTTAATTAGGGGCCAACTTAATTTCTATTTCACCACTTTCAATAAAGTCCTCAATAGTATGTCATAATTGAATGCAATGATATGCACCATGACTAGTAACATGATGAAAGTTACACCATTTATTCTCTTTATACCAATCTAGTTTTGGTTGAGCTTGAGGAAATGGCCTTGATACTAGACATATTATTAAGTTAGATGTAATGAGATTTTGTAACACTATTTCAACTAATTCTCTTAACTTACTAAAGACTCTAAAATTGTTATGAAATGTCCTCCATGGAGGTTGTCTCTGCAAAGTAGGTAATGGATTTGGAGGAGTTAATTGTACATTTGAAGGAGGAATAACATATTCCATTTATACATGTCTTGTTTTAGTCACCCCATTTCCAACCATGTTTTTATTTTTATTAAATCCCTTAGGCTTATCCTGTATAACTATTTGAGCTGGTTATTTAGCTTGGTTAGATGCTTGACCTTGCACAAAAATATTAACAAGGCAATTAACAATAAGAGCCTTCTCAATATGTATTCCTTTGTCAATAATTTCTTCAAATGAGTTAGCACAAGCTTAATATATTATGCAAAACTTCAAGATGCAAATTTTGTGTAAAGATATCAGCCAACTATTTGTTTGGTAAATTATGTTGAAAGTAGCCTAACAATGCTCTCCACCTTTGTAGATATGCAAAAAAACTTTCACCATCATGTTGCTTAGCTTTGTATAAGTCAATAATGGTTAATTCATATTCTATGTTATATGATAAATGTTTAACAATTTTTTTTGATAAATCGTTCCAATCCACTACTGATCCTTTAGGTAGTTTAAGTAGCCAATCAAGAGCTTGTCCTGCTAAACTTCATGGAAATAGTCATAGTAAGTACTCACTACTAGAAGCAACTTCTTGACATAATATGAAGAAAGTTTGTATGTGCTACGGTGGATCTCCTTTTCCTTTGTATTTGTCAAATTTGGGTGCCTCAAAATGAGGTGAAAAGGGGTTTTGGAGAATAGATAAATCAAATGGATATGGGCATATCTCATCATAGTTGTACTTTTTGACTCTATTATTCATCTCCAGTCTTTGAAACATTTCTTTCATAGAATTCCATTTTTTCATGTTTGGTGCATTTTTGGATTTAATAAAATGTTGTTGGGGTGGAATTTGCCCCTGGTTTTATTGTTATTTGGGTAGAATGTGTTCCTAGTTTTATTGTTGTTGGGGTGGAATGTGCCCCTGGTTTTATTGTTGTTGGGGTGGAATGTGCCCCTATTTTTGTGTGGATCTATAAAGGGTATATACCTTTCAATCCATGATTTGGTTCTAATTTATTCCTTAGGTTGAGAACATGAGTCATTGATTCTTGGATTGTAAAATATTCCCTAAATTTGTCTATTTCATACTTTGTTAATTTTGGAAATTCTATGTTTATTTACTAGTTTTTGGGTGGGTTGAAAAGAATTAGCCAAATGGTCTTGAGGGATTTCCTCATTTCAAATTAAATGTTTAGGTTTCTAAGTTTGTAAAGTAATAAGAGGTTCTTGATGATTGAAGAACATATGGTATATATCAAATGGAACACTTTGTAAGGTCTCTTATGACTTTAACTATTCATTTAGATTACCTTGGTCCACTATGGTGATGTTCTCATCCAATATTTGTTGCATACTTTCAACCAAATATCCTTGTTCTTTCAAAGCATTATTATGATTTGAAGTGGCAACAAAGGAGTTAGTTTAGCCTGGGACAAGTTGATCTGCATATCATTGACCTATTATCTTGGTTTTAGCTAGAAGATCCAAAATTGTGGGTGTTGACTCTATTTTTATTTCCTTTCCTTTGTTAGAGGAAGAAGGTATGTCTATTTATGCAAAATCTTTCTCTTTCCATTGTCATTCTCCTTCTCTAACTAAGGTATGTAATTATTCTGTAGGAAAGTCAAAAGGTAGTCTAGCACCATATTATATTAATCTAAGAAGGGATTCATCTTAATATTATTGTGGTTGATATTCATTGTAATCATCTTCAAATCCTACTATTGTGGGGATATCATCAAAAACAATGGGGTTATCTTGACCATCATAAAATTTGTCATCTTCATAACTAAGGCCATAAGAGGCCCCACTATGAGTGAACCTTTGAGTCATGTCTAAAATATTTATTCTATGTGTTTGGATAATTTTGGAACAATGTTTGGCAACCAAACAAAGTATTCTTCAGCTCTCTTTTAAACATAGAACCAAGGTATCGATGAAACTATAAGGGAGGGTGGTTTGAAACCTTGCACAATTTATAAAATTTGGCTCACAAATTTAGTCAACCTCTAGTAAATTTGAAATCATATAGATCAAAAGAGAGTAAGGTAACTCAAAGACCAAAGGTGAAAACTAGTACACTAAAGCCTATATCTTTGTGATATGCTTATAATGTAAAAGCTAGTTTCAACTTTGAAAATTTGACCCTAGAAGCTTAGAGGAAAGCTCTATAGATTACAAAGAAGACAAAATGAACTAATAAACTCAGGGTGTAAAAACATACATGAATCACTAAGTATAAATCTAGGACTAAATAGGCAACACAATGTTCCCACATGATTCCAATAGGATAAAACATGTTCTAGGACTCAAAGATGAGTGATATACAAGATGACTTGAGTCTACCAAGATGATAATGTGATTTTGAGTCTTGATAAATTACCTTCAATCCAAATGGAAAATTGAACCCAAGTTAAAACAAGCTTAGTGTGCAAATGGTGAACCCAATTTGACACACCAACCCTTAGAACTTATAAAGGTTCAATTTTGAATGTGGATTATAAATGAAGGATTTAAACAAATTGGGTAAAATTTCTAGACTCAATCATGACTACACCAAAGTGTATGACATGACACAAAGTTTTTTATAACAATTTGAACAAGAGAAATTTGAATTTTTCATTTGGATAACATAATGCCTCCCTTGCTCAAGAAAACTAAGGACAATGTGATTTGGTTAAGCTATTTTGAGTTAATAAGTAGTTTTAGACACAAATCAAGACCAAGTAAGGTAATGACAAAAAACAAATGTCTTAAGTCTAAATTGACAAGGTATGGTAAAGTGGGGTCTACTAAACTAGCAAGGTTTTGATCATTCTAGGGGAATAAATTACACAACGACTTTCATGTCAAATGATGCAAAAGACAAGCATAAAAATTGGGTAACCATGGAATTAGCTAGTTATAAAAATTTCTAGTCCTTTTTACAACCATTACATCTTGTTGTTCACTCAGTGTAGTCTGATGTCTAAATATAGATACGTCTTATGTGCAACTCCAAAGGAATCAAATGAAGTCAATGTCAAGAGGTGAAACCCTAAGTCAATGCTTCCCTAAAGAACTCACAGGAGGTAATGATGTCCCCATTGCAATCCAAGTTTACACATAAATAAATAAATAATAAAATAGAAAGACTTTAGGGTCATTTTCAAGGTCACCCAAAATTTGATGAGTTTTTGGGGAGTGCTTTAGATGACATTATTTCTAAGCCTTGGACTAGGATATTTGTAATATTAATGGCACTTTTAATTCCAAGGGTTCCCTATAAGGGATAAATGAAAGATCATACACACAACATTCCTCTTTTTACCAAAAAAAACCTAAGTAAACATTGCAAACAAGAATTGACAAGTGTGCTCAATTCTAAGCCAAAATGAAATATTTGTTGGTGTTCATTTTACCCCTTGGTCTTAGTTACAAACTTTGAAAACATTCACCAAAACATCTAGATTCTTTGTTAAAACACCAAAACAAAGTTCCTATTTGATTTTTAAGCATGAAAAAGGTGATTTAAACATGTTTTTATCAAATGTCAAGCTTGATCCTATAAAAAAAATGTTAGCATGTCCTTTAGCTTTGAATCTCTATTTATTTTGAAATAATAAACTTCAAAAAAATAGCTCTTGGGTCTATGATTTTGGAAAAACATAGTGACTGATGTCTATTATTACAACTGATGATGGTTACTTTTGTTAATCAATGTTGATAACCCAACTAATGTCGGTTAAGCTATGCAACTGATGTTAATATTACCTACCAATGTCAGTTACTGTGTAAAACTATGGTGACCAAAAATGGAAAAATAAAGCTAGAAAATCAATTTACAAGAGGATTATAAATCAAGTTATTCAAGCATTAGTCCATAAATAATGAAACATGCATAAATAACTAACTAACTAAGCCTATTTATTCTTATTGGAATTACAAAGGATAGCAAGAAACAAATGAAAGAAATTAACATCATATTACCTTCCCAAATGGACTCAACATACCTATGTGGCTCAAAATCGTGTTCTCCCTTGATCAAACATCCTTGTCTTTGTCAACAACGGTGGTAGGCACCTCCAATGCCTCAAGAACACTCCATAAAACCTAGGATCATGATTCAAAATCACCAAACTAACATATTAATGAAGCTTGCAGACAAAATAAATGATCAAATGCAAATCCTTGTGGAAACAATTTAACATTATAACTTTTCAATATTCAAGATTTTTAATTCATGTCCATGGCCTCTCTATTTATAAATTTTTGAGATTGGTTAGGATCAACCATGACTATCTATCTCAAGATTGAGATGTGTGGCCATGGATAGTCATAATATTTGGAATTAAATCGATAATTATCTTCATCGTGACCTTGGAAGAAGGGGCATTGAAGAGGCATGGGAGGAATTAACTAGGCATGGGTAAACCATAATCCTAATATTTGTGACATTTATGGCTTAGGGATGTCTTCCTAAGAAATGATGTCACTTGATGATGTAGTTAACAGGAATCAATTTAAAAAAATAAATATTCAACAACTCTCATAGAATATCTACTTAAGCTCTTGATTTGGATTAATTAGCCCTAACAAGGTTAATCAACATTTATGTAATTATTTGAAAAATGGCCTTCAATTAATCAAAATAGTCAAAAAGTCATATTACTAGGTCATAATTTGACTAGAGAGGAACTAGAAGGTGATGTTAGATGCATTGGATCTGTATTCCCATTTAGGATGTTGACAACACCAAATAACAAAGGTATGTGATGTGTACTAATGAATTAGAAGAAAAGAGTTATTTAGAGCACTAAATGGTGAAATTGTCATTTTAACTCAAAATGATATGATCAAAGTTAGCTGGTCCATAAAATGCATTACGCTATTTAGTAATACTTTGACCTAAATTTGCACTTGTAAGTGACAAGTTCAAACCATTTAGGGCATTTTATGGATTTTGACCTAAAATGTGCATTTGAGTGCAATTCGAGTAAGATTGATAATTTCAACACAAATGATGTTAGGAATTGGTTGTCTATATAGATATCCCCATAAACTAGAGGTTTGGTCCTCCTATAGGTCACCCATAACCTTTGGACCAATCTTATATTACCTTAGACTTAGAGAGAACCAAACCATATTATCCTAAGGGTCTAGTTTAGAGTGTTAACATTTATGGCATGTTTGATGGGATAAGTATCTAAGTGATTTGTAACATGCACTTCTAGACTTCGATGACATCAAAGAACTTTAATAACCTAAGTGGTAGATATATATTCAAGTTTTATACCAAAAGTGGTCACAAGGTCTTCATCAAAGGGTAAGGATGTTGAGATTGTTGAGTTGTATTTAGAATTTTCTCGAAGAAAGAGATACCCTAGGTCTAATCCCAACCCTAAAACCCATAATTCTCCTAATTATACTCAACTAAACACTATTTCAAACCATAGAAATCTAATGTATAGTCTTATACATCAAGCCTTTGTGCCCTTCAATGGTGTAATTCCCTTAAATCTAAATTAGTTTTATGACATACTTATTTCTACCCTTAAAATCATTCCTTATTTCATAAGATAAAATTCAACCACCCATGTGGAACATATTGAAGACATAGCTAATTTATGTTTAGTTCATAATAAAACCCAAAAGAACATGTCTATGAGATTATTGGCTACTTCATTGAAAGGTAAGTCACTCTAATGGTATAAGGGCTTAACACCTACTTTTATCAGTACCTGGGATGAATTTGGGGAACACCTTTACAAACACTTTGAGCATATGAGTGACCATTTATATTTAGTATAGCAACTCACTACAATTAAAAGGGCTCTCTAAGAGTTTATGGTATATTTCAATTATAGATTTCAAAAAACCCAGGATAGGATCTCCATAGTATTTAATCCCACTCTGGATGATGCCTTCTTATACTACTTAAGATCCCTCAATTGTGATGTGTCATTCATGATACATTCCATGGGAGGGAATAGTCTAACGGATGCATATGAGGTGGCCATAAGGGTAAAAGAATTTCTAATCCAAGTAAGTAAGCTTACAGTGAGACCCATATTACCTTTGTTCCTAGAGATACAACCCCCCTATGTCTCCCATTGATCCATTAATAGCATAAAACAATCATGATTAGATAGATGTTAATAAAACAAAAAAATTGGGCAAGATTGAAGGATTGATCAAGGAAAAAACATTAAGATTATGGCATTGGAGAGGTAGAAAATTACACCCCATAGACCTTACCAAGAACCCTATCATCCCTATCAATAAAATAGACCTCTATATCATCCTAATAAACAATGTCAATTATGACGAGAAGAAAATGGATAAGTAAAGTTACACATGATATTCTTTGGATACTCATGAATTATGTATGAAATTATTGGCTATATGTATCTTATCCTATCCTCCATAACTTGTAAAAGGATATAAGATGAACATTATCCTCTTTTTGGTGCCAATGTATAATAATAATGTGAATATTTAGGAACTATAAATGACTATAAATATGTATGCTTGTATGAAGAAGATGATGAACCTTTATTGAGATCAATATAGACTTTCTGGTTATGGTTATTTGTTGTATTTATTATGTTATTCCTTGTATGAATTAATATGTTTAATGTTTGGTTTAATCCTATTTAAATTAATTTAAATTCTCTATAAACCCTAAGAAAACTTTGGTTAATCTTAATTCTTACCTATCAAATGATAATTCTTCTCTGACATGTTACTAGTAAATATGAATTCTTTGCATTATCTTATGCAATATAGTAAAACTTAGCTATCCTCATCCTAAGCATGTTCTATTATATTATGAAACTCTACTAAAAATGGTGAGGTGATCATGGAAACACTCCTTCCAAAGGAAACTATGATGAGATGGTTATTAGGGTAGTGAGACATTGAAACATGGTTAGAAAAGAAAGTATGGAGCATCATAAAAGAATAATCTAATAGGATTAATCTTACCAAAATTGAAATTATTTAAGAGCATATATATAGAGAAAATATATGAAATTTTTTGGTATAAACAACCCAAATTACTGACCAACTGGTTGACAAGACTAGAATACTATTTCTTTAATCCTAGAATAAAAGAAACAATCACTTGGAATGTAGAGAAAATAGACCAATTATTGAAACTAGAAATTGATTGGATGAAAGTGATAGATTATTAGGTCATTTCCACCATAAATAGATACATCAAAAAATTCATAGTAAAAGGATATATAGCATTTGAATCTATGAATCACCACTTTGTCTAAGGAATTAGAGGAAATTTTTTGCAGTGATTACCTCTCTTATTAAAGATGTTGGTTGTGGATAAGGTCATGGTGCCTATGCTAGCCAATATGGATTAGTTACTTCAAGCATATATGGATGTGTGAAAATTATGGTTAATGTTACATATATGAGTAAGTAAATATTGAACCTAAATCTATAATGAAGATGTGAGGGAAGAAGAGTCAAAAGAAAATTCTAGATTCAAAATGAGAACTATGACAACAGAATAAATGAAATCACCAAAAGAATACCCAAATAGCTACAAGTAGAGGTAAGATTAGTAATAGATTAGATGATGAATGAGTGTGAATATGTGATGAGTAAAATGATGAATTAATTAAGAATAAATATGATGTAGATAGATAAAGAGGATGAATAATGAGATGAAGATGACATGTATGAAGAGGAAGATGAGAGTAGTCTAAGAGTAGAGTAGATAAGAGATAGAAGTAGTGCAAAACTATAAGAAAGGGTATTATCATAAGAAGAATAATTATGAAAATAAATAGATTAAAATCATAGGTTAATCAGAGGTTCAAGTGTATCAGAAGAAGAATCGACTAGAAATAATTATTCATTGAAAGAGTACGCATCCTCGCAGTCCAATCTTTTAAATTCTAATAGAAATTTTTAGCCAGGTGAGTATGAGGATAATAGATAGAAAATACCATTTTTAGAGCACATGAATCATTCGGGTACAAAAATTCATAAAAAATCAATTATGAATACTTTTTAAGCCATAATATTATTTGAAATAGAACAACAATAATAAAGAAGCATACACAAGCAAAGTGTGCATGATAATTCTTATGGTGAGAAGAGTAGTACACAAGCAAGATTACTTAGAATATGGACACATTTGATAATAGATAAACAAATTAATCCATCCACACCAATCAATATGATGACTCATCCAAGAAGATTCCTTAACTTAGCCATCTATAATGGCTCTATAGATCCTGAATAGTACTTGCTAACTTACAAAATGAAATGGCAAGCTAAGGCATCACTGATGAAACTTTTTAAAAGTGAAAATTAGTATGGGACCTAGATGTAAGAGAGATATAGTTCATATAAAAAATATACCTTTTATAGGTAAGTCTAAAAGATGTTTAGGATTGGCTCATTGCATTATTTTAAAATTAAGAATTGCCCCAGTCAGACTATACAAGACTTGAAGGAGATAAGGAAAAATTTGGATAACTAGTTTATGACTATGATCACATATTATTTGATGTGATGAATAAAGTATAATTTTATTAATATATAAAGACAAAACAGCATGGTTTGTTGAAGGACTATGAACCAATATCTGATTTTTTATTGCATAAACTCTATGATATGAAAGTAGATGCCAGAATTGTTGCACTACACATAAAACAAAATGAAGATAATGGAGAAGCCCTTATTCCTAATTCTAATATTAAAAACACACTATAGGATTTTATGAAAATAATGGAACAATACCATGAGGTATATAAGCCTAAGTTGAACCTATGGTATGTAAAATGTGGAAAAGAAAGGAACCATCAAAATGATTGTCCAAAAGTCAAGACATAATTTATTGAACTCTATCAAGTATTAGGGCATGAGATAATACAATGCCACCTTCTACTTAAAAATATCAAAAATCCACATAATCTATATTGAAATTTATGCAAATAACCTAACCATGATGAGAAAAATTGTAGGGATTTATAGGAGCTTAAAGAACGCATCTCTAAAAATTTATTCGTCATTGTAGCATAATAAATCTCCTCAATGAAGAAAATAATTCTAGGCTTGAAGGAAGATAAATGACCCAAAAATTTCCATAATGGATTCTAATCTCACCACAATATCAACCTCATGATCTAGCCAGTTGGACCCCTACTTCATTGATTTTGACACCAGTATGTAGTACCTTGGAGCTCACTTATAATATAGTAACAATAAATGAGTTTGACCACACCAGCTTCACAATAATAGCTCAAAATTGGAGATGATAGTCAACAACAATAGTAGTGGAACACTGCATAGTAATAAGGAGGATATCAAGGTAGATATCAGGCTAATAGAGGAGGTCATGGAGATTACTATTGGTATTCTAGATTTATACCCTAACTAAGTAAGTGGATTGTTAAAATATTCATACTCAAATCTAGTCCAAGATGGGATTGATCCTAGCCTGTGGGTATCTAAATAATAGATTAGATGTCTAGAGAAGGTCATCTTACTTCAGGATCTATCACCTAAACTAGACATAATCTAACACTTGGGAAAGAGATAGAGAGATAAAATAATATAATTAAACATGTAAAATGGGATGATGCACCAATAATTTGAATACTTATACTTTACATAAGACACACTATGAGACACATTTAAGACTAAAAAAGATCAATCCCACATGAATATTTCACAATAAGGCATGAATCCATTATTAAACTAGCATGAGAGGGTAGATATCCACTTTCAAGCAAAAAACTATAAATTTCACTTATAATGACTTGTGAGAACTACAAATCCCTTCATGAAGGTGAGAAAACATAGACATAGATAAGGAAAATACATTCACTTAACTAAAGTACATGAATTCATTGAACATGCTTCAATCTAGCTTGCAAAATGATGGGACTTAGTCTTTATAACATCAAAAGTTGTTATAATTTTAATTCTAGTATAGCCTAAGCAAGCCAAAACATAAGAGTCTATTTCTCTAAAAATTTATGAGATTTATATTTAAAACTTTTATAGAGTCTACCAGAGCCAAAATGTGGTAGAAGATGGAACATATATAGAAAAAGTAAAGAGAGATGGAAATATGATGTATTAGCACAAGTTCAAGGATGATGACTCAAGACCTTATCAATGAGGAACAAATTATATAAAATAATTAAGTACCCATTACCCTTATCCAACCACTATTTATTTTATTATAATCCATGTTATTATCTATTTGATTTGCTAATTAAGACCATGTCTTAGAATTGATAGAATTATGCCACATCTACTTTGGGTCGCCATTGGTACCTATTTATCAAAAATGTGACCATGTGATAGGTGAGATACCTCTCTATGATCATGTTTACATCTAAATTTTCTCTAATATCAAACATAGGTCCATTATAGGTGAAAACCAATCTAGTTCTTGGTTTTCACATAGACATAATATCCATGGAAACCTAAAAACTACTTGACTTTGCTTTATAATCATTGCTCCATCTTCAACCATTATATTTGGTACAAATTGACCTATTTTACCTCCATGGATCTCTATTATAAATTATTGGTCCCATTTCATAATTCAAACTATTGACCCTTTATCTATGTTAGGTTTGAAAGACATATTTTGTCCCCATGGAGCCTTAATGGTGATGCAAGATCTTATAATGTCCATCTGGTTCAGCCCAAACTAAGCTTGAGCCAAAAAAATTCATCTTTACCTTACCCAAATCTAAGAATGCCATATTGAATTTCATCAAAATATATCAAGCTCACTCTTTGCTTATTGTTTGTTAATATTTGACTTAGCTTGTTAACATTTTGACCTTTTTTCACACCATCAATTTTGATTTGTATGATCAAGTGAGAGCCATCGATCCTAACCTTGATTTGTCAACTTTATCCAAGCTTATGCCACATGTCAAATATGCAGTGGTTTCAATATCCTATTTTTAGTCTACATCCTCATGTACTTACACCATATGGTGGCCTCTCAAGCTCCTTAACCTTTTGACTCATCTTACATCATCAGATTAAGATGTGTGGTGTAATATAGACTATTAGATCTAACAAGACCCATTATTTGAAAACCAATGGCTATTTGACAATCTTAAATTTGACATCCATGATCCCAGAAAATGATGTTCATGTGATTATCATTGATGTTCACTTAACCATTAAATTTAATCTCAAAAGGGTTTGATTTGTTTGAGCTTTATTATAACATTTACATGGATGCCTTATGTTGCAGGTCCAACTCTAAAGCTCCATAACTTGAGCTAATGAAATTTCATAGGTATGAAAATTTTAGAGGATGATCTTAGTATGTAGAGATTCATGACACTATAATCTCCTAGCTAGAAATGATTTCTAAGTGGACTTATAAAATGCATAAGATAGTTGGTTGGTTTATTCATTTATCCTTGACATCTTGGTGATGGTCTATTTCCTTAAACTTGCATATTCCATATTTTTTACAATATTTGAAGGATATGATGATATTTTAAGGCTTGTTCAATCTATTTCATGCTCCTAAATTCTTTGGACACCATGAAACTTGCTTGGACTCTTCATCTATAATTGTATACATGTACCTTGAAGATCAATTATATCACACTTTAATCTTGCTTAAAGTGTTTTAAAAGATTTTAAAAAGTTATATGATCTCCACTTGAGGTCTATCTTCTCCTTATGACATTAGGTCACTTCTTCAATTAGGATCTTACTCCACTTTTGGAATCTCAGACTAGGCCCATTTTGGTATGTAGACCAAATTTGGTCAACATAGTTGGTGACTTGGCTGGGCAACATGCCTGTTATGCTTGAGAACTCAGACCATCTTTATGATTATTGTATAATTTACATGATACAAAAAATATTTAAATTTTATTTAAAGACATCCAATTGACATTCAAGGACAAAAAATTTCAGCAAATAGGGAAAGAAACAAACCTAAAAGGGAAACTAACCTAATAAATATGAGGCAACTAATCTTATGAAAAACTATGCAAACAAATCACTTATTTGGAATAAAAAGAAAGGAAAATATTGTGTTACACAAATACTTATAGAAAATACAAAACAACTATGTATAGGGGCCTTATCTTCTTTAATAATAGTGTTTTATATGTATCCCATTGATTGGGATAGAAAACTCTTCACCATCCATCTTTGTAAGTTGGAATACATTATGATATTTGCAACTCAAAAATGTGTATGGATCACTCCAGAGAGAGTCAATTTTTTTATACCTTCCTATCTTAGCTCTATCCTCATCCCATTTGAAGATCAAATCTCCTTCTTGAAAACTTTTTTAAGAAGTTCCTTTGTCAAAAGATCTCTTTACCATTGTTTGATAGGCCTCCATAACCAACATGGACTAATGGATTGTCTCTTATAGTTTCATGATCTTAGAATATATATTTTATATTGGCTCATTCTCCAAAATCTCAAGTTGATGCATTAATTCCAAAGTAGGGAATTTTAGAGAAATAGGCATTCTTGCTTACTTATCATATACTAGTTTGTATAGAGAATTGGCTATTGACCTTTCATAGGTGATATTATTAGCTCACAAAGCTAACTTCAATTTGAGATGCCATAAAATTTTATTTTATTCAATTATTGTACTAATGATCTTCAATAAATTATTGTCAGTGGACTCAGTAAGGCCATTACCTTGTGGATAATAGTTTGATGAAGTACAAAGAAAAACACTATGTTGAACTAACCAATGGTTGATCTTAGACACCAAAAAATCCATATAATTATCAAAAATTATAGTTTAAGGGACCCCAAATCTAGTAAGAAAACCTTCATAGATGTCCAAATCATTGGTTTCATTTATTTCTTTTAATGCCACTGCCTTTATCCATCTAGTAATATAATAGATGGTAGTTAGGATCCACTTATGTCTTGAGCTTGAAGAGGGGTTAATGAGACCAATAAATTCCAATCCCCATTGGACAAAGGGTTAATTCATTGAAATTGGTTGGAGAGGTAAGGATATAAGCTTCATCTTTCCAACAAACATGGTACATTATTTTCATTTACTAACCCATGTATGATAATCACCAAATACACTTGGAAAATAATACCCACCTCTCATGATCTTTTGGGATATTATCCTTACTGAATAAGGAACTCCATCTCCATCATGGAATTTCTCAACTAACCTCTATTTCTAACTTAGTTATATGCACCTTAGCAAAATGCCATTGATATCCTTTTTGAACAACATATTATCAATAAGAAGAAAAGGAATTAACTATAATCTAAAATATCTCATTTTTGAAGGGTTTAGATGAGAAGGATAAACACCATCTTGTAAGCATCTTATGATATCTTAGAGCTATTTGTAAGGGGAAGCCTAATCATGTTGCAAATTATTCATCATTTGACACCATATCCAATTCATTGGCCTCTTGCAAGTCTTGGGTTAGATGTTCACAAAGTCCTTTGCCTCTAACCCACTTTGTGACCTTAATCTCAACATCATGCTCCATGACCTTGGTTATCCAAATAGATATTTTGTTATTTATATCCTTGTTTAAGAGAAAATATTTGACACTTGGATGTGAAACCATCAGATGTATCTTATTATTGGATAGTAAGTACCTAAACATTTTAAGAGACTTTATTGAAGAAGGCTATTGGATCCTCTAAAGTATCTTTAATCTTCTAATCCTTAATTGAAGAAGGCTATTAGATCCTCTAAAGTCTCTTTATTCTATTGTATGAGAATACCTAAAATTGTGTCAATGATAGCATATGTGTATAAGAATAAATCATTTATGAATTTAGGGTTCAGGAGTGTAGGAGCACTGGCTATAGCTTTCTTGATCTTTTCAAAACTTATTTCTCAACAAAATAATACATTGTTTCATATTCTTCTAATCCTTAATTGAAGAATGCTATTGGATCCTCTAAAGTCTGTTTATTCTATTGTATGAGAATACCTAAAATTGTGTCAATGATAGCATATGTGTATAATAAGAAATCATTTATGAATTTAGGGTTCAGGAGTGTAGGAGCACTAGTTATAGCTTTCTTGACCTCTTCAAAACTTCTTTCTCAACAAAATAATACATTGTTTCATATTCTTCTAATCCTTAATTGAAGAAGGATATTGGATCCTCTAAAGTCTCTTTATTCTATTGTATGAGAATACCTAAAATTGTGTCAATGATAGCATATGCGTATAAGAAGAAATCATTTATGAATTTAGGGTTCAGGAGTGTAGGAGTACTGGCTATAGCTTTCTTGATCTCTTCAAAACTTCTTACTCCTTCTTTAGACCAAATAAAAGTCTACACTTTCTTTAGCATGGCTATGAGTGGCCTAGTTAAAGTATCAAAATGTAAAATATATCTCCTTATGAAATTGATCTTACCTAAAAATCTTTGTGAGGATTTCTTGTGCATAGGTAAGAAAAGTGGAAGAATTGATTCTATCCTATTAGGATCTATGCTTGTACCATGGTTTGAGATCACATGTCTAAGAAGCCTACTTTCATGAATAGAGAGAAAATACTTTTTTGGACTCAAAGACACTCCAAATTCCCTACACCTTTAAAACAATTATATCAGGTGAATCTTATGCTCGTCTACACTATTAGAGAACACTATTATATTATCTAAATAAAAAAGTATAAACTTATTAAGGAGACCTTGAATTTCCATGTCCATGCCTTTCTAAAAAATGGATCCTTCACTAGATAATCCAAAAGGCATATTTCTATATGAAAATGTACCCCACTTTGTGATGAAGACTATTTTCAGCTAGTCTTCTTCCTTAACAAAAATCTGGTTATAACTACTATAGCCATCCAACAAGAAAAACCTTTTTGAACCTAGAACTATCTATAGAATCTATTCCATAGATGGAAATGGGTAATGGTATTTAAGAGAGGCCTTGTTCAAGTCATGGAAGTCAGCACATAGTCTTATTTTACCATTATTTTTCCATACTAGAACAAGGTTTTCCATCCAAGTTGAGTGCTTAATTGGAAATATTATAGCTAACTCAATGAGTTTATGTATCTTAGCTCTCATCAAAGGTTCAAGATTTGGGTTAGTTTACCTTTGTCTTTATCTAACTAGCCTAGTTTCATCCTCTAACTCAATGGTATGTCGAGCTAGACTTGGATAAAATCCTTTAAATTCATTATACTTCCATACAAAAACATTTTTAAAACTTGAACATAACTTAACAAAAGTTTTTATCTCTAAATATGTACAAACTTTGCCTAACTTTAAAGTATTAATAGTTACAATCTCTACATTTCTATAGTGTTCTTATTTGGTTGATAAATTAAAATTTTATTTTCTCAATTCATCATCTCTATTGAATATGTTTTCAAGGGTGACCAATCCTTTAGGAAACTTGTTTATCTTTAGTTACACAATTTAATCACCATACTGCTACAAACACTTGTCTAGGTTTCATGAGGAGAATACAACTTCCTCTTGTAAGAATATGACAATATGACTATCATATTCAAATAATTTACAATTATCATGGTTTTCTAGGATATAAGGTCTCACAATTACCTTGATGTGTGATTGAATCTTTTCATTCTTTATGTCATCTAGGATACATAATTGTGATCTAATGATAGCTAATCTATCTATATGGTTGTTCTTATTTTTTGATATGGCCTAAATATTGAAATCTTGAAAGTATTTACCTAGGTCCCATACTTTATGATTATAGGACCTAAGTAGTGGATTATTTCATATATTAAGTCCCCTTATGTGGTGAACTGCATGTTCACTATCTCCAAAAACTTGTAAGGTATTAACCTTCATCTTTCTTGCCCATTACAAACCATGAACTAGTGCTTCATATTTAGTAACATTATTGGAACAACCAAACTAAAACATGAGAGAAGATAAATACCTTTGATTGGATAGATAAATTAACATCATTCCATTTCTAGTGCCATGTTTGTTCTTAGATCCATAAAAATATATTTTCCATAGTCCATCACTAGGGTGATCATCTTTCATCAATGTTGGAATTGATGCATCATTTTCATGAAGACAATAGACACAAAGTCCTTATTTAATTAACTTGTATGGATCATGTTCATGAAAATTATAGGCCCATTCATCATGGAAAAGATCTATGACTCTATCTAGAGGTGATTGAACTTCCACCTCACTATTTTCTATTACCTTGTCTGAGATAAGACAATTAATGTTCACCACATTTGGCATATATGGTTCTAAATAAAATCTTGTAATAGGCTTATAATTTATTATTACCTTAGTAACATACCTAGTTTTGAACATTTAATAGGTCCAACTAGCTGATAAATATCCTCCAATCTTTGAAGTAAAGTCTCTTGATAGACACATAGAAAAATAGGGAGGCAAGTACACTACAACTACATCTTACTAAATAATAACATTGGGGAAAGCATGTAATATAAATTTAATATCTTTTATTATGCCTATTATCTTTGTTGGTGACCCATATAATTGAAATACTCCTTTGGTATTTGGCTCATAGTCAAGACCAAGCTTGTCTGTAATTTATTTGGACATAACAGTGTTACTAGCCCCAATATCTACCATACAATTATGGCTAAGCAGTCACCAAAAATCAAAGAGAGATAAAAAGAAGGGGTTTTATTTGATTTTACATTGGTTTTTTCCACCTTTACCATGTTATGTATCTATTAATTAGGTTTCTTGATTTGTTGGTTTGAATTGGCCAAGACATATCCTTATTTCTCAACTAGTTCTTTAGATACCTTAAGATCTAAAAGCTTTTGAATAAGCATGTCCTTTTATCCTAGAATGGAAATAAAACCCACATAATAATTATAACATTTGATTTATTCATTTGATCTATTATGTTAAATGAGGCTCCACTAACCTTTAGCTACATCTTTTGAGCCACTCATTGTTCCCTAATTAGAAGCATTTGGGGAACCTTCATTGTCTCTACATTCTGAATCTTTTATGTTATAGGAACAATAAATTGATTCTTGACACTCTTGGAAATAAAATTAGGAACACTAGAATTATTTTTCACATCTTAAACTTCCTCAACTGCTATTATTTTAGCTCTAGTTAGAGATGTAACTTAATCATTTATGTTTTTAATTTCACTAAGTTGGCTGAATGCAATATGATCATCCAATTTCAAATTAACATTGATAGCATTAGGCTACCCTGGAACTTGTTGACCTTCTCCTTTGAATTCCACATCCATGTCTTGATACTAACCACCTTAAAGAAAGAACTCTTCATGTGTCATTTGTGGCATAGGAATATCTTGTGATACTAATGTTTGACTTTCAGTGCAATTTGGATTGGAAGGCTATGAATTTGAATCTTGCATCAAGTTATTTTGAGGAATAATATATTTTGAATGGGAAGGTATATTAGGATCAAGGGTTACATATGGCTTATTTTGGGTTATGGATATTTGATTTTAATAAGGTTGAATATTGTCCTTAAAACCTTAATAAGGGGGTTATTGGTTATTAAAAGACTTATAAGGTCTAACTTAGTACTATTGTCTCTTGAGTTAAACAATCTCGTTTCAAAAATCTCTTAACATGATTTTTAGATCACCAATATCATTAGCTTGATTAGGAGGGGATGTAACTTGGACTTTTGGAGATGGAATAGGAGATATAGATAGAATTTTGGGAACTTGAGGAGGAGGAATAGGTATAAATTTTAGGAATATTGGAATTAGAGGCCTTAGAACAAGTTTACCATCTTGTAGTAAGCTATTTTCTACTCTTATTAAAATTTCATAGGCATTTATCAAAGTATTACCACCCATAGACTGTATCATGACACTTATAATATAATTAAAGACCTTAAGATAGTACAAAAATGCATACTCTAGAGATGGTCTAGCTAATGTAGGGATCCTAGTCCATGTATTTTGGAATCTGAGATTACAATCAAACATTAACTCATGGGGGTACCTTTATAGATAATTAGTTTAACCAAAGATATATGATCAGACTTATCTTTAAATTACCTAAGGATACACCTAACTCATGTCATGTAGCAATGGAAGTCAAAGGGAGCTTCATATACCATTGCAATGCTTTTCCTTTGAAGGAGGCAACAAGTAGTCTAATAGACACATTATCTTGAGTAATATTATGAACATAACATAGATTGGCAACATATTAATAATGCTCAATAGTAGTATTTTTATCCCATCCTCCTAAGAAGAAAGGTATACTCTTTAAGGTAGACACATGGATGTCATCATATTGGACTAAATTTAGGGGACTAACCCTATTAAATGGAACAAACACTTAATTTTTTATCACCATTTGGGAAAAAGGGATTTGGATTATAGGGACAATAGATTGGACTAAAAAAATAGGGTGACCAAGAGATGAATGCTTCTTTTGAGGCTAAGGTATTGTGCTATTAAATCTTAATCTTTTATAAGTAGTAAAAGGTAATTCAACATGTTCAAAAAGAGTACATGATCTTGTTGTAACCTTTAGCTTGAAAACATTGTTTAAAAGATGCTATGAACTCTATAACTTGAAGGATATTCAACTTTTGATGATGGTAGATGTCTCATCCTTTTACAATTTCTTCTTTTCAATCTTCAAACTTTAATTATGCCAAATAATTGGTCCCATTGGGTGTTCCAAAACTATTGGTATTCTAGATTTACACCCTAGTTGAGTAAGGGGATTGTTCAAATATTCCTACTCAAATTTAGTCTAACATGGGATTGATCCTTAGATGTGAGTATCCTAATAATGGATCAAACCTTTGGAGAAGGTTGGATTCCTTATACATATATATATATACATATATATATATATATATATATATATATATATATATATATATATATCACCTAAACTAGACCTAATCTAACACTTGGAAAAGAGACAGAGAGTTACAAAAATATAAGAAAACATGTAAAATGGGGTGATGCACTAGTAATTAGAATACTTATACTTTTCACAAGACATACAATGAGACATATTCAAGACTGAATAAGATCAATCCCACATGAATATTTCACAATAATTCATGAATCAAATATTAAAATAGAATGAGAGGGTAGATATCCTCTTTAATCTAAATAACAAATTATAAATTGCACTTATAATGACCTATGATAACTATCAAGCACTTAATGAAGGTGAGAAAACATAGACATAAATAAGGAAAATACATTCACTTAACTATAGTACATGAATTCATAGAACACACTTCAATCTCTCTTGTAAAATGGTGGAATTTAGTCTTTATTGCATCAAAAGGTGTTACAATGCAAATTTTGGCATAGTCTAAGCAAGCCAAATCATAAGAGTCTATTTCTATAAAAATTTCCATATATTTTATAAAAAAACTTTTAGAGAGCTTTCTAGAGCCAAAATGTGGTAAAAGATGAAACACATATAGAAAAAGAAAAGAGAGAGGGAACTATGATGTATTAGCACAAGTTCAAGGATGATGAATCATGACTTTATCAATGAGGAACCAATTTTGTAAAATAATCAAATGACCATTTCCCTTATCTAACTACCAAGTCTCTTTTTGAAACTCCATGTTATTGTCTATCTAAACTAATGATGAGGACCATGTCTTAAAATTGATAAAATTATGCCACATCTACTTTTGATGGTCATCAGTACCTATTTATAAAAAATATGACCATGTGATAGGTAATATACCTCTCCATGATCATGTTTACATCTAGATTTTCTCTAATATCAAACATAGGTCCATTATAGCTGAAAACCAATCCACTTATTGGTTTTCACATAGTCATAATATCCATGGAAACTTGCAAACTACTTGACTTTGCTTTGTAATCACTAGTCCATCTTTGACCTTTGTATTTAGTCCAAATTGACCTATTTTACCTCTGTGGAGATTTATTAACAATTTTTTCTCACATTACATCATTCAAACTAGTGACTCTTTATCTATATTGGGTTTGAAAGACCTATTTTATCTCTATGGAGCCTTAATGGTAATGTTAGATCTTACAATGTCCATCTAATTTAGTCTAGACTAAGCTCAAACTAGGTTCTTTCATCTTTACCTTCCTTAGATCTAATAATTCCTTATTGAATTTCATCTAAATGTCTTAAGATCACCCTTTACTTATTGGCTATCAATATCTAACTCAGATTATTAAAATTTTGACCTTTTCTTATACCATATATTTTGATCATTACAATCAAGTGAGAGCCACGAATCTTACCCTTGACTTGTCAACTACGTCTAATCTTGTGCCACATGTAAAATTTATTGGTTTCAAGATCCTATTGTCAGTCTATAGCCTCACACACTTACACCACATGGTGGCTTCTTGATTTCCTTAACCTTTTAACTTATATCACATCATCGGATCAGGATGTATGATGCAACACAAATGATTATATCTATTAGGACCCATTCTTTTAAAATCAATGGCTATTTAATGAGCTCAAATTTGACATTTGCACTCCCATCAAATGGAATTCACATGACTATCATTAATTTTTATGTAACTATCAAATTTAATCTTAAAAGGGTTTGATTTGTTCAATATTTATTTTTATGTTTGCATAGACAACATATGGTACATGTCTAAATTTGAAGATGCATAACATGAGCTAGAGAACTCACGTGGGCATGAAAATTTTAGAGTACGATCTTGCTATGTAGATCTCTATGGCACTACAATCTCCTAGTTGGTAATGATTTTTGAGTGGAATTATAAATACACAAGATATTTGGGCCATTCATTTCTCCATGACATCTTGGTGATGGTTTGTTTCTTTAAACTTACACTGTCCATCTTTTTCTTAATATTTCAAGGCTCTGATGATCTTTTAAGGATTTTACAACTTGGTTCATGCTCTTGAATGCTTCAAACACCATTAAACCTACTTGGACCCTTCATCTATAATTGTAGACCTATCCCTTGAATATCAATTAGATCACACTTTAAGCTTGATTAAAGTGTTTTAAAACATTTGTAAAAGTTATATGATCTCTACTTGAGGTCTTTCTATTCCTTGTGACATTGGGTCATTTCTTCAATTAGGATCTTGCTCAGCTTCTAGACTCTTGGACTCTTGGACTGGGTATATTTTGGCATGTAGACCAAAGTTGTTCAATAGTTATAGAGGAGGATACTAAGGTGGTAGAGGAAACAACTACTAGTAGCCTCCCTTAAAATGCTACCTATATGGAGAATACAATCATATCCAATGGAATTGATTGATGAACTCATAAAGATAGTGATATTACACATTATGTAGAATCTCTAACCAGCATGACATAGAAGATTGCCCTATTCTAAAGAAGCAAAGAAATGATAAATTTATCTAAAATATGAATATGGTAAGTGTGGAGCCTAAATAAAATGCAATTTTCAATGTTTCTACACAACAAAAACATGTGGAATAATGGTTTCCTACACTTGATATGTCTCAAGATTAAGGCATCAAAAAAGTTAAATAGGATAAATATCCAAACCTAACCATATAGAAGATCCTAATGTATGAAACTACATAGATGTTGAAAAACATTCAACATTAGGATGTTACTAATGAAGATGCTATATCAATAGATTTATAAAGTATGGTTAGATCATGTGCATTATGTGTCAAGATGGAGTCTTCACTATGCTTATAGATCTCTTGAAAATTTGGAGTACTTTGTGTAATGAAGATATATTATAAAACATCACAAATATACTATATAATCTTCTAGAGTTTGTACAATGTAGATAACAAAAGATTGAAAATTTGGTTTGGTATGTCAAGATGAAGAAGCAATAGGATGTTGATGCATGGATTGATTTTGAGTTTTTTGGTTATGAGATCCCAAATGTGATATTTTATTTTGTTAAAATAATTAATATGATTCCTCACTCTACATGGGAAGATATTGGATGAATAAATCTAAGCTACAACCCATTAACCTTAAGACTAGTTGATTATGGAAAAGTTGAGCCCATTGGTAGAATAGAAAATGTTGAGATCAAAGTTATATACTTATATCTTCTAGGTTAGTTTGAAGTCATCAACATGAAGACCACTGTAACTCAATACCCTACATTGCTAGGTAAAAAGTGGGTATTTGATGGTCAAATGACTATCAATATAATACATAATCAAATTGAGGCATATCAAGGTGATAAATTTGATCTAAAACTCATAATTTTTGGTTGAAAAATATTTTAAGAACACAAAAATAACATAGTAACAATGAATTCTCTGAGAAGAGATGTTTTATTACTCAAGATCGCAATACAACTATATGATTATCTCTGGGAAGAGATGTTTGATTTCCATTTAAAGTTAAATATTAATTTATACACATTTTAAAATTAGGGGGTGTATGTAGAATTTCACCAATATTTAGGGAGATTAATTGGTTCGACTTCCATGATTTAAAACAATACAAAATTCAAGGAATTATTATTTTTAGAAACTTACTATTTTAGACTGCACTACTAAAATTAAAGTTTGGGGCACTTCCATTGGGTTTTTAAGGGCTAAATTCTATTGATAAAATATCCATGCCATCTCACCATGTTCTCCTCATTCTTATCTTTCCAATGGTTCAAATGGTGAATCAATTGGAGCTACGGTGCAAAAGTTATGGCTCCTAGAAGTTGCATCATCAATTAGGGTGGAACCATCACCCAAATTGTCACTTGAATTGTTGCCCAGATCAAAATTTATTGTCATTCCTCTCAACATAACCCACAAGCCTTACATAATCCTATTTGAATCAAACTCCCCATATGTTCCAAAATAAACTAGTTGGATGAAGGTGAATTCTAAGGAAAATCTAAAAGCTTTGTACACAGTTGAATGAAACTTCCTATATTAGCATACCAAACCTTAGGTATAATCACTAATCACTTAGAAATTCAAGACATCAAAAAAATGGATGTGTAAACCAGTATTTATGTATCTGATGGTAAATCAATTTATCAATGAAGAATGTGCTTCTATGCCTATAAAATCTCCTACTCGATCTAAAGTTGATTTCCTTTATCAAGCTAATGATCACATGTAAGACTATATAGAGCCATCAAGGGAAGGCACTTTTATATGGGAATAAAATTCATCTATCAGTGGAGACTTAGATATACACCTCCTCAACTGGGCCCAAGGTGACCAAGATATTCGACCAATGTGAATGGTCTTTCCATACAAGAACCAACTTCTTATATATTGTGTAATGGAGGACCTCAATGACTTCATTTTGTTCTTGTAATTCCATATTATAACCATAAAATATAAAGTTAGTACTTTAAATTATTCTCTAAAAGGATTTTCTATGATATGGTAGGCAAGACATCAAGACAACAAGATGGAATGGGATGATTATTGTGAGCTCATGATCAATAGATTCTAGATGCTATAGGTTATCCACACCAATTAACCATTATTTCAAGAAGGTGAGTGTCTTAAATTTCATATAAATACATGTGCTAAATTTTGGAGTGAGGAACATGTGGCACCAAATTATTGGGTCCACATATTCCACTATACACTTGCTTCACTAATAGTATCTTGATACATGCATGAAGAATGCATAAGGGAGACCAAACATTGGGCATAAGTGTAGAGTGATTTCTTAAAGACATTTGTGTTTGAATATGATCCTCTAGTACATAATGGACTATAGAAACTTAAGTATTTTTTATCTCATGGGTGTATAGAAGACTTAAGCACCATAAAAAAAATACTACCTAGAATAACATAGCTTATGATCTTAACTCAACACTATAAAAGGTACAAGGATGCTAAGAATGAAGAAAAATCTATAACATAGCCATGTCACCAGACCCAAGATGATGTATAAGATGTTAAAAATTCTAATTTTGATGATGATTTAGATTTGAATGATTTATTTGAGCCAAAGTGACCTATTGACCCACTCATGGACACTGACACAACACTAATAGAAGAAGACAAGCTATTCAACATCCAAATTCCTGAATAGAAAGGGAAAACTAGGATACAAGAATCTATTGATGAATAAAATTATAGTATTTATCACCAACCTATCAAGAATCATGTTGCTCTCATTAGAATAGTGGAGGTTCCAAAATTGACAAGCATAAGTGACTATTAGATGTAAACTAATATTTTAGAAGCTTTATAACTTCTGAGGGATTACAAAGATGTTTTTACCACCAAATTTTTAGAAGTTCAAGGATTAAACCCATTTATTGGAAAGATGTACGTTGAACTAAAGGAGTGTGCATGATCGATCAAGAAGCAGCCATATAAGTTCAACCCAAATATGAAGCTAAAAGTAAAGGCCAAATTAGATAGAATGCATGATATCAAGATAATCTATCCAATAGAAAAAGTTGATTGGGTAAGTCCTATGATAGATTAACCCAATAAAATAGGATAAATTCATGTTTATGGGAACTACCACATTTTTAAAGATGCCTATTTAAATGATTCATTTCCAATACCATTCATAGATGAAGTTTTGGATTCTATCATAGGATACAAAGTATATTCCTTCATAGATGGTTTTAGTGGATATCATCATATCCTAATTTTAGAAGAAGATTGATCCAAAATAACTTTTGCAAGAGAATGGGGTTATTTTGCATACAAGGTCATGTCTTTTAGCCTGAAGAATGCACCTATGGTTTTCTCTTGTGTAGTGGTTACAACATTCAAGGATTTTATAGATGATTTCCTAGAAGTTTATTTAGATGATGCGATAGTCTTTTATTTATTAAAAAAACACTTATCTAAGTTATGTCAAATGTTGGAATGATGTTGAGCTCTATGCATTGCTTTGAATTTGAATAAATGTTTATTTTTCACACCTTTTTTTATTTTTATTCAACATGTAGTATGAAACAAAGGTATTTTGGTAGACTAGGATAAAATCACAGTAATATTGAGTATGCCTCCACCCATTAACACCATTAAAGTGCACTTTTTTAAGGGCATGCTACTATCATAAGTTCAGAAAAGGGTATGAAACTATTTCATATCCATTGGAATCTTTACTACACAAGAACACAATTTTTTTTTGGACTTTATAATGCTAAACAACTTTCATCGAGCTGAAGCATAGATTAGTTATTGCACCTATACTTATTTTTATAGACTTAAACAATCCTTTTCACATATATGTAGATGCTTTAGAAATCATAGTTGGTTTTGTACTTGTGTAGCTTGGAGATGGTTTATTGTACTATCCTATTTATTTTGTTAGAAGGAAATTGTCTGACATAGAAAAACTATACAACCATCAAATGGGAAGCACTGACCATTAAGTTCACACTTTAGAGATTTTAGAACTATCTACTTTTGACACCATTTAAATTATTCACTGGTCATCAAGGCCTATTATATTTATTTAACAATCCGATGATAGGAGGACATATCTCTTGATGGTTGATGTTATTCTAAAAGTTTCAATTTCACATAAATATCAATCTAGGAAGAGAGAATGTAGGACCAAACCATCTCAACTGCATACCAAATGGGAAAGATCCAAAAGAATTATAAGAAGACTCTCATAGTTCCCATATTTTACATGTCTCTATGATTAATTAAAATTTTTAAGCCATTACCAACTTCCTTGAGTAAGGAATATTCCTTACACACTTTCAAGAGTAGGACAAAAATTAGTTTGTGACTAGAGCACTGCCATACACCATCATTAATGGATTTTTATATCACTTAAGAAAGGATGAATTTATACATAGGGTTGTTATGGAATATGAATAAAATTAATTCTTAGAGGAAGCTCATTAAAGAGTTATAATAGGTCATTTTTTGGGAGAATAAATAGCTAAAAAGTTACTAAAAAATGGATTATGATGGCCAAATTTATTCTAGTATGCACATAGAGCTGCAAATCACTACGATGTTTGTTAATGCATGGGTAAAATACTATATAAAGATGATATGCCTTTTCAATATCTATTATCTAAGCAACCTTTCAAACAATGGGGCATTGATTTTGTCAAACTGATCAATCCACCAAATAATCATAATAGAGTAAGGTACATCATTACTATGACTTACTATTTTACTAAGTGGGTTGATGCTGCTATAACCCCTAGCTACGGTGTGAAGGATGCAATGAATTCTCCATATGAAAATATCATTATAAGGTTTGGATACCCTATAAAATTAGTCAATAATAGAAAAATGAAATTTTTAAAAAATACCATCAAGGTTCTAACTGAAGAATTTATGATCTCTCATCACAAAAGCATTGTCTATCATTTCCAAGCTAATAGTCAAGTTGAAGCTTCTAATTAGGTACTAGGTAAGATACTGACAAAAATATATGATTTCAAGTGAGATGATTGGTAAAACTTGATTGCCATGATCTTGTGGACATATCGTACACATTACAAAAGGGATACAAGATTTACACCATTTTAATTGGTGTATGGCCTAAAAGAAGTCATGTTCATGAAATATTTAGTACCCAACCTATGCATTGCCATGGTCATATGACTCAAAGATCATGAGTCTCTTAATAACCAAATTCTATAACTAAAATGGATGTATGAGTTTAGATGTAGAGAATCCTGGACACATGAAGTAACAAGCAAAGTCAGAAAGCATGGCATGATAAAAACTTGCACCAAAAATAATTTCATAAGGATTAACTAGTTTTATTATATGATAGTCGATTCAAAGCATTATTGGGTAATATATAGATATGATGGAAAGGTCCCTACATTATAAATAACCTAACACAACAAATATCCATGGTTTTGAAATATCTTTAAGGAATTGTGTTACCAGTGTGGGTAAATGGTTGTGAGCTTAAGCCCTACCACCCATAGTCGATTGATCTCATTCTGTACTCTAGGTGGGTACTAAATAGCACCATGTAGCTTAAGATTTCCTTTCTTTTTCATGATTTTTGTGTTTGTGTTTCTTTTCCATTTTTTTGTTTGTATATGATCTCAACAACAACATTTGTGAATTATAAAGACCAAGCATCACATGCACCAAATGTGCATAAGAGGATCCATGTGTGTCATCAAAAAAGATAAAAAGGAGAGATTAAAAATTATTAAGTCTAAGAAGGATGATAAAACATCCCATCAATAAGATATCCATCAAATAATGATCATATATTAGAAGTAAATGCATGAGCCAAGGGTTAGTTGGCATGATCCTTAATTAATTGGTAGCTCATCAACATCAGTTGCTCATACCCTTCATATAGACATCAAAGAGTATAATGACATAACTCCAAACATGCACTAATGACTAACTATATTAATGTCTAGATTAGATATAGATTTACCACATCTACTATTATATTCAAGATGAGTAGATAGATAAGCATAACCTAGATGTATAATCCAAAAAGTGTGAAATCTATAAAATCCAAGTTTGAATATCAATTCAGTATTTTATCCTTCATCATATTTTTACAATATAAAACTATCAAGAGCTCAGTCATTTTATTTACATAAATCATGTCGAGCATTCTAATTTCACCATCTTATCTATCCATGGATACATCACAGCTAGTTATAGCTCTTACATAAATGCAAAAAAAGCCATGGGTGTTGACATGGTGCTCTAGAAAACTATGTATAGTAACCAAGATTTTTTTGGGTACCTTCACCAGGCTAAGCATAAGATCTTCCACCCTAACCCTATTGATAACACATAACCACTCATCCTCATAACTCCCCATCAGTTCTAAAACATAGACATTGATTTCATATTGAGATTGTCCACATTTGAGAACCTAAGAGAGATCATTCAAGTATTTCTTGGGTAATACAATGAAGGCATAATCTATTTGGGTCCAGATGAGACTGTGGGAATCAACACACAAGCCATGGCCAATGCTTTGGGCATGGTTATGTGAGGATAATCTCTACTTCCCTATAAGACAAAAATGCCTCCCATATTTCAAGAATTTCAAGATCTATATGTGTAGGCCAATTGGGGGAATCTTATTGATGAAATCCTAGATGCACCAAAGCACATTCTCATTTATTGCATCACCATAATATTTTGGTAGATGACCAAGTTTTCCAAGTAAATACCTAAGGGAGTTATGGACATTTCCCATAATATGATCCATTGAAATAAACAATTCAATTAGCTTGAGTACATTATGCAGGAGTTACTTGTAAACATTGAGAAGTATCACATGTCTACCAAGTAGAAGTTTTAGTACCAATTCCTCATTTTCCTACTTTGTTTCATGTAGTGGAAGTCACCATAGGGTGAAGTGAATCTAGACACAAACTATTAGCCAAATTAGTAATTCCATAGTTTTACTTAGATGCAATATCATAGATCTCTCACACATGAGGGCAAGTTCAAATTTTGGTAGGAGTGCCTGAACCTCATTGCCACACACCCTTGAGTGCTACTCAATTTCCTACAATACCTAGGTGAGTAATCCATATTAACCCTACTACCTAAATGAGTCTTTATCATAATCCATGAGATATCATGCTCAAAATTCAATCCACTCCCATTATTCATCAAGATGGATATGGTATAGGCTGAGGTGGGTAGATAAAAAGAGTATACAACTAGTTGTATGACCCCTTGTAATCTATACCACCTAGCATAGATATTCCTATTACACAATAACCAAAGATAGCATCTATCTCATAGTATGAGAAGGAAAACCACAAAGAATATACTCACTTGGCATCCCCTCCCCCAAAGTGTAAAAACATAGTACTATGACCTAGAAGGATGATCCAAAGGTTTTGTAGATAGCCAACTCCTATGATTTCATTCATATGGGCACCAAAGAATAGGATGTCTACTAGGTCATGGTCGTTAACATGGATGAAGACTATTATAAAAAGGAATAAGAAAAATATTTTTTCTTTCGAAAGGTGATATGCATAGTGCAAGTCTAAAAACAAGCTTCTTTAGAGCTCTAGGTGGACCTTTCATCTTGCCCACCTTCCATCATTGTCAACATAGTCTAAGAAGAATTAGATCAACTCCAGTGTATAATGGAGTTATTTCAACCTTTAACTACTCTGACATTCACACCTAATGTCACCTTTGCACCCCTGTTAGATAGCCCAATTGAGTAAATTGTGCACAGGTCCAAAACATAGTGGGAGGCAAGAGTCTCCAGTACCTTTGAAGAACATACATTTGGTAAACTAGATACTAGGCAAGAAGCATAATCTTCTCATGAATCTTCTACACCACCAATCTAATGTAGACTAGTCATAATCAATAAAAGGAAGGTATAAGTTCCAAGTTCATAGATGTAACTAGATGATTTACCGCCATTGTGTAGGCTCAAGATGTTGAAGAGATTGCACCATAGTAGTGAATCATAGAGGAAAAACATGACACTATGGAAGAAGCCACTCATGTAGCTGAACATAGGCTCAATAAGGAGGAAAAAAAGTAAAATAAACAAGAATCATATCAATCACATGCAACACAACAATCCAAAGAAGTTAAGGCTACAAAAAAGGATAGTGAGGTAAAGGCATACATTTAGAAGTCAAAATAGGCCCAAGAAGTAGTTGACATAGTAAAGAAAGCATAATAAGAGAGAGAAAATAAGGAAAAAGAAGTAGAAGAAGAAAGTATGAAACAAGATGTAGCACTCCAAGCACGATGATAGGTAGAGGAAGCTATTAGAAATAAGAAAGAAGAGGAGGATGAATACTTTTGGTAATAATAGGTACACGCACAAGCTCAAGCATAGGTCCAAGCTATGAAAAAATAAGAAAATAAGAGAGAAGAAGAAGAACAAAGGAAGAAGGAAAAATAGGAGAAAAAGAATAAAGAGGAAGAAGACAAGAGAAGGAATACATATAAAAAGGAAGCAGAAAAAAAGAAAAAGATAAAAGAGGAAGAGAAGATAAAGAAATAAGAAGATGATGATACAAATAAGAAGGAAGAAGAAGCCAAAAAGAAGGAATGGGAGGAGGTTAAATAGAAAATGGATGAAGATGTTGCATGATAAAATAAGCTAGTAATAAAGGCCACAACACAACAATCACCATCCATAATGCAGGTAGGATCCCAAGTACCACTAGGATGTGTTTGACTCTGAGATATTCCCTTAGTAGTTTCTTGATGCACTACCTTCTCTCTCCCACTAGCCACCATACCACACTCAGATCTTGTAGCATATATTAGCACATTGGCCACTCTTCTACTCAAGCAGGAGGCTTCTTTGGATATATCCTAACTACATTTGAAGAAATATTTGGAGGGTACCATAGATATTTAGGATTCCATCACATAAAAGGCTACCTCTCTGGAGCAAGAATGTGACCAAACAAATGTAGAGAATGTGGAGCTTTGGGGTCATATTCATGAAGCAATAAATATGATAGAAGATGTTTACCCAAAATTGGCCTCTTAAGTCATTAGGGACAAAGTGATGTCTAACAATATCTAGAACAATAACTTGGTCTCAAAGCTCACAAAAATTTGGTACATAGCTCAGCAACTTCATGAAGTTGACACTCTGGGCTATAATCTAAAGATTGATGCCATAACTTTGATTACTTTATTTTAGGAGTATAAAATCATGATTCACATTATAGCACTCCAAACCCATTAGGTTTCACACATTCTTCTAGATTGGAAGTAATATCTTGACAATTCTTTTTCTAGTTCTAGTGCATACTTCTCCATAGTTGCAACATCCACAAAAAACATGCATAATTAGACTGCATCGATGAATGAAACTAACCTTATTCTTTAGCAATAACTTAATGCTAGGGATAATTTATGTAATTCATTCCTCAACTGGTAGTAAAACCTATGACATAGTGCATTTGTAGGTATTCACATAGAATACCATGCAAAAAAGTTAAAGTAGCTCAATGCTAAAATTAAAATAAAGGTTAGTAATATAAAGGATGATATGAGTACCACTAAGGATTCAAACCTGAATAAACTCATTATAATTTACACACCAAATTTTATACTAATTTGCATGGTCCAAAAAGTGATGATCAACTAGCACAAACTCAAAATTGATCTAGCTCCATTCTACAATGATATGGACCTGATTCTAAACATTCTTGTTTACAAGCCACCATTTAAGCTCCAACAAGAAATCACATAGTGTAAGGATAATAATTTTGGGGCCTAGGATATTACTATCTAGTCTTCTTCCTCAACAATACCACACCCTTCTAGTTGAGTACTACTCAATGTAAAAAAATTGTACAAATTTGAACACATTTTTGTATTGGGTAATTAGTAAGACAAGTGGGGCTACAATGGTTAAAAACCTATAAAGGGTATCCACCTAGTTACACCAACATGAAATGCTAGTAGTTTGGTATGTTACTTAGTGGAAAACCCAAAAGGTTACATAATTAGTGTGCAAGAGGTGAAAAATAGAAATGATGCCTTGAAAATTACTGTGACTCTTACTAATCTACCCAATTTTTTAGCTTCTACTTCAGCGCACGGTTAGATGAACTTGTAAATTTATCTCAAGATGAAATAATAATTTAAGTCTGAGAAAGTGTTGGGAGAAGATAATGGATAAGCAAAGTTATGCATGATATTCTTTGGACACTTATGTGTTATATATGAAATTTTTAGCTATATGTAATTTCTCCTATCGTCTATGACTTGTAAAAGGATAGAAGATGAATAGTCTCCTCTTTTTCATGCCAATGTATGAAAAAAAAAGTGAATAGTCAAGAATTTTAAATGACTATAAATATGTATGCTTGTATGAAGAAGAAGATGAACCTTTATTGAGATCAATATAGACTTTCTAGTTATGGTTACCTATTGTATTTATTATGTTATTCCTTATATGTGTTGATATGTTTAATTGTTGGTCTAATCATATTTAAAGTAATCCAATTTTTTTTAAAACCATAAGAAAACTTTGCTTAATCTTAATGCTTACCTATCACATGATAATTCCTCTCTATCATGCTACTATTAAATATGAATTCTATACACTATCTTGCATAGTATAAAAAAACTTAGCTATCCTCATATGTAGCATGTTTTGTTGTATCAAGAACATCTACTAACATCAATGGTAGATTACTTAGTCAAGGTCCTATAACAACTATAACCTTAATTCTTATACCACTTCTAGAGTAATAGTTCCAACTTAAAAAAAATTATGCTCAAGAAGGTTAATGGCCTACTCGATGGGGGGAGTTAGATGAGGTGTAATTCATTTAAAGTGTAGATGTTTTCCAAGATTTTTTCATGAATCAAAACCAAGCTCTTCCAACACATGACATTCAGTCTCCTACACAACATAAAGAATGTCCTCCTATGTAACATGGAGACACTCCCTTCATGAATCAAGTTGAGATGCCAAATCAAAAAGAAACAAGTGGAAATAAGGCATCATTTGAGACTAATATGTTAACTTCCAACAAGGAGAGCATTCCTTTGATCAAGTCGTATCTAATCAAATTAGAGGTGCAACCAAGGTAGATAGTCAAGTTACAACCCATACAAGGGCTAAGATAAGGGATATTGGTGATGAATTAAAAGTTAGAAGAGTATCTCCTTCACTACCTCAATCAAATGAATAGGTTTTTTATGGTGAATCTCCTAAAACACCAACAACTTAGCATGTTCATGATGGAAGAGGGTAGAACTGTAGAGGTCCATTCATACCTCAATTCACATAAACTCAAAGTGGTGTCATTATTCCTAAGTTAAAGTCCAAGGCTGACACCTCTCACATTAGAATTGTGGATCAAATGAATAAGGCCCATGTCATTATCCTTATGTGGGAAATTTTGATCATTCTGTAGCAAAAATTACTCCTTTAAGAAGAGATGTCCAAACTCTATGTCTTAGATAAGAAGGTAAAAAAATTGTGTGTAGGCTAAACAAATACCAGTCAAACTCATGAATCGTAAGAACCCATGGTAATCAAACCCACTCCTTTATATCTATATATCATTATAGGTGATTTCCTAGTATATAATTATATGATATATAATGGAGCTAGTACTTATATCATGCCCAAATCTATAGCAGATAAGTTAGGGCTAAAGTATAAACCTAATACCAAAGAGGTCTTAAAATTATATGGGTTTCCTACTAAAATTTTTGGTGTCCTTAAGGATCTAAAAATCATCCTAGACACTTTTCCTAATTGCATTATATCTCAATATGTAGTAGTATTTAATCTCACTCCTTACTTTGCCTTATGCTTGTCTAGTGATTTCACTACCAAGATAGGGGGTTATCTCTCTCCTAACTAGTCTTACATGGTTTTTAGGACTAGGTGTAGAAAAATGTTCACCATAATGTTTGATCCTATCTCTAGGTTTCAATTAAATACTTACATGCCTGACTTTTCAAATGTTAATTTCACTATCATAAATGAGGATGAACACCCAAATGACCAAGATCCCATTGAACCACTTGAAGGAATATTAGATTTTTTCCTTGATGAATGGGAAGTATACAACCATGTCTATGATCCATATAAAATATTATAAGAGGTGGGTTTTTGTGTGTATTATGTGCATGAATAAGGGGCTATCATACTAGCTCTCACTAGCCCATGATAAGATTATGAAGGAGTATGGAATTTTCTCTTTGATGGTTCTAGATCCAAGAATGAAAGTGGGGTAGGTGTCACACTTATCTCTCCTTCAAAGTAAAGGTATTTTTTTCCCCTAAGGTTTCAATTTAGTTTCATTTATAATAAAAAAAGTATGAATCCATCATCCATGGGCTGCAATGAGCAAGAAAGAAAAGCATCAAACTCCTACGAGTCATGGGAGATAGTGATTTGGTAGTGTGTCAGGTGAAAGCATAGAATAAAATAAAGAAACCACTCATAAAGGAATAAAAACATAGATTTTGGGACCTATTGGAGGTTTTGGAAACACAACCACTGAGAGGGGGGTGAATTAGTGTACAAACTTTTATTTCAATTTCATACATCATTCATTAATCATTCAAACTAATGTAGAGATATAGAAATGCATAATAAACCAATCATATGAACATGAAGTAGGAACATAACATATGAACATAATATTTATGTGGGAATCCTCATGATGGATAAAACCCATTTACACACAACTTTGACTATAGTCCTATAAGTAATTAATCAAAAGTTAGTGAGGCACTAACCCCACAAAGATCACCAACCCCTTACTTATCAAGAACCAACTTGTAAGGAGGCACAAACCCCCTAGATTAATTAGTGACCTATAATATATAATAACCTTTTGACACCTATTTATTACCCAAATAATTATGATTATCTTCTTTTGGTCTTTATAATCTTATATTTCTCTCAAATAGCCTATTAGGCCTCTTCACTCAACTAGCCCTCTTCTTGGCAGATTTAAATCATATTACCTTTATAATTATCTATATAATGATTTTTATAAATTATTTAAATTATCATCACACCTCTCTTATGTTATTCAATCCCTATACCGAGTTTCCAAACTTCTATTTCATTCGTTCATTCCTTCAATATTCTAACTAGTCAAATTAGGCCTATTAGACCTTATTTTTATACTTGACTCTTAGTCTCATCCACCTTGTTCATCCAAAAACATATAAATACTTATATAAATATTTAAATATATTAAAAAAAAAAAAAAATCATAATGAAACACCCACTACATAGTTTGGTCATTGCTCATAAGGGCCAAAACCACCATTATGCCTAATAGAGACTTGAAGCAATTAGGCCTTCTCAAAGTACATGTTTTATCTTGACCACATTGGAACATTTTGAGCCTTAAAAAATGGATGAAACAATTAAAAAACACCTAAATTATATCTTTTATAATCTCACCTTATGTACCCAACACCATTTATCTCATTTCACTCCTTGAACCATATATTTAGGTTTACTTGTAATTAGGCCTTCTTACTGCGATAAATTCTGCCTTAAATATCTAAAGTATAAACTCAAATTTTCCACATAAACACGTCAAAAAATAACATGTATATACCTAAATTATATTATGTTAATTATAAAGTCTAATATATCTCACCACATAGGTAAAAATACCTCAAACTAAATATTTCCATATGCTCACTCAGAACTAGAAGTAGGCTTCAAAACCCAGTCAATAACCCTTTGAATTTTCACACCTTCATAGTATTTTATCATGAATAAAAATAAATTAAAATGAACCTATGAGACATAAAATAAATTAATGTTTATTTTATTATTTAAATCTATTCATAATTAATTAGGAACATCATTCTCACTAATACATAGAAAATTGTCTAAGTGTTCCAAAACACAATCATGGAAACCAAGACTTACAACACTTGTTTGAACACTTTTATGAAATTTAAATTGGTTTATATTATCATTAATAATATTTATAACATATTTAAACAAATATTTTACAATTTTAAATGTCAATATTTTTCTTATAGACCAATCTCATGTCTTCACCCTACATAGACCTCATTATGTTGGACATGTCACAATGAGAGAAACTTTATGCTTGTATATGAGCATATAAAAATATTATATTAAAAATATTTATTTAATATATTTATTTAAAAATAACCCAATTCAATTTTATCCATCCATAATCTGTTGTAACCCATCCCTAATCTTATTCTCATTTTACCTAGTTTTCTCATTGTTTTCCACATTAGGCTTTTTTAGCAATAAGCCAACTTCCATGACTAGTTTAACATATTTAAAGTCTATAAACTGATAAAAAAATTACATTATCATAGAATACAAGTATCATAAATCATTATAAAATCAATTTCGTGCTTTAACATGGTCAAGCCTACCTACTACATCAAAAATCTAAGAAATAAGGGTTTTCTTGTAGTTTCCACTCACTCTTATAACATAATAATGCCACCTAGAGAAACTAGGGAGCGTATTATATATTATCCACTCATCAAACAAGGTCATCAAATCCATTCTAAGTCATTTCTAATAAGATATTCTATGTTGAGTCCCTATGATGGTTTAGACTTACTTCCATTATTAACAATCATTCATAAAGATTTCTCCTTAACTCCAAAATCAATGATAATAAAATTTATCTATGAACCTTACCAAACTAACATGAACTAATTGGATCCTCATGTAAAGGTTTCATGTGCCAATAAGCATAAAAAATCTTTCTCAGGTCTTTAATACCTCATTTTATACACACAAAAAACCTCAAAACCACATTCCATGCTTTCTCCTTCAGTTGATGACCTTAGAATTATTCAAAACACTAAACACAAACTCTCACACCTTTGATAATTATTTCATGAGATATGACACTTAAAAATGAACTTAACCCCTCATTAGGCCAAACTAGGCCTTTTTTCATAGTAGGCCTTGAATTTCCAATCATACTTGGACCTTGAACGCACCTTGAAAACTCTTGTACTATTCTCAAAACCTCATAATAATGTCATATGACATCATACCAAGATCATGCACTACCAATCTTCTTCTCATAATCCTTAAGCTTCTCATCTAAACATGCTACCAAGCTTATGCCTTCTCATTAGATCTCTTAAGTACATGAATTATGAACTCAATCTCAAGAACAACAAAGACATTTTAGAATGACATCAATGAAAATTTTATGACATCAATGAAAACTTCATTCATACCTTATATAACATTCTAAAAAATCTCCCACTTTTTCATTGATGGTAGCCACTAATTGATGATAACCATTCAAAGAAGCTTATCTTACTAGGATGTATATCCCCTATATAGATCAATTTCCCCCTTTGATATTAATTAAAAAGTAATAATTATAATAAAAGTTAATAAATAAGAATGAAATATCATATCAATAAGTTCCCCTATCTTATTTCATACCTCAAACACCTTCTTCTTGACAAACTGATATGATTCCCCCTTTGACCTCATAACTTGTGCACTTATTTCCTACTATTGGAGCTAAAAAAAATCCTTATTATCTCCCATTAGGCACTTGAATTAGTGAATTTTAGGTGCAATAATCACACCCAATTCCTATCTCATATGTTTAAAAGTAACCCTTGGAAGAGGCTTAGTCAAGATATCTATAATATAATCCTTGGTAGACATAAATTCAAGCTTAATACTTTGTTCACTTTCATGTTCTCTTATGAAATGATACTTGATATTAATTTTTTTGGTACTTTAATTCATGATAGGATTCTGTGAAACACTTATGGTACTAGTATTATCATAAAAAAATAAGACTAGGATCATCAAAATCCGCTTTTTAGTCTCTTAAGGGTTTTCTCATCCATAGCACATGTGTAAAACATGAAGTTATTTCAATGTACTAAGCCTCACAATTAGATAAAATACTGATGGTTGTTTCTTTCTTATCCATGATACTAGGCACTTACTTAAGAAGAATGCTCCTTCACTAGTGCTCTTCCTATCATCTAGACTCCTGACCCAATCTGCATCCATATAGGATATTAGATCATACAACTTACTCTTTGGTTATGATAATCCATACTCCATAGTTTTATTAAGATACCTAAGTACCCTCTTTAATTATTGTAGATTAATTTACTTTGGATTTTCTTGAAATCTTCCCACAAGACCTACTACTTGCATAATGTTAGGTCTAGAGGAGTAGTATACAATAAACTTGCAATCATTGATCTAGATTTTGTCTAATTAACTCTTGAATATTCATATTCCTTGCTTAGATTACATCTTATAACCATATGTGTACTTATTGACTTGAAATATTCCGTTTCAAACTTATTTAACATCTCTTGTATATACTTGACCTATGAAATGAACATACCTTTTTGAAATTGATTGATTTGAAGTCCAAGAAAGAAGTATAGTTATACAAGCATATACATTTTAAGTTTTGAATTCATCACCTCTATAAAGGCCTTGATCATGTTATCATTGTTTCTACCAAATATTATATCATCCATATATACCACCACTATCAATTGATGCTTATTTTCAATCTTAATATATAGGTTACTATCTACAACCCCTCTCTTGAAACCTTCATCCAAAAGATACTTGTCTAGTCTAGCATTACAAACTTTAGGGGCTTGTTTTAGATCATATAGGGCCTTATTCAACCTAAAGTCATAGTCCTTGTTATCATTCAATAGGAAAAGCTTAGGTTTCTCAATGTACACTCTTCCTCTAAATTCCCATTTAGGAAAGTTAACTTGACATCCATATGGTATATCTTCAAGCCTTTAAAACCTACATAGGAATTAAACATAATAATATCCTCTAACCTTTCTAAAAGAGTAAAGGTTTCCTTGAATTTCACTCCTTATACTTGATCATATCCCTTTCATACTAGTCTAACCTTTTTCTTAGTGACTTTTCAATTCTCATTCAACTTGTTTCTGAACAACGATTTTATACCAATGATATTTTTATATTTATGCCTAGGTACTAATTCCCAAGTCTCATTATTCTTAATTTTATTTAACTCCTCATTCATGGAATATATCCAAAACCTATCTTCACTTTCTTCTATATATATTTTAGGTTCAAATTTCGATAGTAAGGTAGTATTCTATTGATTAACATTACTCACCATTATTCTTATTTTTTGTATACCTACACTCTTATTACCAATGATCTGAGATTGAATATGATCCTTGTAAATCTACGTAAGAGGAAATTTTGAGTCTTTTATCTACTCAATTTATTCCTCATCCTCATCTATATCCATTTCTCCTTCATCATTCTTTGACTAAGAATATAATTTCTTTGTCTCATCAACTTTCACATGTATGCTCTCCACTATCTTTTGAAATCTCTTGTTGTAACATCTATAGGTAACACTAACTGATGAATATCCCAAGAAAATACATTCATCAGACCTTGGTTCAAAATTTCCTAAGTCCTCCTCATCTCTCTTTATATAAAATCTACTCCCAAATACCTTAAAATGTTCAACACTTATAGGTCTACCATTCCATAATTCATATGGAGTCTTATCATCATTGATCCTAATCTATCCTTTGTTCAAAGTGTAAAATTTAGTACCTTTATCTTATCTCTAGTATCCAATAGATAAATTTGACTCATTTAACATGGTTCTTTCCATTTCTTAAACTTTTCTATTCTTTATTTCAACCACCCCATTCTATTGAGGTGTTTTAGTAGCTAAGAATTGTCTTCTTATTCCATTGACCTCACAAAACTCATAAAACTCATTTGACCAAAAATCTCCTCCTTTGTCAAACCTAAGACACTTTATCTTCACATTCATCTAATTTTCAACCAAAGCCTTGAAATTTTTGAACTTACCTAGAGCTTATGATTTCTCTTTAAATAATGTTACCCAAGTCATTCTTGTGAAGTCATATATAAGCAACATGAAGTAGTTATCACCTTGAATGCTTTGAATCCTTTAATACCACATATAAAAATATGAATTAGTTATAAAGGTATAGTACTAGAGTATTCCTTAGACTTGAATCTCCTCCTATTTTTCTTGCCATGTTGACATGCCTTACAAAGAACATCTGTAGGTTTGGAAATTTTGGGCATATTCTTCACAGATCTTTTGGAGCTAATATTGACCAGATTGTAAAAGTTTAAATGACCTAACATCCTATTCCATAGCCAAATTTAATCTAAATTTATCATAAAACACCCCTATTTTTTTTATCTCACTCAATATATATATATATATATATATATATATATATATATATATATATATATATATACACACACATACATACATATATATATAATTCTTAGTTCTCTTGGATTTAGAAATCAACCTCCCTAATTTTGCTCTCCTTATCTCACATCTTTTGTTAAGAAAAGTTAGGGTATGTCTTTGGGTACACATTTGACTTACACTCAACAAGTTATGTTTCAATCCATTTACATAAAATACATTTTATATCTTTTTCTTCCCATCATCCAAGATCAAAGCACCTTTGCCAACTATATTAGTAGATGTGTTATCTCCAAACCTTACCGAACCTATGGCATTCTTCTTCAAAGTGATGAATTTTCTCTTATCTCCTATCATGTGACTTGAACAACCACTATCTATGTACCACTTTAAATATTCATTCTAAGTATGAAATTTAGTTTGGTCTATCATAGATTCTTCTCCACTAGTTTTTTGCTTCTCTTTCATCTTACCCATAGGGTTTACTTTCTTGATCCATTCTTTATTATTATGACTAATGTCTTCTTAACATTATTGGTTTTCCTCATAGATATTATCTTACACTCTCTTGAAATATGTATTATTTGGCTATTGTTATAACACATGATTCTACTTCTACATCTATAATCAATAGCTCTATGTCCAAATTGACCATAAGAGAAAAAATAACCAATGAAATAATACACATACTTTGATTGTTTAATATTATTTATCTTTTCATGATCATTGGATGATCCACCACTGCCTTTGATATCCTTTGATAGAATGAAAACCTTCTTGTCTTGTTGATGATTAACTTCAAACTTGACCAGTTCTACATAGGTCTTTATTCTACTAGATTTATCACTCCTTGATAGATCATTGAATTTTGTAAGCTAACTCTCCTTTAACTCCTTTTGTTCTTCTTTGAAACCAAGATCTACAATATCATGAAAGGACCTTTGACTATCCAAAATATTATTAAGCTTTCTAGTACTCTCATCAAATTTATGATATGTATTTATCTTTATTTCAACTTTCTCGACATGTGCCTCTGAAATCTTTACTTTCATTCTAAGCTAGGTGAATTATTCCATATGATTATTCTCTTTTTAATAACATTCACAATATGTTTCAATAAATATGGATGGATTCTCATTAAAATCATAATAAAAACTTTCATTACTAAAATCTATACCTGTGCTCCAAAGATCTCCCTTAGACTATTAGGTTTACACAAGGGACTTTTCTCTAATACCAATCATTGGAAGCAAAACCATTTTTTTTTGGGGGGGGGTGAATTAGTGTACAAACTTTTATTTCAATTCTATATATCATTAATTAATCATTCAAACTAATATATAGATATATAAATGCATAATAAACCATTCATATGATCATGAAATATGAACATAACACATGAACACAATATTTATGTGGGAAACCCTCATGGGGGATAAAACCCACTGACACACATTTTGGGATATAATCCTATAAGTAATGAATCAAAAATTAGTGAGGCACCAACTCCCTAAGTGACTCAACACTAACTCAACCACCTAGAACCTATGATCACCTTTGGACACATTTTTGTTACCCAAATAATGATTATCACCTTCATTTTCTCTTCACAATCATATATCTCTCTCAAACAACCTATTAGGCCTCTTCGCTCAACTAACCCTCTTCTTGGCAGATTTAGGTCATATAACCTTGCTCATCATCTATATAATGGATATTTTAACTTAATTACATGATAATAAAACCTATATTATGGTATTTAACCCCTTTACTTGGTTTCAAAACTTCTATTTCATTTGCTCATTCCCTCAATATTCTAACTAGAGAAATTAGGCCTATTAAACTTTTTTTATACTTGACTCTTGCTCTCAACCACCTTGGTTGGAAAAAAACTTATCCATAATTGTAACTCAATTAAAATATATCAATTAACATGTTTCATAAGTCAAACACCCACTACACAAGTCATTTATCACTCATAAGTGTTTCTATATGATTTTTGCTTTCACATTCAAAAAGGAAATGAGAAACTTAAGAAATGGTCTAGGGCTTATACGTACCCAGATATAGTTTTGCATACCAAATTCAAATGTTGAGATAACTCTTCTTTGGTTGTGGAGGATGACACCTGTAGAAGAAAGAGACTAAAACAAAGAAGGTGTTAGATGAGGAGATGGTGGGTTGCCAAGCAAAAGCTTGATCCTAAAAGTACAAAGACTTCCTTGAGGGATGTCAACCCACTGATTGATAAAAATAATGTCTGATAAAAGGCAGAATGATAAAAGACTAAAATGATTAAAAACTAAAACAAGAATAGAAGCAAATGCTTACCTGAATGCTGTTGTCGGTCTGGTCACAGTCACCGACATTAGTTAGTTTGCCAATGTCAGTTGTCAAGGTCTACCGATGTCAGTTAGTCTGCTGACATCAGTGGAGGCAATGGTCTCTGCAGCTGGCATTGGTCAGGGCAGTAGTCTTTAGATGAGGTCTGGTTAGGTCTGGATGGGTTTATGGTTTGTGGATGGGTCTGAAAAGGGCTATGGGTCTGGTTGAATTGTCTGAGAGTCTGTGTAGAGGTCTGGGACAATGGATAGAATGTCAAAAAGGGACAGAGGGGTAGATGAGGCCTTTCAACCTCTCTAGGAAGGGTAGGTCAGGTCTAGGCTGGTGATATTACTTAGAAGCAATAACTAAAAACATAATGAAAACACAGAGGAAATACTTACCTATGGTTTGCTGAGAAAAGAGTGTTATAGACTAGTTGTACCTGTTGCTAATGTTGCTGGTGTTGGGAGTCATGTTGCTAGTGGAGTGGTTGATGTAGAGTACCTATTGTTGTTGTAACTTGTTATGTGTACTTGAGAGAGAGAGAGAGAGTGAGAGGTCTAGTGATTGGAAGGATTGACAGATGGAGGAGTGAAAGATCAGATTGCTAAAGGTTGAAAAGTCAGATTGAAAGATTGAGAAAAGCAGATCCACACTCCAGAGGTGGAATGTAATTTTGAAGGCAACCAATGCCAAAAATATCATCAACGTCGATCGATAGTTGACTGACATCAGTGGCTGGAAGACTAGAAAAAAGGCTAAAAATAGCCTTTCATCTATTTTCCCAACTTCCAAGTCAGCGGGTCTGGGGAAGAAATGGTCGAAGGTGGCTTAATAGGCGTGGGAAATGAGTGGGATAAGGGAAATGGGGTCTTAAATCATTTAAGACATGGCAAGGGGTAGTGGAGGGCAAGTTGGAATAGGTCATGGGGTGATAAATGAGGGTATCCAAGGGAAAGGAATCCAAGGAGAGGAGAGGTGGCATGGGTGAGGTGTCAAGGGGAGAGAGAGAAAGAAGGAGAGAATTATTAATTTAAAATAAGATAATTATTTTAAATTAATAAGACATAGGTTAGGCATGGTTAGAAGTGGAAAGGGACCAAGGGGACCAAGGGGGGAGTTGACCAAGGGTTAGACACAATTTCGGTGTCTACATTTGCCCCTTTTTGTCTTATTGGTTGTTTTAGATGAACTACAAGACAAAAATAGGAGTTGATTGCCCTAGGTGTGGGATAAGGTTGATTTTATCCTATTGGTTGTTCAAGTAAACTACAAGACAAAAAAGGAGGGTTGGTTACATCAGATGTGGGATCAGGTATTCCCCCTTAAAGTAAGAGTCAAGGGAAGGGACCCTAGAATCGGGTTCTGATTTGATAAAGAGATGGATGGATAGGGTAAAAGTGTGAGTGTGAACACTGCAAAAGTTGTGATTGCGTGTATACCACTTCATGAGATGGTTAGGTCAAATTGTCGCAGGTCAAGGGTTAAGGAGTGCCAAAATTGAAGTAACTAGGCCCTAGCATTTGGTCGTAGCTAATCGAGTTATTCAATCTAAGCTGTAGCTCCAATGGTCGTCATGTTCCAGGTATCCTGAGCTTAGAAAGTGCTCTTGGAAACATAAAAATGTCACAAGTAGTGGGGATCAACTGGCTTGCAATCCTATACTTATGAAGGTCATCAATAGTCTGCACATAATTTTGCTAACCATTTGTGAGGTAGCATACATGCAAAAACAACCAAGGCAACGTTTGTCTTAGAAGTGGTCAGAGTCTGAGGAGATAGTCATGATCTCCAAGGTCATTGGTCGAGGCAGGTCGAGATAGATAGCTAGTCGAATGAATGGATGGATGAAAGAAAGTGGCCAAGCTAATCTCAGAAGACTAAGTGCTGCCTACATAGCCCCTGTGTGTAAGGGCCTTAGGCCAATGTAGTTCTTCCTAAGAGGGAGGAAGAGAGTCAATGTTATGGATTGGTCTGGTCGGGGTCAAGTCATGGTCAAAAGGAGGATATGGTTTGTCCATCAGGTAGATGAACAAATGAGGGTGGTCGAGCTAACCTCAGAGGATATCATGTCATCTGAGTGCTACCTACATAGCCCCGATCTTAGGGCCTCAGACCAATGTAGTTCAGGTAGGAGGTCAAAGGTGGTTGATAGATTGGTTTGGTCATGTGTTGAAATGATGAGGAGAAAAAGATGTTACAGCCTTTTCCAAATGGTGTATTCTGTAACATTGGTTAGGGTCTTTCATCCCTATCAATTTTCCATATTCGTGATGGATGTATGCTAAAAATGAATTGAGTCTATTTATGCTTCAACAAGTAATGGTTTATGCTTAACATAAATTATGTGGTCGATAGTTTCCATGTGTATTGGTGTCCATAGAAACTATGTGAAATGGACTATGATGATGTGACAAGTTTTAAGATGTTTTGGTTTGATTTGGTTTGGTTGGCAAATGATTTGGTTGGATGTGACCAAAGTGTGAAAAAAAAGTGAAAGTCAAATTGCTCTTTCATTGACACAGACCAAAATGACAGCATAGATAGGGGTTGTTAGAACCAAGAGCCCCATTCATGAATTACATCATTGACCATGGGTTGTGTTAGAGAAGTAATCAAATCACTTTGACATTAAAATGAACTCAAGTCCCTTGAGCAGGTGATGTGATAAGAGGAGAGGGTAACTTGTATTAGAGTAGAGAGAACCTTGCCCCTTTTTATAGGAGACCCTGAGATGACTACTAGCCAAGTCCATGACCCAAGGCTTTTTTTTTTTTGCCAGACTGATCAATGTGCGAAGTCCACATAGAGATGTCATTTGCTTTGTGGTCATTTGCAAAGCTAATCAATTCGAGAAGCTTCTAAAAGAGTGTTGTTTGTAGCAAGATTTAGTCATAGCCATCCTTCGAGGGAGTGGTCTATATTTTTGCTTTATATATAGATGAGGGCTTTGAATAGCTGTCCTTCAAGGGAGCAGTCTGTCTTTTTGATTTTGTGACGTTGGATATTTTGACATCTTGATTTTTATTTTTATATTTTTGACAGAATTTTGAGTCATGGACAAGACTATAGAAGTTTAAGGGCTCCCTTTTATTAGGACAAAGCATCCATACTTATAAAAGGGTTATATAGGATTTGTTAAGGGGAATTGGGTTGAAAGGAATGAGGATTTTAAGAGGACAGGAATTACTCAAGGGACGCGCTCAAGTTAAATGTTAAGTGGATGAGTACTCAACTAACAATTGAATGGTCACAGATGCAAGGCATTAAAGGGCTCAGGTTCTGATAAGTCCCTGGTCCATGCTCATGCGTGATGATGTAAGGTTTGAGCCAATTAGGAGCAAACTTGCCTCCTTTTCTTCTTTCCAAATTGGTCACGTGTTGGTTGATGTTAGACATGAAGTTGGTTGATGTGTTGCAGATTAGTCAAGACTGGTTGAATGTTTGGTCGAGGGTCGGGTCGATGGATATTTGGTCGATGATTGGTCAATGGTTGGGTTGAATGTTTGGTCAAGGTTTGGTCGAGATTGGTATTTGGTCGATGATTGGTTGAGATTGGGTCAATGGCTTGGTCAATTGATATTTGGTCAATGATTGGTTGATATTATGATTAGAAGATCAGTCGAGGTCAGGTTGAATGTTTTGATGAAAAGGCTGGTTGATGTTTGGTTAAGGTCAGGTTGAATGTTTGGTTAAAGATAGGTTGAATGTTTGGTCGAGGTCAGGTCGATGCTTGTTTGGTCGAGGCATGGTCGAGGCTTGGTTGAGGCCTAGTTGAGGTTTAAGATTAAAAGAGTGATTGCTATTTGGTTGAGACTGCGTTGAAAGGTTGGTCGAGGCTTGGGTGAAGGTTGAATTCCCCCAGCGGCTAGGGAGAATGTTTGATAGATTAGTCAAGGTTGGTTGAGTCTTGGTGGTCAGATTAACTATGTTGATGTCGAATAAGGGGGTTAAAGGCATCAAAGGGACCATCGTCTGGCATGGAGATCTCGATTTAGGTGATGAGGTTTGAGAAGCATGGGTCAGTGTTGATGATTTGTCGAAGGGGTGGTCAAGAGGATCCTTGATGAGAAGGGTATCCTTTTTTTTGTGTTGATGAATGATAGCTTTAAGAGCACAACAATGCTCAGTGTCATGTCCTAATTTGTGATGATAGTGATAGAATTTAGAGTAGTCCAACCAAGATGGTCTTGATCTGGGAGTTGATGTGTGGGGCAATGTTGAAGGTTTGTTGATAATATGGTCAAGAAGAAGGGTGTCTTTCTCCAAGCATTGGTGAACGACAACCTTGAGGGCACAATAATGCTCAGTGGCGTGCCTGGGCATGCGATGATATACACAAATCTGAGTGTCATCAACCCAAGGCAATTTTAGCTCGAGAGAGTGATATGGTTTAAGAGGTGGGAGATTGATGTGAGAAGACTACAACAATTGCCATAATAGCAAGGCATAAGAACCTGTTAATGGGTTTGTGCATCTTATTACAGTGGGGGTTGATGACTTTGGTTTGAGAGGCATAAGAGGTATTGGTCGTACCATCATTTTTGTGGGTGGTGTAACCACACGTGTAGATGGAACTTTGGTGGTGATAGGTGTTGGATGTTTTGGAGGATATATATGTCTGATGGGTTGAGGGGATAATGGAGACGACTTACCTCTGTGAAGTATGGGAGTAGGAAGCACTCCTATTAAAGTGGATGGATGTGGGCCCAAAATTGAAGGTAATGATGAAGGTGGGGGAAGAGTCCTCTGGTGTGGTTTAGTGGCCTTCTTTGGTTTGGGTTGAGGGAAACCATTGTGTGAGGTGAGGTTAGATACGAGTTTGGGTTTAGATGTGGATGGAGGTGAGTGAGATGTAGTAATCTCAGGTAAAAGGCAAGAGGAAACTGTGACTGGGTCTTCCTCAGTCGAAATGGGTGAAGAGATTGGTTCTTCTCTTGGTGGAGAAGAAATAGGAGAGTATGGCTCCTTAAGTGGATAGAGGGTAGGGATAATCGTGCCTTCTACTTGTGGTTGAGGAGTAGGCAAGGTCGGGTCCTCCATTGGTAGAAGGGAGGATGAATGTCGGGCTAATGGCATTGGTATGGTCAAGGTGTCCCCTAATATAAGAGAGGTGGATGGAGGACTAATAGGAAAAGAAGATTCTTCCACCTATGGAAGAGGTTGGTCAGGGATAAGAGGAGAGACAGTGTTGACGGTGCGAATATTATGGTCTTGGGGGTCATTGGTCATGGTCTAGATATTGTTTTGATTAAGAGGATGGTTAAGAAAGGGGTATCTGAAGATGTCGATATTTTGATTGGGTGGGGCATTCAAGTTGTCCAAGATGAGGTTACCCTTATCTAGCATGTCTTGAGTGATGTTTTTGAAGGTTCAGCAATTATTGATGTCATGGCCTTGGACACGGTGATAGTGATAGAAGTTGGCCTCCCTATACCATGTAGGGAGGGCTTTTGAAGGGTCGAATTGAGGTGGTCATATTGGAGGAAGATTGAGGACCCCCTGCTTGACGATTTTTTCCAACACAGAAGCATATGACTCTCCAAGTGGAGTGTAGTTATGCTGTATGTACCATTGTTGGAATTGTTTTGTGATGCTTTGAGATGTTGAGGGTTGAGGTTGATCATTCATTATCGAGGATGGTGATCTAACGACCATAGTGTTGGCCACTCCTTTGGATTTAGAATTGCCAAAAGAAGGTCTGAAAGAAGAAGGGTCATCGGATTTTGCGTTGATATTACGCAATTTGACCTTATCCTCTTCAATGGCACAGAGTTCAAGCTTTTGAGCCATGGTGAAAGCTTCATCAAAAGTGTGGAATGTTTGAACCCATAAGGTGGACGAGATGTGCTTGGCACATGCTCGAGAAAAGAGCTCAAGGAGCTCAGGTTGAGGCAAAGGGAAGGAGAGTTGGTTGATTAATCCTCTCCAATGGATGACAAAATTGACTATTGATTCGTCGTCAAACTGCCTGATAGAGTAGAGGTCTGTGATCAAGACTTGTTTGGTGATATTGATAGAAAAATGGTTGAGAAATAGTTGGGTGAGTTGAGTGAATGAAAAGATAGAATGTCTAGTAAGAGAGCTATACCAGTCAAGGGCAGGGCCAGAAAGCAACATGGGGAACGCACGTAGAAGTAACACATCGTCATGGGCTATGAGATAACAAGCATGTCTGAATGCTCGTAGGTGCTATTGTGGGTCTTCCTTACTCTGGAAATGAGAAAATTTAGGAAGCTCCCACTGACTGGGAGATGACAAGATTGGGATGGAGGGATGGATGGGTTTGTTGTAAATTTGGTCATATCAGAGGGCATTATGTGAACCAAAAATAGAGGTCTCAAGACTAGACATTTTGTCCATCAGCATTTTGATGAAATTTGTTGATAGATTGGTGGATGGGGCACCCCCTAGGTTGTAGGGAATTTAGAAGGTGTTAGAAGGGGCATACGATGTAGTTGGTTACACTTGTAGGGGCGCAATGTATGGGTAACTATTCATCAGGGCAGATGTGGAAGCCAGGGGCGGTTATGTCATGAAGGTAGAAGGCATAAGTTGACTAGATACTGCCAAAGATGGTTGTGTGGTGGCATTGGCAAAAGGGGAGGTAAACACTCCTGCATTTATAGGCATAACAGTGTGTGGAGTCGAGATAATCAAGTTCTGGTATGATGTAGAACTTGGTTGAATTGCGTGTGGTTGAGGGGGTAATGAAACCCCGATGGAGGTTGGTCCAAAAATAGATGGAGAGGCCAAACTTTGCGTATTGGCTATGGTTGGATTAATGGTTGAGGCAATAGTTTGAGTCATAAAAGGCTGGGTAGTGGATGGTGTTGACGTCATCGTTGCTTCACCCAAAAGGTCTCGCATTTGGTTTCTTGCGAGATAGTTTTGGATGGATTTGACATTGAGGTCCAAGAATCTTTCAAAGTCTTGGTCCCCTTTAGGGACAATGGGGGTTTGAGTCAAGGTCAGTCAAGTAGGAGTTTGTTCGGCCTCTGAATGAAACTCCATTAAGGGACTAGTTATGGGTGGGGAAGGCGAAAGCAGTTGATGCCTCACGTGATCAAGAAGAGCCTTGGTTTGACTGCGTGTCAAAACCATTCAAGGCAAGAAGGGTTAAGTTTTAGAAACTATGTTTTTTTAGTTTCAGAAACTTAGAATGTGGTTTTGGCAAAAAAAGGGTTAGGTTTTAAGGTTTCTATTTTGGAAAAAAAAGTTCTGACAGTGATCGACGTCGGTTAAAAAACTGATGTCAGTGAGAATAAGTGGCCGACATCGGTCAGATAACCGATGCCGGTGAAGAAAGGTCACCGACATCGGTGGTAAAACTAATGTCAGTTACTGTGTCTTCCATAAACTCAAAAAAAATTTGAAGATTCTTGGAAGAAAGAAAAAATGTCCTCACTAGCTCAAAAAACTAGATAGAAATAGAAAAACAGAGGGAGACAGGCAGACCCTAAGCGTTAAATCCTAAGAATCAACTTTTAGAATCCTATTGGCTTATGCCTTAGGATGTGTTTGGGAGGTTGGCTTGTAGAAGGGTCCTAGAAGAAGTAGTCTATGGATAGTTTTAGGTTAGTTTAGGTGCTCAAGAGTCTATGTTAGGTTCCGTACTTGGCCTGGTGCTAAGGAGCAAGCTCCCCTCACTTCACGAGCCCAGTGATAAGCTGGTCTCACTTAGCCAAAATATACTTCCCCTAGAGATTATCCTCTATGAGAGAACAGAGTGGGCTTTCCCCTTGGTGGTGAAGTCCAAGTGGGATTGCTGGGACGGGTAAGGTATCCACTGGGTGATGAAATCCTAGTCGGGCCTTGTCTCAGGTGAGTTAAGATGTTTGATTTGTGCAAGTGATTTGGATGTGTGACATAAGTGGCCTATGATTAATTCATGATGTAGTTTTTAATTACTAGATGTGGACTAAGTATGTAGTCAAGAAGAAATTAAAAGCAAAAGATTTTAAGCCCAAAATGAAATGTGAGTTCAGATGAGAACAAGTTGAGAAAGGGTTGAAGAGTATGAGTTGACTAGTCTAAGATGCAAGAAAGAAAGAAGGGTTCTTTTTAATCCTGCTTATGATGTCTTTTGGAAGAGAGAGAAGAAAGAGGTGAAAAGGAGAAACCTAATGCACCTATATGAAAAGAAAGAAAAAAACCCAAGGAAGACCCTAGGGTCCCACCGGGTGTGCCAGAATGTTTCTATACGATTTTCGCTTTCACATTCAAAAAGGAAATGAGAAACTAAAGAAATGGTCTAGGGCTTATACGTACCCAAATATAGTTTTGCACACCAAATTTAGACATTGAGAGAACTCCTTTTTTGTTGTGGAGGATGACACCTATAGAAGAAAGAGACTAAAACAAAGAAGGCGTTAGATGAGGAGATGGCAGGCTGCCAAGCAAAAGCTTGATCCCAAAAGTACAAAGACTTCTTTGAGGGATGTCAACCCACTGATTGATAAAAATAATGTCTAATAAAAGGTAGAATGATAAAAGACTGAAATGATTAAAAACTGAAATAGGAATAGAAGCAAATGCTTACCTGAATGCTATTGTCAGTCTGGTCACAGTCGGCGACATCGGTTAGTCTGCTGACATTGGTTGTCAAGATCTACCGACATTGGTTAGTCTACTGACATCAGTGGAGGCAATGGTCTCTGTGACTAGCATCAGTTAGGGTAGTAGTCTTTGGATGAGGTTTGGTCAGGTCTGGACGGGTCTAAGAAAGGCTCTGGGTCTGGTTGAATGGTCTGAGAGTCTGTGCAGAGGTCTGGGATAATGGATAGAATGTCAAAAAGGGACAGAGGGGTAGAGGAGGCCTTTCAGCCTCTTTAAGAAGGGTAGGTTGGGTCTGGGCTAGTGATATTACTTAGAAGCAATAACTGAAAACATAATGAAAACACAGAGGAAATACTTACCTGTGGTTTACTGAGAAAAGAGTGTTACAGACTGGTTGTACCTATTGCTGATGATGCTGGTGTTGGGAGTCCTATTGCTGGTAGAGTGGCTGATGCAGAGTACTTGTTGTTGTTGTAGCTTGCTATGTGTACTTGAGAGAGAGGGAGTGAGAGGTCTAGTGATTGGAAGGATTGATGAATTAAGGAGTGAAAGATCAGATTGTTGAAGGTCGAAAAGTTGAATTAAAAGATTGAGAAAAGTGGATCCACACTCCGGAGGTGGAATGTAGTTTTGAAGGCAACCAACAATGGAAATATCACTGATGTCAGTCGATATTTGACTAACATTAGTGGTTGGAAGGCAAGAAAAAAGGCTAAAAATAGCCTTTCATCCATTTTCCCAACTGTCGGGTCAGCGGGTCCGGGGAAGAAACGGTCAAAGGTGGCTTAATAGGCATGGGAAATGAGTGGGATAAGGGAAATGGGGTCTTAAATCATTTAAGACTTGGCAAGGGGTAGTGGAGGGCAAGTTGGAATAGGTCATAGGGTGATAAATGAGGGTATCCAAGGGAAAGGAATCCAAGGAGAGGAGAGGTGGCATGGGTGAGGTGTCAAGGGGAGAGAGAGAAGGAAGGAGAGAATTATTAATTTAAAATAGGATAATTATTTTAAATTAATAAGATATAGGTTAGGCATGTTTAGAAGTGGAAAGGGACCAAGGGGACCAAGGGGGGAGTCGACCAAGGGTTAGACACGATTTCGGTGTCTACAATAAGGACCAAAACCAACATTAGGCCTAATAGAGACCTAATGCAATTAGGCCTTCTCAAAGCACATGTTTCATATTGACCTCCTTATAACATCTTGAGAATTAAAAAATGGATGAAGAAATTTATAAAAAACTTAAATTATACCCTTTATAATCTCACCTTAGTTCCCCAACACCATTTACCTCATTTCACTCCTTGAACCATAACATTAGGTCTACTCACAATTAGGCCTTCTTACTACTAGAAAGTCTACCTTGAATATATAAAGTATAAACTAAATTTTTACACATAAATACGTTAAAAAATAAAATTTATATAACCTCCATTACCTCAGGTTAATCACCAATTATATTAAATATCACCACATAGGGCAAAAGACCTCAAACTACTCATTTTCATATGCTCACTTAAAACTGCAAATAGGCTTCAAAACATAGGCAATACCTTTGAATTTTCACACCTTTATAGAAGTTTATCATGAAAAAAAAAATTAAAATTAACCTATGATAAATTTATAACAACTTCATATGTATTTTATTATTCAACACTATGCATAATGACTCGAGAACATCATTCTCACTAACATATACAAAATAACCTGAATGCTCCAAAACATAGTCATGGAAACCAAGACTTAGAAAGCATATGTTAAAAAAATTATGAAATTAAAATGGATTTATATTATATTTAATAATATTTTTAACATATTTAAATAAATATATTACAAGTTTCAATATCAATATTGGTCTTATAGACCAATCTCATGTCTTCACCCTACACAGACCTCATTGTGTGAGATAGGTCACTATGAGAGCAACATTTTTCTTGTATATGAGAATATAAAAATATTATATTAAAATTATATATGTGATATATGTATTTAAAAATAAACCCATGCATTTTTATCCATCCCTAATCCACTTAAACCCATCCCTAATCACATTCTCACTTCTACTTGGTTTTCTCGGTGTCTTCCCCATTAAGCATTTTTAGCAATAAGCCAAATTCCATGAATGGTTTAGTATATTTCAAGTCCATAACATGATTATAAAATTAAATTATCATAAAATAAAAGTATCATACATCATCCTCTAATCATTTTCATGTTTTAACCTAGTCAACCCTACATGTTACATCAAAAATCCAAGAAACAAGGGTTTTCTTATAGCTTCCACTCACTCTTATGAAATAAAAATACCAAATAGAGAAACCTAGGAGAGTAATATAAGTTATAAAATCATAAAAATACATAATAAAATCCATTATGATCCATTTATAAAAATATTTTCTTTATTGGGTCACTATGAGGGTTTTAGGAGTGTTTAAACTGCCTTCCATTCTTAACAATCATTCATAAATGATTTGCACTCAACTCCAAAAAAATTTCTAAGAAAATTTATCTAGGATTATTTCCCAACTACCATTAACTACTTATATCCTCTCGAAATTTTTTTGCTTGCTAGCGAGCATAATAAAATCCTTCTTAGGTATGCAATACCTCATTTTGTGTACATGGAAAAACTCAAAACCACATTTAATGATTTATCCTTTAGTATATGACCTTATACTTGTTAAATACACTTAAAAAAAACCTATAAAACCTCTAAAATTATCTCATGATCTCTGACACCTTTAAAAATGAACTCTTATTGGGCCACACTAGGTCTCTTTATACATTAGGCCTTTAACCAGCTAGTCACACTTAGACCTTGAACATGCCTTGAAACATATTTTACTATTATCAATAACTCATAATCATGTCATATGACCTCATAATAATCTCAAAAAATTACAATATTCTTCTTCTAATCTTTAGATTTCTCACCTAAACATGCTACCAAGCCTATGCCTTCTCATTAGATCTATCAAGTACATGACTCATGAAGTCAACCTCAAGAACAAAAAAGACAACTCAAAATGACATAAATGAAACTTTTATGACATAAATGAAAAATCCATGCATACCTTATAACAAATTCTCAATAAGATGAATATGAGGCCTTTGACATTTTCTTTATTGCTAGAGAAGCCAATAAATATGTAGACCAATTGGTAGACATAAGAACACAGTATGATATTCTAAGTGGAGTTAAGGACATGAAAGAGTAGTCTAAAATAAAGGTTATATGCAGGCCTTAAATCTTTTATAATGATGTTATCTAGTATGTGTTTGATAATGAAAATAAAATTTCATGTTTCTTGTAGTAGGAAGCAAAATTCTACTCAAGGAACTAAGGAAAATTACAAAAGTAGTATGGGGACTAGATTATCCAATTGAGAAAAAATAAGTTACCTAAAGGTTTTGTGATAATGGATAATATATTTAATTAATATTATCATATAAGTAAATTTAATGTTAGCATATCCATAAAAGAAGAACACTATGAGAAGGTCATCATTTTCAAAGATATGTTGCTCAAACTAGGAAAAGTGAACAACAAGGAGGAGAAGGCATTCTTCATAGAATTAGGCCAAGATTTTGTAGACATTTTTTCATTTAAATATCATGACTTGAAGGGTTTTGACCCTAATTTGGCTCAACATAACATAGAGTTAGAGGTAATTTATAAGCCTCTAAGACAAAAAAAAAAAAAAGACTAGTCAACATTAAGATTGAGATCCTTATGAAGGAGTTGACCAAGCTCATTAAATCCAAAATCATCTTCCCCATCAAACATTATTCATAGGTGGATAATCTTGGGCCTTTGAGGAATAATAATTGGGAGATAAGGTTATTTGTAGACTTCAGAGATCTCAACAAGGCATAATTAAGAGATCACTACCCTTTAACATATGTGGATTATATTCTTTAAAAGGTTACAGGATCAAAAAGGTTATCCTTGTTTTATGGATACTCATGATACAATCAGGTTTTAGTGAAGGATGAGGATCAACATAAGACTACATTCATAACCAAGTGGGGCACTTATGCTTAGAAGAAGATGAACTTGGGATTATCTATTGTAGGAGCTACCTTCCAAAGGGAAATGGATGTATCCTTCAAAGGTATTATCAATGAAATGGTTCTCATCCACCATGATTACATCAAAATATTCTCGAAGGATCCAAAAGATAATTTGACACACTTGAGGTTGGTGTTTGATAGGTGCAGGCAATTTGGGGTCTCTTTGAACCCCGAAGACTATAGCTATGTAGTTCATGAGGGCATAATTCTAAGACATTTTGTGTCAAAATAAGGCCTCTCTATTGAACCTAAAAGGATATATTAAATACTTGACTTATCACTACCCAAACACAAGAAGGGATTGTAAAGTTTTCATCAAAAGGTCATACATAAATTTGTAGAAAAATTAAGGCATATAACTCACATGATCAAAAAACACAAAGAGTTTTCATGGACTAAATAAGGTAAAATAAGATTTGAATCCATTAATTAGGTCATTTACCAATATTAAACCCTCCTAAACCCTAATTTTTCAAAGGAATTATTTTTGTGTGCCTTCTCTACAAATGACACTATTTTTGTCATGTTTATGCATCAAAATAATGAGAACCTTGAGCAACCCATAACCTTATTTAGATAAGAATTGGAGGTGTATGAAGAGAGGTATAATTTTTTTGAAAAAAATGTAATTATATTAATGATAAATCTCAATAATTTTAAATAAATTGTGTTTAATAACAAAATCTTTATCATGGTGGTTCACCCTAGCATCAAAGATTTCATCCTTAACAAAGACTTGAGTGAAAAGAGAGTTGGTTGGGTGATTAAATGTATGTAAAATGACATATATATGAATGCTAATAGTTTAGTTAGGGGTAGATTACTATTTTAAAAACTTTAATTATATGTGAATTAGGAAAAGGAAGTGGTTTTATCAATTTCAAGTGATCAACAAGCAATTGCACCTACATTTCCTTCCAGCTAGACCCAATACATGGTGAAATTCCTTAAAATAGGAGAATGTATTATAGGTGTAAATAGGAAAAATATTAGGTAATTAAGAATAAATTACATTCCTTATTTCTTTATTGATGGGGTAATATTAAATAAAGATCTTGATGGCATGCTTTTGAGGTGTGTAGAAACTAGTCAAATTGACAGGCTCGTAGACCAATTTCATGATACACCTATAGAAAGACACTTTTTAGATAATACCATAGTATAAATTATATTAAAATTAATCTATTTTTTTCCTATTTTATTTATGGACTCTCATTATTGGGTTAATAGGTTCTAAAAATGTGTTATGTTCACAAGCAAATAAAGACTAGCTACCTTACCTCTCAATCCTATTCAAGTGGAGCAAACCTTAATGCAGTGGGACCTAGACTTTGTAAGTATGATTAAATTCCAAAGATAGTTAAATAAATAATGGTTTTTTACTGATATTTAATACTTTAATATGTGGTTAGGTGTAGTTGTAATTAAGGAAGAAAATGAGAACTCAATTTTGGAGTTCTATGACAATTTAATGAGCAAATGTGGGGTCCCCTCCACCATCATATCAAACAATAAATTAACATTAAGTAGTGTAAGGGTGAACTATTTGAATATTAAGCATGATATCTACCTTATTTATTCATATAATTACTTACACATGGAAATGAAATATTAAAGCTCACTAATAAGAATTTGATCAGGATTATAAAAGAATAATGGAAGATAACCAAAGGGATTGGCATACCAAGCTAAGGACTAACTTATTGGTGGATAAGATTACTACCAAGAGGTATACTTACCACTCACAATATATTTTTGTATATGGTAAGAAATAAAGGCTTACCATATCACTTGAGCTTTAATCCTTGGGAATTGTACACCAACTTGAACTCATAGGGAGTGATGCAATAGAGGTGAGGATGAATGCATTAAGGGAACTAGAAGAGATAAAGGATGATGATATACATGCCATGTGGTCTAATAAAGATCAAGTAAGTAGATTTTTTAATTATATAACCTATTCAAATACCTTATAATAAGGTGACATTGTACTTAAGTGGGATAAAGACTGTGCTAAGTTAGGTAAGCATTTAATGTTTGATAGTCTTAGGAGTGGGCCATATGTCATCACCAAATGAAAAGATAATAATTAATTAAAATTATTGGTGAGTAAATACTTATCCATTTAAATGGGGTATTCCTAAATTATTATTACTATAAATCACAAAAAACATCTTGTACATAGTATTTTAGGTTTTAGTTTTCTAAGTGATGTATCATGTGCCTTGTTAGTTATTTATTTTGTTGTGTTCTTGTTGTTGTTTTTTTTCATGTGTCATTATTATCCTTGTGTCTTATTATGTGTATACTATATTCCTTGAGGTCTATAAGGTATTGATCATGAGGTGTTAGTTTAGTTGTAAAGTCTTCTCCTAGACATGAGTGACATGAAAGAGATCTTGGGTCCTCTTATCCAATAGGCAGGTCAAGCCTTTAAAGTCACTACTAATGTTGAATTATTTCTTAGGCCTATAAAAGAGCCAAAATATGTCTTAATAAATAAAACTCACTTGCATTTATCCTTCTTATACCTCTTGAAGTGTTAGGACAATCTAAAAGGGGATCACTGGCCTTCATAATGTCAAGACAATAGGATCAAGTGTCTTGTCATGTTAAGGAATACCATGATAAATGCCTTATAAACATATTTGAGATTGTGTTAGGTAATTACCTTCTTTTTAGTCATGTATAATGATTTATAACGGGTCTTAGGGTGGTCTTAATGGTTTAATTTTGATTATAATGAAGATGATCCAATGTTATAACTTATGACTCGTCAAGAATCCATCTAGTATGTTGAAAATCTGTAAGGTATGGCTTGATCATAAGTATTAATTATGTTATAAGGTATATATGGTAAACTAATTTAGGTATTTATCATGTTTTAAGGTCTTTTAGTAAGTATTTAAGTAACCTCTATTTGAATCCTTCACTTAAAATCATATATATTATCTTAAAGGGGTTGTTTGACCCTAAGATGATGCTAGTTTTACCTCAAAATGAAACTAAAACCATTAATCATGCCTTAAATGGTCCCTATCATCACCATATTTCCATTATCAAATGGTTTTATATGTCATGGATGTCTTCTCAAAATTCAAAATGGTTTATTTTCCACTAAAGGGGACCACAAGAGGGAAATGATGAATCTTCATCTTCCCCATTGATACTTCATGGTTTGAAATGTATTTTGACCCATATTTTACCTCATCCTACCCAATAATAATGATTTAAGGTTTGAAAACTTAAAAAAATATAGGAATCTAATGTTTTGTACTCTTGAAGTATAGACTTATATGGTATAGACATGGTTAGGAATATTTAGGGATCTTTAGGGGGAGTTCAACATATAAATTAGGTGAGAAAATATAAGAATTTTAGGCCAAGAAATATAAAAAATCAACCCCTCATTCCCATTAGCCTCCTTGGTAGCCATGGATAACACTTCAGGTTCTTGTTTAAAATGGATATTAGAAATAAGATGGTGAATTTAGTTCTTGGATAAAGAAAATGGGTCTAATATAATTCCAATTATAGGAATTATATTCCATATTTATTCCCTTTGCTTTATGAACAAATTTTAAGAACTTAAGGTAGTCAAACTAGCCTTTTACATCCATAGAGGGTAAAAAATGGAATGGTTTTAGTGCATTGTTAGCCTTATTGATGAAATTAATGATTATTAATGTCTTACACAAGTCCTTAAGATCCTTTTATTTCATTCTCCACCACTATCTCACATGTGTGAGCCTATGGGAAAAATAAATATATAAGTTGTCACTACCTGTAGACTATAGGCAACATTCCACTGATGAAGAAGGATCTTTAGTACACATATCTAGAAAAGAACATTATTTTTAGGTTTGATGATAGTTTTCTAGAGTTATTGTGATCTTATTACCTCCTTATCTCAAGTAGAGTTGTCAAGGTCAACTATAATAGTATCTCACCTCCAAATGAAATTGCCTACATATTAAACTTCATTACAAGTGAAAATAGATTATTCGATGATGTGGTTGTTGAAGGTCATTAAGAAACCATAGAATAAGTATAGGTACTATACATATGTCGAATATTCCCTTTATCACAATAACCAATATTCATTATGAACCTCATAGGCAAGAAACTATCAACTAGCCCTCCAAAGCCTTCACATACTTGTCTAGTAGAAGTTAATGTTTATTAGCAAAAGTTAAGGCATTTAGAGAATCCTAGGTTTTAACTCTTCACTCCATATTATTTGATTGATGAAATAAAAAGTCTTGTATTCTATTGATTATGTGAGTATGGATGTCTATGACCTTCATATGTCATCTTGAAAATGAACTAATAGTCCATTTTAATCTCTTAAGGAACATCTGCCAGCTGATGGTCTCATCACTATCAACCCACCTCATAATAGGTTATAAATTCCAGGTTAGAAAATCCATGGGATCTTATAACCATTACCTATAGGTTTTAATCTCTCTATATAATCCCAAAGCATTGAAATAATGTTTTAATGTTCCATGAGGCTATCAAGATCCATTCATAATGTGAGAAAAAGGGGCTTGTTCAGGTGTAAGTCTTATTAAGAAATCATAATGGCCACCTGTAGGAGACCAACTCAAGCTAGCATTCAAATTTTTTAAACCATCATATGCAATTAGATATCATTAATATAAGGAAGGTTCATATATTATAGATATGGATACCTCAAAGAGTATGGCTTGGATTTAAGGAAGGCCACTGAGATATCAAACAAGTATGTAAGCATTCCTTTTGCTTAGGGGTCTGCTTGTGGTCTTCTTGGCACCTAATTCATTTAAATCATATACCTATAGGGATGAAATTAGATTGTATTAAAATAGGTCATGATTTTATACAAACACATGAAATAGAGATATAAAATAAAATAAAAACATATATATCATGTTAAAGGATAATGAGTTTGATGAGGTGAGAAAGAAAAATGGCTCAAGCATATATAATGAGTTAGGTTGACTTAGTTAATTTGGAGTGCATAAATGAGGTGAAAAAAAATTTAATGGACATGTAAAGGGAAACCCTAAGGTGGTGATGACATGTTACCCCTCAATATCTCACACAGTGGTGTGATCAATTCAAGTAGTTGCCTGGTCTGGGTTAGACACTCAAGACATAATGGGTTGTACACTTAATTATATAGATAAGATTTAATGGTATAATTAAAGAGGCTATGGTTAGATTTAATAACATGTCATATCAATATTTTAAAAAAATAAATAGTCTATAAAGAATAAATAAACTACATAAGCCTCTAAAAAATCTAACTCCAACACCAAGGCTAGTCAATGATAATGAGGGTAGACCTACATGAGAGAGAAGGACTGGGATGGTGCTTAAGGAATCTAGAGATAAGTATAGAAGGTGGAGATTGGATTAATAAGGATTATATGATGAATTTAAGGACATAAATTCTTACCTATAGGAAATTCTAGGCCCTAAGACTTAGATAGGTCTATAAATCCTAAACACACCCTTAAATATGAAAACCCCATCCTCAACTTAGTAGTAGATACAAACCACCCCATGAATATTTAAGTAATAAGAAGGTGTAGTATGTTGATATGGGTCTTGAAGGATATTTTTAAGAAATGGAATGAAAATAAATAGTCTAATTTGGACTTAACATCCTCCCAAGCTCCATTTTCCTAAGCAACCATGTTGAGCTACCAACTCAGGCACTCATATCTCACATGGAATGAACACTTAGACCTAATGATATTAAGGGGAGTTGGACATCATTATGCACTCAAGGTCCATGGAGAAAAGAGTGGTATTTAAGTTTCAAAATATATGAACAAACCTTAATATTATAACCTTCACAAACTATCTGGTAAGTAGCTTGAAGACCACCAACCTTCACTCATATCTCACCTTACAATCTGCATGGGACCAAGAGTTATTAAAGAGATTTTAAGGGGTATATGGGATATATGTTCATCTTAAAAGGTTTTTTTTTATATTTTTGTATTATATGAACCGTAATTAATATGGTATACCTCCAAAACCCTCTCTAAACCTTGATCTATATGTGATGAGTTAATTACACCCTCAAACACCTCCAAATAAAGAAGTTGGGCTATAAAATAGTCTTAATGGTCTATTGGTTACAATGTGTATGGTATGTATTAGATGAATAAATTAAATATTAGGTATTAAAAACATATATACAAGATAATGGGAGAGATATACACATATTATGTGTTTTTGAGGAGGGAAACCGATCCATAGGTCTAAAAGAATTACCTAATTTCCACCTATAGGGGCCTCTGTGTCTAAAAGTCACTTATAGGCATGCCTAAGTGCCTAGGTAGATGATTGTATACACAAAAAGAAGAGGTAAGTGTCTTAATCAAGAAAAAAAAATGGTAATATAAGGACGCTAAGGGGTTAATTTCATGTTATAAAAGGTATCCAAGCGACTCATAGCTCCAGTTTGTGACCAGGATGTAGCAACTCTACCTTTAGGTATGTTGGCCTAAGACCTTCCTGAACACAATGCCACTTGAATTCTAAGACATAGGACTAAAGAGGATTATATAACACATAAAACCATCAATAATATATTTTTCAAGGAGTTTCAGGTGTGTGAGTAATAATAATTTGCATAGAAAAGGTTAAAATTGATCACTATGGCTCAAAATTTCCTTGTAGATTTATAGAATGCATAATTCTCACTTGAGGACCAACTTAATGATCTCATAAAAATATGGTATATATTCATTTTCTTATGAAATTTTTTGGAGAGTTGAGGAGCCTTATCTAAATTAAAATAGTAGCATTGGTTCATAGGTTAGGGGCCTAACCTTTATGAACCATTGCTAAGTACCCAAACCCCCTTAAACCACCCTAAAACCTTCAAAGTGACCCAATAAATAATATATTAGATAAAATTAATATAAATACATTTATATGGCCTGATAAACACTTTGATATTATACTACACTCTCATAGGATTCTATCCATGGCAGTGGTCTATATGGACTATTGTATGGACCCCATAAAAACTACAATTTTACAAGGTTTTATGTAGAAAACAAGGTGTAGAACTTGGTGAAGAGTTTAAAATAATTAATAAGGTACTATGAGATATAATTCATCTATTTAAATCTTGAAATACTCATATTTATACCTAAAAACACTCATACAAGTTTGTGCCAAATAGGCATTCTAGTTGTGTTAAAGCGAGGTGACCTAGTCATCTAAGTAAAGTAAAATTATAGGTGTGAGACATTTGGGAAGCATGTATAACGGTATTATATGTATATTAAAAATTTAATTAGGCTCACTCATTCATCTTTCAATTTCATTAAATCTTCATAATCATCCAAATAACAAGCAATCAAGAGACTAGGTTACTTGTCTAATATTCCTACTTAATTAGTAAAGAGAGATGTTTATGGGCATAGAGGTTTAAAAAATAAGCTATTATAGGTCATGAAATATATATAAATACCTCATGATTCAATAATACCCATTTTTAATCCATAATGAAGGTTGTGGTAGTTTTCCAAGTCATGTTGGCATGCGAAGAAGAGGTGGCTACTAAATGATTTATGGAGAGGGCCTAATTAAACCACTTAAATTCTTTGTAAATTTCATATGGAGATGGAATTACTATAAGTGGCATGAAAATTATCTTCATGGGGTCAACTATGGATGAAAAATATGCTTATTGAAGACACCAATCAGCTTAGACAACGTATGGAGGAGTGTGAAGGTTGTTTGTAGCTACCAATTAAAGGGATTTGGTCATTCATGACCTATTAATGATATTTACACACCATATTATCTTTTATTTTTTTTCATTATTCTATATATTTATGCTCTAATTCCATTTTAAGGGATCCCTTAGCAAGGTATGATAAGACTGCCAAAATCATATTTAGCAAACCTCTTTGAATCAATAAAAAGGATTATTTTAGGTTTATATGATAGAATTAGTGTGTATATGTTTATTGATTTTCATAAGTGTGAAATTATATCCTCCTTTACAGGTCCTTTCCTTCACCTAGTTACTAGAATTCTATCCTATGTAGTTTATATGATGTGCCAAAGTGTCGGTAGCTATGTTGAAGAGTGAGTTGGTTGATAGTGCGTTAAGAAAACCTATTGTCCATTACATTAAAGTTTTATGAATCCACCATAGCCTTCAAATGATATACTTATGCTTTATATTTCATCAAGAATATTATTTCAGTCATAAATCTTGAATTGATTCATAAAGTGTTGATTGAATATCAGTTAGAGTGGATAAATTAATAGTGGTGTATAAAATCATTAGGTTAGGTTTATTTCATTCATTTATTTATCTCTTTTCACTCCAACAAATTATTATGATTTAGGAAGTGATCTCAAATTAATGCACCAAGGGATCTATCCCCATAAACTAGAGGTTTAGTCCACTTATAGGTCACTTTTAGCCTTTGGATGAATCCCATGTTACGCTAGACTTGGAGAGAACTAAGCCATCTTCTTCTAAGGGTGTAATTTAGAGTGTTAACAATAGTTTAATTGGATCCTTATTTTATTTTGGAATTTTTACCATAGGAAAGCTTTTCATAATATTAACAAAAAAGTGTGCTAAAAATTATTCTAAAAGAGGTTTGAATGCTTTCATATATTTGAGAGGTAAATAATAGAACCACCTTAAATCATAGTCCTTGAGGCTTCCTAGAAATAATTTGGTCAACATTTTATCACTAGAGGCATAATAAAGGCATGTCACATAAAAGGATCTAAGATGTTGTTTAGGATAACCTTTTCCATCATAAAATGGAAACTTAGGTGCCACAAAACTAGTTTTAGAAGGGTGCAATGATATCGCACATTCAAGGGGGTTATGAAACACATCTTGAAAATAAATAACATAATAAGATTTTAAATAATTTTGTTCAATGTTTGTAACCTTGTTCTCCAAGGTTTTTATAACTGTCAGGAGTGTTTGAATAATAGACCTAGTGGGATTTATACTAGTAATTTGGGTAGTCACCAAAGGGGATGTAAACATTTTATTATGATTATAAGGCATTGAAATTAGTATTTATTTTGAAACAATGGGTAATTCAATCATAGATGTAGAAATATTAGTTTCAATACATAAAGGTTTTAACACATAACATGTGCCCACACTAGATGAATTTTATTGTAATGTGTTCAAAGGGAGGGATGTTTCCACTATAGTTTTGGAACTTTTTTGCTTTGATATATTTTTTATGATGTCATCAATATCTTTTAGGTTTTGTGAAATATTATCATGAAATAATTCAATTTTTGCACTTGATCATGGTCTATTTTCTCATTTTCATTTTTTTCATGGTTTTCATTATTAGAATCTTCCTCTATGATAACCCTATCAATATGTTTTTCATTTTCAACATGGGTATCATCAAGATCCAAAGTATGAGATCCTTCATTATTTTGAGACATCTTAGATGGTAGGAGGGAAGCTCAATGTGTTTAATAGTCACACCTCCAAATCTAGTTCTATGCTTAGGTTGCATGAAAAATAGTATAAGTAAGAATTGAAAAAGCAAAACAGTCTAGAACCCTAACTATTTTAAATCCCTATAAATCATAAAAATTTACATTCAAATGAATGAGGTTGACCGAATGTTTAACCCAAAATTTGATATGGGTATATCCTACCTTGTCAGTATAATAGGGTTAAGAATATACAAATGATAATGCACAAGGGTGATAATCAAATATACAAATAACCAATTAAATGTTAAACTTAGATATAAGAATACACATAATTTATTTTTTTGAGTATAGGGTAAATATAGAAAGTGAAACTAAGCTATGAAAATAAATGACAAAGAAGTGATATATTTAGTTGGTTTTGATGTTAAAATAGTGCTAGATATAAAACAACTGGAAAATAGTCTAGAAGATTATTCTAGAATAGTTATTTGATTTTGGATTTGATGCTTATATCATTCTAGACAATAACATCATTCTAGGATAATTATGTCGACATTATTATCTGGGTTTGACATAAGTGTATTGTATGAAATAGCTACTAGAAAAATATGTGACCACTGAGATGCTTATAGGTTTGAATTCACCTTTTTTTTAGTGAATTCATATATGGGTCATGGATTGTCATTTCTTATGAAATTATAAAACCCTAGTTCCTCATCTTCATAGTGACCTTGGGGAAAAATTGATTAGTAGGCAAACAATCTTGAGTTGACCCCAAATACCCCATTATTAGTGGGCACTGCTTATTTAGCCAATAATCTAGAAGAGTGTTTCTAACTCATGTAGTTATTCCATATGTGTTTTCTTATATGTGAATCATGTAATATTATGGAAAACAAATACAACAATGACCTAGCTTATAACTTGTAAAATCAGGATATTGGGTTGTTCTTTTAGTAATTTAGACTTGTATATGTGTTGTACCTATGATTAGTATGGAAATATAGAAGTTTTATTTAATTTAATGCTCTTTCAATTCCATTTAGTAATAATACTTGGTATTATTATTGTGTTTATAGGTGATGAATGAATGAGGGTTGGTCTTGTATTTATATCAATCCCTTTAGAGTGATAATGTTAGGAACTCATGCTACCCCTTCTCTTTACTTTGTTAGTATATTAGTTGTTATGGATGAATATGGTCTATAAGTCATCTCATGAGCATTTTGTTTTATCCCACATTCATGGAAAGTAGTAGTTGATTAGATTAGACTTAGTATATAAGTAAGTGTTGAGGCCAATGAAGCCAACCACAAATTATATTGATTTGAGCTTACTCAAAAGAGCTTGCCCCCTTGAAGAGGCCAATGATTCTACAATTTAGATATTGTATTTCATTTTTGCTTATTTGAGTTAATATATTACTGATTTTAATAGTTCATTTTGTTTATTTGTAATTATCTACTAACTTGTTCAGGAAGGATCCTCTTATCTAGTATCAAAACATTTTCTAGGGCCAATTTTTTTAGAAAGTTTAAACTCTATTATATTGCATAATTCATTTAAGTATTTTTCTCAAAAATTCTTAACTCTATTCTACTACATAATTCATTTAAGTATTTTTTGTATTACAATAATCTATTTTGAATCAAGGTAAAAACATATCCACATAACTATCGGAATTGCTTGGGTAAAAGTCCTAAAACTCATTATGAGAAGTACTACAAGAACCATAAATTATTTGGCCCATTAAGAGGACCTACTATCGAAATGGTCAATGACCCCTTCTTGATTGAGTAGTTTCTATCCTTGAGGAAAACTAGGAGCTATCTGTTAGGGGTAAATTTGTGGCCATGAATTTTATAGAGAGTGATACTTTCTTTAGAAACATTGGTGGCCAAAGAGATATATTCAAAACCTTAGGTAGCCATAAAAACTTGGTGCCCATTTTTATAAGTTTTAGAATATTTCTATTAGACTATAAAAAAATAAATTAATAGAGTATTAGAAGACTCTCAGAGGAATTGTATTGAGATAGTTGATAGAAACAAGAAATTCAAAAATCTTCATCTTATTAGTTTCATAAAACTATCAATATAATATCAAAAGACTCTCAAAGGACTTATGGCTAGACATTTGATAGAAATTCCATTCTCCATTTTTTTTCCCTTGATGTCCCATTTCCTAATTCCACTCCTAATTCCCACAAATCTCAATTTTCTATTTTTTGGGGTTTTACCATAAATTCTTTTTTAATCCATTTATCTCAAAAAATTTCCATAGTGTTCATCTCCCTTTTCTACTCCTTTGTCCCTTTATGATAAATTTTCCATTTTTTCCATTTCCCCTTTTATAATTACCCTCACCTTCATCAATCCTACTCCCACTTTGAAAAAAATATATTAAAACTACCTTTACCCCTTTTGATTTTTCCCAAATTAGAAGAATTCCTTACTAAACATGTCTTAACTCTAGTTTTCCTAACCATTGTAGAAAAAAAACCTCTTCTAGTCATGGTAGTAACCCAAACAAGATCAAAAACCATGGAAGATGAAATTGTCACTCTCAAGACCCAAATAAAATATATTGATGAAAAAATTATAGGCCTTGATCTTTAACATACCACCTTGAACAAAATATAGAATCTAGATTCCTCTTCAAACATTGGGTTTTCTTCTTCTAGAAATTTGTGTGGGTTAATGTTTGATTTTCCTTGATTCAATGGTCTAGATCTAACTAGATGGATCTATCAAGTAGAATAATATTTTAGTTTTCATAATAGTTTTGATGATAATAAGGTCCCACTTTTATCCTTTCACTTGGAACATGAAGCCCTTCAATGGTATCATTGGTATATCAAGGCTCATGATGAGCCCATATAGAGTGATTTTTGCACCCTCATTTTACAATGATTTAGCCCCAATACTTTTGATGACTTCACTAGAGAACTAACCAAACTTTCCCAAATAGGAACCATGAGAGAATATCAAATAGAATTTGAAAAACTATCTAATCACAAAGAGGGGTTTCCAAATGAATTCTTCAAGAGTTGCTTTGTTAGTGGACTAAAGGATACAATTAGATTTCAAGTCAAAATGTTTTGATGCAACATGATGATGGAAGCCCTAGGGTTGGATAAGTTGGTAGTGGACAAGATAAATTATCAGAAATGATTCAAATCTAATTTTGTTCCATTCAAAAATATAACTCCATAATAATCTCTAATAATGATAGCCTCCAGAACCACTCATATCAAGCATTTGACTAAAGTAGAGATACGAGCACAAAGATAAAAAGGACTATGTTATAAATGTGATGAAAAATTAACTCAAGGATATCAATGTGTTGATAAAAATATATACCTATTAGATGTGGACTCTCCACCCAAAACTTAAGTATTGGAAGATGCTCAGGATATAGTAGATGATCTAGAAGAAACTCTACCAATTGTGGACACTGATTCTTAGGAAGACCAACTAGAAATCTCTCTCCATGATTTATTAGAATTCACCACTCCACAAATCATGTGGGTTAAGGGTTAATTAAATAATATTCCTCCCAAAAAAATTATTTATTAAAGTAGCACTCATAACCTCATTGACCCTCAGATCACCAAATAAGATGATTATTTTGTCTATCCTTACTCCAACTTTGAAGTCATGATTGTTAATGGGGGCACATTACCTTGTAAAGGTAAGTGTTGCAATGTGAATATATATATTGGATATTATAAAATATGATCTAACATGTTCACCTTGCCCTTATAAAAATGTGATGTTAGTTTGGGATCCCAATGGTTACACACAGTTGGACCCATTTTATGGGATTTTGCTGAATTTTGTATGTAGTTTTTAGACAATGGGCAAAAACGCACATAGAAAGGATTACAATTTGGGTCTCTTAGCATAATAATTTCACATCACATGGAAAATATTCTTAATAATAATTCACATGTCATCATTTCTCAAATCCACTCCATTTAAATTCAATGATCAACAATCTCCACTACTCCTGATCTATAATTTTTTTGCATAGGTATGCACGTGTCTTTGCTAAACTAGTGAGATTACCTCTTTCATGGATAGAGGACCAATGTATTCAAATAATTATTAGAATATTTCCTCTCAACATTAGGCACTACTGCTACCCATTTCAATAAAATATTGAGATCTAGATGCTCATTCAAGACTTAGTGAAACAAGGCATTATTTGCCCCACTACCAGCCCATATTTTTCCCCATTCTCCTTGTCTAGAAAAATATGGGTCATGGTGCCTCTATATTGACTTATGCATACTTAATCACATTAAAATAAAGGATAATTTATTAATCCTTATTACTGATGATATTCTTGATGAACTTCATGGTGCTCAATTTTTTTCTAAGTTGAATCTCTACTCTGGATATCACCAGATCCAGCTTCATGAAAATGATATCTCTAAGTCAATGTTTCACATGCATGATGGCCACTATGAGTTTTTGGTCATGCCCTTTGGCCTCACTAATACTCTTTCAACATTCTATGCATTGATGAATAAAATATTATGGCCCTACTTATGGAAATTAATTTTGGTCTTCTTTAATGATATCCTCATCTATATTAAAACATGGTCTAAGCATCTCCAACATCTAGAGCTCACACTAAAACTTATCCCTGATTATCATTTCTATGCCAAATAATCCAAATGTGCTTTTTGATAGGACAAAGTGGAGTATCTTATGCATATTGTTTCATCTTAAGGGTTTTGGGTGGATTTCAAAAATATAGCTACCATGACAACTTGGCCTCATCCTCAGACACTCAAGAGCCTCTATGGTTTTTTGGGGATGACTGGATACTATTATAAGTTTGTCAAGGACTACAAGAATATTGTAGCTCTACTAATATCTATGTTTAAAAAAGATGATTTTACATAGACACAAGTTGTTGAGTGTGCATTTTAAGAATTGAAATAATTTATGTGTAATACACCTATTCTAGCTATGCCATATTTTACCAAGACCTTCATGATTAAGAGAGATTATTGCATTAATGGACTTGGTGTTGTTCTCATCCAAGAAGGATACCTCATTTCATTTACCAAAAAATCCCTTTCTACCAAGAATTTAGTACTCTCTACTTATGAGAAGGAAATGATGGCCATTTTACATGTAGTACATAAATGGTAGCCATACCTACTAGGGAATCATTTTTTCATCAAAAATGATTACCAAAGTTTGAAATATTTCTTGGAACAATGGGTCTCTACCCCATCATAATAGAAATGGGTCAACAAACTCATGTGTTATGACTATGAGATCACTTAAAATAAGGGTAAGGATAATATTGTGGTTGATACTCTATCTCACACAATTATGGAAAAAGATTAACTTTTAGCTATTTCCATGCCCATTCTAAATTATTCATACATTGTGCATGTAATGTACTTAGAGAGGTATAATAGTATAGTGAATAATCCCACATGAATTAGAATATGGAGTAGGGTAGGCAAGAAATAGTATAAGTATAGGGTCATTTGATGTTATAGGGAATCAAAGAGTTATTTTAATTGATTCTGGATCAAAGGAGGTAGCCCCCTCAATGTGGCCCATGATTTAGAGTTGCTCCTTCCATGAAAGGAACACATATTTAATATATTCATTATTTTTTAATTATCCATATTGAAGTATATGGTTTCTTAACATTGGTATCAGAGAGCCTTCCAAGACCTATTTTTTTCATTGTGCTAGAATTTATGATTAGAACAATATATTGCCTTACCTTGTGGTTTGATTCAATTTTAGTTATGTGGTTTTTAATAGAACTACACACACATTAAAAATTTTTTAGATCTAGTCTACAATAATTTTTATTATTATCTATAGTCTTATTACATGTACGAGTTGGAAATACTATAATCATTTATATGCTTTATTCACCTTGTTTTGGCTCTATCCTTTATACAAATACATCTTTATATATTCTAAGATTTGAGACCCAACAATTTTTCCATTATGGATCAAAGCTTTTTTGGTAACCATTGATACATATTTGGCATGTTTTGTATCTATGTTAATTGGTGCCAAATATATATTTAATTAGCATTCTTTGTTGGCCATATGTTCCATTTACCTATTGACATATGGTATCAAGGGTTTCATCTATGATCTCCACCTCTAGACTATTCCACCTATAGTACATCAAAACCTACATTCACCTCTAAAATAGATCTTCTCCTTTTCTCACATTTTGTCTCTCACATTAGCTCTCAAAGGTATCTCACATTAGCTCCCCAAGGTCTCATCAATTTCTTCTTAACATCATAGTTTGTAGCTACTTTGACCCTACTCTTTGGATCTAGCTCTTGACCTTGATTTGGAGGTCATCATCTTCTTAATCCCTAGATCTGACATCAAGGGTTTCCCTAAGTTGTTTAGATTAATTCCTTAGATGACCCATTGTAAATAATCCAATTAACTCAACCAATATTTGATTTTAATTTGGTTTCATCATTTACATCGATGGTTTTTATTTTTGATTCTTTTAGCATTGTTCTTAGGCCTATATGGATGATTTTTCCATTTTGAGTTATTACCCCCAGCCATATGCCATTTGCATTGACTAGATTTGCATTGGCTTGGCTCCTTTTCTCTTTATTAGTCTTCACCTAAGCTCAACACTCTATAATGATCCTCTTTATTTCCTTTGTAAAGTGAAGATCTATGACATTCCCCTGGTATCACAAGTAGTGTTGGCCAAGTTCTATGTAAAATACATGGAGACATAGAGGTGTTCTACTTCTTCAAACATTTTTTACCATTAGAGTTGCCTACTACCATCCTCCATATAGTTGATAGAGTAGTTCTATTCTCCAATCACCATCATCTTAGTCCTACCATGGCATGGATTTTTGGTGGGATTCATTTCCTTTTGCAATGGATCATTGACATCTAAGCTTTCTTGATTTTTTAGAAACAAGGCCATATGAAGGAGTAGTGGGGATGCCTACACCACATAGCCTCTAATATATATACAATATCTATGTTTCCACATACCCCTAGTTCCACTTGTCCATCCTATAATAGATGTCTCCTCCACTAGTTTTATTTACATACAGATCATCATTCCAAGCTTCCATAGCTTTCCCATATAGTTTTCACCTATCTTTAGATTATTATTACTATACATGTGTTTTTTTATGTCCACCCAAAAATCAAGTTATGTGGTTTTCTCCTTTTTTAGTCAAAAGCTAAAATCATGTGTTTTAAAAGCTTGATTTTAATATTAATTTTTTTTAAAGGTGGGGGACGTAGGTGACAAATCCTTCTATTTGGTTGCTTAACATGTTGGTGATTATTTTCAAGCGAGGTGGAGATCACTATGGCATGGCATTTTGTTAATGGTGGGGTTTAACATTTTTAATTGGTAGACCTCTTACCACATCATTTTTTATATTATGTCAAGTGTCCCATAGGATGTTTGGGTATGTTGATAAAATCTACCACAAATTTATTAGTATTTAGTTGGTTTAATATTTTAAGAATAGTATATAGTCTTAGGGTCAATAATTTTAGACTTTTAGATCTTAATTATTTGGTCATTATTTTAATAGTCCATGTTGTTTATTAGAATCATCTTAATTATTAATGGTTTTAATTTTCTACAAGTCCAAATACATTTATAGTGGTATCTTTAAGTATAGTTTCATCTTTAATTTTTAGTGTATTTTATTATCAATCATGTGTAGTTATTAGTAAGCCTTACATCATGTGTCAGTTACCTAGTGTTAAAAAATAAAAATATAGGTCATATTATCATACGACTCAGATATTGGTCATTAGGTGTCAACTAGCCTTTATGGTTGGTCAATTGTCAATGTGAGTATTTTCATCCTCCAGTTTAGTATCATTAGGTTTAGTTATTTTTTTATTGAGTCCATATTATTATGTTCTAAACCATATCATTGTAAGGATGCATTTTTGGTTGAAGTTGACATCCAATGCTTTAGTTCTTATGGGGTTTCCCATTCTCTCTAGAAGTCATCTCACTTGTACATTAACTTAGAATTAATAAATCAGTACTATTTGGGACTATCATACTAATTTTGAGACATTAAATAATGGCACCTATCCTATATTCTTCATTTTTTTCTTCATAGATAGACCTAAAGAGGAGACTCTAGTGGAGGCTCAAATGTGGCAACCTTAGAAAATGATAGAAGTGATGGGCTTGGATAAGCTCTCCAAAGATTACGTTAACTAACAATGTCTCCACACAAAATCCCATCTCCATAATGTAAAATTAGTGGAACATACACCTATATCACTAGATCGAGCACTAGAAGTACCCAAGCACTCCTCTAATGAGTCCATTTAGGAAACACCATGCTTGAGCAGACCCCATATGAGCTCAAGATGACAATTATAGATCCTAAGTATGGAATTGAGGCTCCACCTCCATCATGAAATAATGATAAGGGGGATGGAATATACCCTCAATTGGTTCATAATGATACCTATTTTGTGTTCCCTTTTTTTATATTTGAGCATATAATTGGCATGCTTCAAATCTCAGTGCTAGAATCTAACCTCTTGGCTAACCTATCTTCCATTGAGGTTATTTCATAGAGAGATATATATGTACTTCCATCTCATGTTATACTACTTGAATTCACACTATTCATGTCCATATCCCAACATTGATGGAAGAAATAGAAGCAAAAATGAATGCATGGTAGAGCTTCCATATGGTCTTCAACCTATTTTTGGTCTAGCTTTCATTTTGTCCTCCTCTTATTTCTTATCATGTTTTAAAGGTGAAACATATTTAAGTGGGATGGAATGTAATGTACGTAGAGTGGTATAATAGTATAGTGAATAATGCCACATGCATGAGAATATGGAGTGTGGTAGGTAAGAAATAGTATAATTATAGGGGCATTTGATGTTATAGGGAATCATATAGTTACTGTAATTGAGCCTAGCTCAAAGGAGGTAGCTCCCTCAAAGTGGACCATGATTCAAATTTTCTCCTTCCACAAAAGGAACATAGATTTAATATAATTAATATTTTTTGATTCTCCATATTATATCATATGGGTTCTTAACAGTGTAGTAGGGGTATGTAAATAACTCCTCATTATCTCAAATCATTCAATATTTGGACACTAACCCCTATGTTGAACTACATTATTCTTGGGATATTGATTCTTTGTGATATAAGGGAAATCTATGCTTCCCTAGAGCATAGATCTTTAGTAGGCTATATTCTATGAACTTCATGCTTATCCATCTGTAGGGAACTAAGGGTTTCTCAAAACTTAGGAATAAGCATGATGTAACTTCTTTTGGAAGGGAATGAAAAAGCCAATTCAATAAATGGTGGTTGAATGTGATACCTACCAACACAACAAGGGTGAAACAACACTCACTCTTGGGTTGTTTTAACCCTTACCCATCCCTACCAAGATTTGGATAGATAGTTCTATGGATTTTATTAAAGGGTTCCCTAAATCTAAATGGAAAATAGTGATCTTAGTTTTGGTTCATCTCCTCTCCAAATATAGTCATTTTGTGTCATCAACCATCCCTATACCTCTTCCATAGTCACACAAATTTTCTTAGACTATATTTTCCATCTTCATAGCATTATTTTTTCTATTTTCTCAAATTGTGATGTAACCTTCACAAGCCATTTTTGGATAGAACTATTTTGATAAATCATTACCCCAAGGAAGATGAGTTCTAAGTATCATCCATAGATGGATGGCTATATTGAAAATATTAATAAATGCTTAGAAATTTTCCTTCATTACTTCACCTCAAAATAACAAAATCAATGGGAAAAGTGGCTCCCTCTAATTGAATGGTGGTACAATACCTCCTACCACAATTCAACTAAAATGACTCCATATAAAGTATTATATGGTGAGTCACCACCAATTCTCCTTCCATACACCACCTGTAGTTCACTAGTTCAAGAGGTCAACATGCTTCTCTAAACCTAGGATTAGATCCTCAGTACCCTATATGACAATCTTTAAATGGCACAAAATATAATGAAATAACAAGCTGATCAAAACCATTTTGAAGACAATTTATAATTAGGTGATATGGTTTTTCTTCACCTACATCCATATAATAAATCCTTCCTAAAAATTAAAGGGTGCCATAATGTAGATCCCAAGTTTTACAAGGCATATAAGGTTTTTTAGAAGATTAGTTTGGTTTCTTATAAGTTGGAACTCCCACATTCTTCTCAAGTTCACCCAATCTTTTATGTCTCTTGTCTAAAGAAAGGTTTTGGTGAAAACATCAAAGTGTAGACTATTTTTCAATTACATAATAATTAATCATATATTATTCTTGAGATAGAGGTAATCTTGGATAGGTGCACACACCAAATTTTCTCCCACTTCATCACAGAGTTATTAATTTAGTGGCACAGAATGCAACTAGAGGATGCAACATGGGAACCACTATTTTAGATTAAGCACAAATTACCACATCTAAAGCTTTGAGGACAAATTTTTTTCTAAGAGGTAGGGGATGTTAGGAACTCATGCTACCCCTTATCTTTACTTTGTTATTATATTAGTTTCTATGGATGAATATGTTTTATAAGTCATCTTGTGATCATTTTTTTTATCCCAGATTTATGGGAAGTAGTAGTTTCTTAGATTAGACTTAGTATATAAGTAAGTGTTGAGGTTAATGAAGGCATCCAAAAATTATATTGAATTTAAATTTCTCAAAGGTTTTTTCCCCCTTGAAGAGGCCAATGATTCTATAATTTATCTATTGTGATTTAGTTCTACTTATTTAAGTTAATATATTGCTGATTTTCATAGTTTATTTTCTGTATTAGTAATTATCTTCTAACTTGTTCAAGAAGGATCCTTTTCAATAACTCACATTAAAGAACTTTGGCCTACCATTATAATAAATTTAATTTGAAAATATGATGACTTTAGGATATTGGACACTTGTGTTAGGTCAAGACATTAACATCTATACTAGAGTCTATTTGGGACATTAGTGTCTAGGGAGCAAGAAAGTAGGTACAAGCTCAAAAATTGTAAGAGTGGAAGATGAGAATATCTTAGTCATTATGGGTAATATATAAGGTTTTGTTCATCAAAATTAGACTTTTTAGACTAAGGGATAGGAAAAGGGGCACAAGATAGATTATATGTAAGACTTGTAGAAGTGAGAAAGGTCCAAAACTAGGAAAATCAAACAAGGTATATGATTTCCAAGTGTACAGTAATGAGGTGTGATATAATCCATATCATCTACATTGATATAGGTATTGTTTTCACATTAAATTTCACCCTATTATGTCTTAAGACCTATTGTAATTGACACAATGGAAACACTCCTAGGTGTAGGTGACCTATGATAGGAGTAAATCTATGGAGAAGGCTAACTCCTTGTCAACCATAGTAAACCTAATTTAGGATTAGGTTGTAGTCCTAAAAATTATACTAATGAATCTTACCTAAGATACATTATAACTCTTGTTCATGAAAAGAGAGATATAATGAAGCTAAAAATTTAAAATGATGTGATGCACCTGTGATCATATGAATCCAAGAAGGGAGGTTAGTATTATGTTAGTTCAAGTAATAAAACTCAAATAAACACACAAATACTTACACTCCTAGATTATATACTAGGGAGATATTCACAAAAAAACTAAAAGAAAGCATAAAAAAGACATAAAAGACAATAACTCTTTTACCTTCCTTGGGAGATCCAAATAGCTTTGTTGAGTAGCTTGCTCATCTTATGCATCAAGAAGTCTTTGACAATGAATCTTGCTTGGATCCTCTCCTTGGCACCTTGGATTGTGATTTATTGGCTTAATATATGGTCATTATAATATTAATTGTCAAGATTTTTGAATAAATTTGTGCATAATAAATTTGTACCAAAATAACTTCTCTCTCTCCAAATTAGTGTTATAACTTTGGCTTATGAGAGCTTGTGGTTTAATAGGCAAGGACTTGTATTTATAGCCTTAAAAATTAACTCTCACCTAAGGTGAGTTAAGGTTAAGTTTAGGCTTGAAATGGGTTAAAATTAAACCTAGATGAGTTGAATATAACTCCATTAGAGCTAATAGTTGTCAAGTAATTATAATTTTTAATTAATAGGCATGGCTCTAAAAATTAAATATTAGGATATTTTCAAAGAGCTTGACAACTCATAAAAGCAATGATGAAAGGATAGGATATTTTGAATTTTGAATTTCTTTTTTTCGGTATTTATTAATTTCAAATGGGTAATTCAACTAGGCATTTAATCTTGATCAACTTGTTAATTGATTTTTATTAGCCTTTTAGCTCTTTCAAGATTTGATTAAGTATGCAAGTACCCCACTTAATAGGTCTATAAGCCAAATTGATAGTTTTTATGTTTCAAGGTGATTAGGGATGAATTTTTGAGAGTTTAATCTTCCATATGATATAGTAACCCTATTAAGGATGTCTTAACATGATTATGATCTTTGATGAATGATCCAAAAGAAAATTTGGGACATTTAGTGATTTCTACGCTTAATTTATAATGATTGGTAGGAATCAATTTCAAATCTGATCAAAATCTAGTTGTGGATAGATTTTGGTGTCTACATCACCAAGATTGAGGATATATTCTACCTACTTAGAAAAACACAATAGAGATTTTGAAAATCTAAAATTTATCCTACACAATCTCCAAAGTAGGCATCTCTCACATAAGTGCTTCATATGAAGGTGGTGGCCTATACTATAACTAGAAGGAATAGCTAAAAAGTCATTAAAAATACACAATTAGTGAGTATCCACAATAGTTCACTTGCATAATCAGTTGTAATAAAAAATATTACAAACTAAAGACTTGCCTACTTACAACAAAGTGAAGGGAAATGGACATACATAAGGGAGAACACTCTCTACTATAAGTGTAGATCAATAAAACACTAAAATCAAAAAATATATAATCATGGATAAAATAAAAAATAGTTTTATATTAATCTAAAGGTATTAATAAAACATTTGAAAGTGTTCATAGAAGTAGAGTTTTGTTATACCCAGCAGAGAGATTATAAAATAAGATATTTACATCCCTTTTTAAAAGAAATGAGAGACAAGAGAGGATAAATCGCACTACTAGACTACATAAATGCATCTATTACATCATAATGGATCCTCTAAAAGAGGAAAAACAAGTAAAATAGGAGCATACAACTCCCATGAATGAACTATGCCTTTCACATTGATGGTATCTCATGGAAGATGGGTGTAGAAGTGGAAGATAAGGCTTCATTTTTGGCATTTTTCCCCTTTGAGTGATTAAACATGCATGATTTGGTCAAATGGATGTTCCATTATTATAAAACATGAATCTTCTTGTGTTAATATCCTTAACTTTCCCACTTCCACCTCTTGTGCATGTTGTGTTGAGGTGTGTTCCTATTGTTGGTTTTGAGGCATTGTTGTTGACATTTATGTCAAAGTCAAGATAGAAGTCTATAATATCAAGGTAAGAGTTGAGGCCATGTATGGTGAAATGGTATGTGAAAAATAAGTCTTATGACAAGATAAAATTGGAAGGCAAAATTTTAGCTCTCTATTAAGAGATAATTTGAATAAAACTTGGTAATTATTCTGAGGTTGATGGCATGTCAAGGTCAAGTTCAAGATACAAGGTAAGCATACATGGATTAACAATATTTGAGTTTTGTATGAGGTTATATCATAATGTTATGATGTGATAATATCATAATCCCATTGAGAGTAGCCATGTCTTAAAATAATAATTATTTAATAATGTTCTTGGTTTGCATCATTGAGAGGTAGCTTGTTTGAGTTTAAATTTCTGAGTAATAGGTGTCTTGAGAAGCCTAGTCTAGCCCTGAGAGATAGTGTATACATGAAGCATAGTGAATATTGATTAATTGTGTAAACATTAGAATGAGAGAGTATATAAATATATTTTAACATTATTAATTATGTATAAGCATCTAGATGAGTTCCAAGGTTAGTTTTGAGGCTTAGCCCTTCCATGAAGAGACCTCGTGAGAAGGCACAAACTTGGTAGCTCAATGAGATCAGTAGTATGAGATTTGTGTGAAGAAGGTTGTTAGTATGTGAACATGGTATTAGGTTTTATTACATGATGGTTATGTTTTGATATCAATTCAATATTTTTCAAGTTGTGTTCAAGGTCTAAGTATGAATGGTAATTCAAGACCTAATGTGCAAAGAGACCTAGGGTGGCCTAATTAGGGTATAAGTTAATTTCATAAGGTGTAAAATATAATGAGATAATTTTTATAGGTATGAGAGGTGGTTTAAAGTATTTTTTACCAAGTTTGAGGTCAATTCCTGAAGGATAAAGCATGAAAATTGGTGTTGAGGTTTTTTGTGTGTATAGAATGGGGTGTTGCAGACCCAAGAAGGATTTTCTTATGCTCATTGGCATATGAAAACTTTGCATGAGATATTTATTAGTTCATGGAAGTTTTTTAAGGTATATATTTAATTTATTTTAATTATTTTTGTATTTTATGGAAAATCCCTTATGAATGATTGTTAAGAAGGGAAACCAGTCAAAACTCTCCTAAAACACTCATAATGACTTGATAGGAAAGATATTTTTGTAAATGGACTATAATATATTGGATGAACTATTTTAATGTTTGAAATATTTATACTACTCTTCCAATTTTATCTAGGTTGTATTGGTTTATTATAAGAGCGATTGGAAACTAAAGGAAAGCCCTTATTTCTCATAATTTTGATGTAGTAGGTAGTGTTAACCAAGTCAAAGCATGAAAATGGGTGGAGGATGATGTATGAAAATTTTATTTTGTGCCCATGTATGTTTATTATCAGGTTTTAGACCTATAATATGATAAATTAGTCATGGAAGTTAGCCTAATGCTAAAAGGGTGTAATGAGTAATAAGACAATGAGAAACCTAGGTAGAAATGAAAATGAGATTAAGGATGGTTGCATTGGACTAGGGATGGATCCAAATTCATGGGTTAATTATTAAATAACTATATCACATTTACCCCTTGAATATATTTTTTTATGATACCCATATACAATCAATTTTTTTTTCTCAAAGTGACTTGTCTAACATAATGAAGTCTACCTAGGGTGAAAACATGAGATTAGTCTATAAGACCAATATTAATATTGAAAATTGTAATATATATATATATATATATATATATATATATATATATGTTATAAATATTATTAATAATCATTTAATATAATTTAAATATAGTAAAATTGTTCCCATATATGTTATAAGACTTGGTTTTCATGATTGCATTTTTGGAGCTACAGGGAGTTTTATGCATGTGAGTGAGAATAATATCCCTATGTATTTATCTACATATATTTGAAGAATAAAATTCACATTAATTTGTTATATATGTCTCATATGTTAATTTTAATAAATTTTTATCTATGACAAACTCCTATGAAGGTGTGAAAATTCAAAGGCTTTTGACTAGGCTCTTAAGGCATGTGTGCAGTTCTAAGTGAGCATAAAAAGTTGATCAATTTGAGGTATTTTGACCTATTTGGTGAATTAAAATTAATATTATGTTAAAAATAATTTAATTTATATTATATCCATGTGATATTTTTTTGTTTTATATGTCAAATTTTATTATATAAATCAAATTTGCAAGACAAACTTTCCAGCAGTGAGAAGGCCTAATTGCGAGTAGACCTAATTGGGTGGTTCAAGTAGTGAAATAAGATAAATGGTGTTGTGTAACTAAGGTTATATTATAATGGGTATAATTGATTCATGTTTTAAGTTTTTCATCCATTTTTTAGGCTCATAGTGTTCCAATGTGATCAAGGTGAAACATGTGCTTTGAGAAGGCCTAATTGCATTAGGTCTCTATTAGGCCTAATGGTGGATTTGGCCCTTAAGGGTAATGACCGACCTATGTAGTAGTTTTTTCAATTTTAAAATGTTTTTTTTAAATATATATTACAATGTTTTTACAAGTATTTAATGGTTTTTGTTCTGACCAAGATGGGTAAGAGCAAGAGTCATGTATAAAGAGAAGGTCTAATAGGCATAATTGACTAGTTATAATATTAAGGATATGAGTGAATGACATAGAGTTTTTGGAAACTAGGTAAAAGGATTTAATGCCATTATATTTTGTTTAAATATAACATTAATATATAAATATTTTTCTAAAATTGATGATAAAGGTCATATAACCTAATTTTTTAAAGGAAAGGGCTAGTTGAGCGAGAAGGCCTAATAGGGTATTTGAGAGAGATAGAAGAGTAAGAAGAGAAAAAGGAGGTGGTAATTTTCAGTTGAGTTATAAATAAATTTATAATATTTATTATATATTTAAGTTATATTATTTGGTGTTGAGTTACTTAGGGGGTTGGTGCATCATTGCAAGTTGGTACTTATTAAATGACTAGTTGAATTAGTTCTTGACTAGTGAGGGGTTGGTGCTCCTTAGGGTTTGGTACCTCACTAAAAGTTTGATTAATTTATTATATTAAAATATTATAATTTTTTCATTATTTATTTTTATCCCCAAATATTTTTTCCCACATATATCTTATGTTCTTATGTTGTTTACTTTCATAGATGCTTGTGTATACATTGATTAATGTATGAATGTAAATGAATTCTTCATGGATGTTAAATAAAATTTAAGGATTATATTAAGTAAAATGATTCAATATCCCTCTTATTATCTATACTTTCAACATTTGGTATCATATCAGGTCCTTTGAAGGAGTCCTAAAAGCCTAAAAGAGATCTTAATTGTGTGAAGATGGCTAGTCAAGAACAAGGTGGGTTTTCTACAAGCAAGGCTTAATTATTTAATGGATCCAATTATTATTTTTGGAGTGTCAATATGAGGACATATTTAATTTCTCAAACTAATTATGTTTGTAAATTAGTCTTGGGTAGATATTCTACATCGCCTATTCCTCTTACAAATACAACAAAAAAGGCTAGTAATAGTAATTCAAAAGCAATGAATAGTATTATGTGTGGCCTATCAGAAGTAGAACTTATGAAATTAATGTGTTATATGTATTATAAAAAAATGTGGGACAATTTTAATAATATTCATGAGGTATACTTCAAGTTCAATTTGGCTATGTTTCAAACCCATAGAAGACAATTTGAAATCCTAAAGATGAATGAAGATGAGACCATTACAGCCTACTTATTGAGGGTTGATGAAGTGGTCAACATCGTAAGAGGCCTAGGTTAAGAGTTGAAATAATATACTATTATTCAAAAGGTTTTAATATCTCTAAATCCCAAATTTTATTCTAAAGCTCCTACTATTAAAGAGATGCAAAATCTAAACAAGATAGAGATGGATGGACTATATGGTACCCTAATAAACTATGCAATGATGAAAGTGAAGGAATGCATGAAAATAATGAAGTTACATTCAATTTATAAAATAATTCAAAAGAGAACAAGACACAAGGTAAAAAATTCAAAGATAATGATGAATCTAATATTTATTATGATGAGTTGATAGCTATGTTTGCAAGAAAGTTTAAAACTAGTTTAACTAAATACAAGGGTAATTTACCATTTAAATATTTTAATTATGGTGAGATTGGACACTTTGATAACAAGTTACATCATAAGAATAAGACAAAAGATGATGAAGAGCATGATGATGATAAAAATCCCAATAGGTTTGATAAGAGCAAAAAATACTTTAGAAGGTATGATGACAGGAAATTTTTCAATAATAAAAGAAGATTTTATACCAAGGAAGATTGTAACTCATCTGATGAGAGTGAGAGACGTGATTCCAAGAGTGACCATCAAGGTGATGGTCTTGGTGTAAATGAAATACTCTTCATGGTTGAGGAATCAATATGCTCAAATCAAAAAAAGTCTATATGAATTGGAGGTGTTGTTGGTGATTCAAATGAAGAAGATGATGAGTTATAATTTGAGGCTAAATTGATGAATACTCTATAAGAACTAAAGATAGTAAAGCAGAATAGTAGGGTGATGAGGTATCTTATCAAATGCTATAAGGATAAAATCAACTTGTTTGAAGCTAGACTAAGAAACAAATCCAAAGAACAATAAGAAATAGTCAAACAAGTGGATATTCAAATGGAGATTATGATAGCATGACTAAAGGACAAAGAAAAAGAATGTGCAAGTAAGTAACTATTGTAGATTCCTTGAGAGATGATTTTTATTAGGCATAAAGTAAGATGAAGTCTTTTTTGAAGTTTCAAAATAGCACCAATGATCTAAATAACATCTTGAGTAGTTAAAAGATTGATAATGGTAAAACAGGCCTTAGTTTTAATTGAGACCAAAATAAGAACACTAATGTGATCAATAAGGTTAATGATCAATCAAAGAATGAGGGTTTTTGTAAAATTAAAGCTAATACTATTAGATAACCTAATTATATAAGGTATGTTAAACCTTTCAATGGCTATTATTATTCATGTAGCCAATTTGGTCATGTGTCAAGGTGTTTTAGAAGGCCCTCCAAGAATGAATATGCATGGAACTATGAAGAGAGTCATTAGTCAAGAAGTATGGGTCATGGAATGTTTATATCAATAGGAATAGTCTGTTTTAATTGTCTAAAGGTTTGTCATATTGCAAATTACTATAATCATGGATTCTCAAGCCAAAACAAGAAAGTAGAGACACCTAAAATACAAGAAAGAAGAAAAGATAGTGAGTTGAAATCAAAGGTAGCTAAGGTGAATAATGACTAGTCTATAAGTCTAAGTATACTATTTTCCATGGTAGAGCATAGTTCAAATACAAAGGAATGTCAATAATTCTCCCTATCTACTCAAATTATGGACAATGAAGTTAAGTCAAATAGACCAAGTCAGGACATTGTTCAAATAGAGATTTAAAAATTCAAATCTAAAAGGATCATAAAGAAAGATCAATCTAGTAAATACATGGAGATTTGGGAATCTCCTAAGTTTATGTTGTATTAGTATCAAGAGAGAAGAGGTGACTCCATTAGGCTTCATGGAGGCACTTAGCTAAGTGAGCAAAATCATGAAGGATGATTGGTCGTAGGGGGAGTTTTGTGTTCTTTGTTGACCTTCAGATCCAAGGTTCAGTCAAAATTCTATTGTAGGTGTAATCATAAGAGATAAGTCACCCAAGTAATAGTGTTGATAATGTTTTAATATCTCATGGAGAGAAGGGGAGCCAATTATGCTCCAAGAGTAGGTATTATAGATATGGATTACAAAGAGGATTAGTTAAAACATTAGTCATGAAAAATACAAAAGAATGCATAATAACTAACAATATATGCCAACCTATTCAATGGGGTTTGTAAATGACAATAAGAAGCAATTGAAATAAATCACATATATCTATTACCTTCCTAAAAGTGTTCCACTATCCAAAATTACTTCCAACTATGTTTTTCCCATTAATTTTGTGTTCTCATCTTTGTCAACAATCGATGTCAATCTCCTCCATCATCTCAATATCACCATGCATAATCTAGGTTCATGATATGAATCACTAATATGCTTATAAAATCAAACTATCCTATTATAAATAAAGCATTTATCAAACTACACAAAAGACTTGTGGATAGAATACTACATTATAATTTTATGCAATTTAAGGTTAATGAAAGTGGTCTTGGCCCTTTTATTTATATGATTTTAGATTTGATCAAGATCAACCATGACTTTGCATCTCAAGATGATGTGTGGCCATGAATTAATCTAATATAGCATAATTAATCCATGAATATCCTCATAAATATTTAGAAGGAAGAGGCATTAATTAGACATGGGTGCCCATACACATAATATTTATTTACATTTATGGATTATGGATGCAACCCCATTGATCTTGTCATTAGGTGATGCAGATATTCAAAATCAATTTCCAATAAATAAATATTAAATTTTCTCCATGGAATTGTTACTTAAGCTCATAATTTGGTTTAATTTGCCTGAGTAAGATCAATTAATTTTTGTGAAATTCTTTGTAAATTGGTGCACATAAATCAAAATGATCAAAAATTCATATTACTAGGTTGTAATTTTACTCAGGAAGAATTAGGAGGTGATGTTAGTTACATATGGACTATGAACCCATTTCGGATGATGTCAACACAAAATAACATAGGTGTGTGATGTGTGCTTATGAATTAGAAGAAAAGAGCGATTAAAACCACCAAAATATGAAATCATCATTTTGACTCAAAGTGTTTTAATAAAATTTATAAATCACATAAAATGTATTACCCCATTTAGGGATACATTATCCTAAATCATCACTTTTATATGATAAGCTTGAACCATTTTGCATGTTTAATTTATTTTGGTCTAAATTGGGCATTTGAATGTAATTCAAGTAAGATTGATAATTTCAACATAAAGGTGTTAGGAATTGGATGTCTATATTTTACCCCTATTTTATAAGGCATATTGAGACATTCATGAAAAGAAACATATTTTAAAATAAAAGAGTTATCAATAAGGAATGGAAATGACCCATGATTCCCCCTTGAGAGGACATACTATGATGAAAGAGAAGCATAGACTCTCAAAAAGAGAGAGAAAGTGAGATTAACCCATGGAATATATTTAATCTAGAGGATCTAGTTCTTATAAATGTTAATTACATTAGTGATTAAAATATAATTAGAATAAAGTGGCCCAAATGATGGGGGGAATGGGAAGGATACAATTCAAAAATAGAAGAGACACACTTTGAACACACCCAATGCTAGGTTGTAAGTTATGTGCTTCAAAATTAATCAACCCTGAGATAAGATTCACACTAAAATATTGATAGAATGAGGACAAAATTTTTTTATATTAGAATTATAATAAAAGGATAATGTTGTCTCCAAAGATGGTAAATAATAAGGCACCCTTGTATAGATAATTTAATCATGTTATAAACAAATATTCCCTAGTATGGATGATTTATATCACTAATAATACTATGGTTTATATTTGTAAACTGGTTCAAATGTTGTACCCCAACATGGAAAATTTTTCAAGCAATAGCTCAAGGATATAATTTATTACATAGATTAAATATTAGTTAGTGCAAAACTAGATGTGATGGTGGAATGACTTTGAAAAATCCACAAAAACTAGGCATACAAGAATGCACAAAGTAATGAAAGAGATGAAAATAAGAATGAATATGGCCAATCTAACCCAAGATACACCATGTATCCAAGCACTACCTACATAGTCCTAATAGACCTCAAGCTAATGTAGTTCACCTAGAAGTGGGAGAGAATGGAATGAGGGATGATGAAAAATTACTAATGCTTGATTAGACTCGTGATATATGCCAAGATATGCATGTCTAAGCATAGAGTCAAGTGTTAATCCTATTGAGCCTAAGTTATTTATGGTGTTTTTGATATTTGTTCATCATATCTACATTAACATTGAGACTTGAATCCAAGGCATAATGTCTTTTTATAGAAAAATAAATTAGGCATCACAAGTATGAAGAACTTATTAGGACATGGTATTTCAATTGTATAGATTTGGTTAAAATGTGAATACTTATAAGTAAGGATAATGGTAAAAATGAGCAAGACTAGAGTTACAACTATTTACATTTAAACAAAAACAAATAAAAATAAAGAGAAAGAGAACATAAATGAACCTAACTTAAAATCAAGATATGAGCAATTAGGATTTAAATAGGAACAAGAATGTTTGAAAAATAAAATAATATCTTAACAACATGAGATCAAGATGCAAATAATCAAGATCCATGTTGACCATCAAGATACACTTGGAAAATAAAACAAACAACAAGACCAAATAGGAAAACAAAAAACCACACAAAACACATAACAACAAAAAACCAAATAAACATACACAAAACCCAAAAGCATAAAATTATTTAACAAATGTTTTTAGAATTTTTGAATTATCTCAACTTGATTGAGATTTAAGAGACATAGAATGTCCCAACTCCTAAAACAATGAGAATGTAACAACTTAAAAATATTCGTAAGATGGGAGCATATGAAAATGGCAGACTGAGGTGACCTCAACATGAATCAATCACAACCTACATAATCCCATTAGGACCTTAAGTCATATTAGTTCCACTAACACAAAAGGTCATGAAATACTAAATAAGTCATAACAAGTTCACAAATAAAAGCAAATGACAAGTAAAATGATAAGAGTAATGACTAGATGATGTAGTAATATATGATAAAAATACATTGTACATAATTTTATCATAGGTAGTTATAATTAGGAAACAACATCACAACTTTGATTTTCCCAAATATGGTTATAATTAGGGGTATCTAATACAATACTAATTTACCCATAGGTAGTTATAATCAGTGATACTAGATAAGATAATTAATCAAAGATAACTTAATAGATCAAATGTCACACTACTCCCATAGATTTTCATTCAATGTGACATTCTAAAAACTATTGAAACTAGATCGACATCCCCTCAAGGAAAGTGTAGGAAGATCCAAAGGAACCAATATCAAAATGGGGTAAACAAGATGGCTAAAAATAAGCCTTGATCAATAGTAAAGACATGGTATAATAAAATGATATAAGGAAAATAATTAGAAGATAATTAGCTATAATAGCAACAAAGTTGACCCAATGTGATGATTGGCTTACTTTACCTGAAAAATGGCAATATCATTACTTAGGTTGCTCAAAAAATGATATAAGATTCCTAAAATGAAATGGTCTATAGGGTTGCCCCCAAGAGATAAGGCAAGGAAAATGGAAGGGTAAATGGTAAATGAAAAAGGGTTCTATTGTTCTTTCTAATATGGAGATGCTTTTTCTAGTCAAAATATGAGACAACAAAAATGATTAGTTATAAAAGTTACTACCCAACACCCTTGTAGAAAATCTATTTTGTTAAGAACCTATTATAGATCTAGATCTCATTAATGTGCTTATGATCTTTAATGGTCAATTATTCTACTTCTTTTAAATATTGAGACAAGAAATCCTTATAGCCTTTTTAAAGAAAATTGTTGTTAGGGATGATAAATAATGTTAAGCATAAGATAAAATGTATAATTTGGTAATGAAAATGTGCATGATAATGAAATGTATAATGGTAGTGAAGAAAATGGAGATCATGACTTTTTTTCACACGTAATATTGTTGATTCTAGATTTGACATAACTTTGGTTGTGGTGGGGTTGAAGAACTTTGAAGATGCTCTCAATATGACCACCATATTTCTCTATTATTTGATCCTGAGAGTAGCTACCATTTGATTATGCTATAGATTGGAATTTATACTAATTTGATCTTTGATAATGTCTTCATCAAGAAGTGAAGAACTTTTGTGCTTAGCTATTTTTTCTTTGATGAGGTTTTCACCAATGAATTTATCTTGATTACCCCATAGTGCCTTTGAGAAGGTTTCACAAAGAGATATCAACATTTGACTTTGATTATCTTCTAGCACCTTTAAAAAGGTTTTAATAAAAGATGTTGAGTTTGAAATTTTATCATCCCCTAACACCTCCAAAAAGGTTTCAATAGGAGAGTATTATTCTTCTAAATTAATTTGGTCTTGGTTCCCCTTATATTCTATAAATGGTATGTCATCATGGATGTAGTTCAACAAAGTGTGATTCTATCAGTCCTAATTGATGTTTGTGGGAGGTGAAATGTCAATAAAATTGGTATATTAGATAGGAATAATATAATTATAAAAGGTATCATAATCCTCATAAAAGATACTAGGATAACTTCTGTTGATGCTGAAGTAATCATCCTCAATAATTATAGAAGGATCATAAATATATTCAAATTGATCCACAATGTAATTGTAAACAATTTTGTACATCCTCAAATTTACCCTATTTCTAAATCTGAGTCCAAGTTAAGGGACTCTAAATTTGATATTTATTCTGATAGTGATTCTTATTTTGATGCTAAATATGATGTCAGTTTGAAAAGTGAACCTAACTCTAATGTTGTCTCTTCATCTGATGTGGTTGATTTTGTAATAATGTTCTATTGAATTCATGGCATCAAATAAGTAATGGCCTATGATGGCATAAATAGCTATATAAAATTAATTTGTCTAGGTTGGGTTCAACATAGAATAGATCATCTAGGTGATGCCACTCAAAGAGAGGGAACTACTCAAGAGATGACTCAACAGAATCTTGTCTATCAAAAAGAGACTCCTTGACAAGTGGAAAAAGATAAAGAGACAAATCTACTAAGATTTTCTTGTCAAGGAGATAAGGCTCTTTAAAAATAGGTAAAATATGAATATGTAACACATCACAAGTTGACTCATCTCAAATGGGTGTTTAAACAATAACATTGTGATCTTAGTTAATAATTGGTTACAAAATATCAATTTTAAACACATTTTGGTCCTCATAAGATGACTCTTAAAGAGGTAATGGTTCTTACTTTGGCTTTAATATCACCACATAATTTATACAATAGGGAATAATTAGTTTAGTGTGAGTAATGGTTTGTGGCTTTATAATAGGATCTCTAAAAATTAGACTATTGAAGAAGGGATCAATAAAATATAGTTCATCAAATGGATATTCTTCAACAATAGGCTTAATAAATATAAGCAATGGGCCTATAATGGTAACAACTAGATGTTGCATAGTTTGGTTTCTCATGCAAACCAAAGGAGGAGTTCCTGAAATAGTAACCTTCATATATTGAGGAGCCCATTAAATCTCACAATCTAAAGGATAATAGCCTAAAATTGTAACCTTTCCATGTTTTATATCTTGATTATTGGCACAATCCAAAGGGGGATAACCTAAAATGGTAACTTTCAAGTGTGACATGCAAATCAAAGAAGGATGTCCTAAAATGGTAACCTTCAAGTGCAGTACTCAAATCAAAGGGTCAGGATGAGGATGATGTAAAATAATTGGCATATATTAGAAAGGTTTTCAACCAATAGGTCCAAAGAGGGATACATCCTCAAACAATATAAAGTGATTGTGTCCACCATAAAAATGCACTACCTTGTAACTAGGGCCACAAGAGACTTTGCTATGAGTGTACCTTAGTGTCATGTCTATAAAATTTCTCTCTATGCCTAGTTAATATTTGGAAAATGTTTTGTAAACATTTTAAACAAGGTATGTGTTTTGATATTTTATAAACAAGATAACTAGGTACCAAAGAGACTACAATAAAAGAGGAGGGTGGCATAGTACCAAACATAATTATAAGAATATGTTCATAAAATTACTCAACCTTGGGTAAAGTTGAAATCATATGTATTAGAAGAGGGTATGATAACTCAAAGACCTAAAGTGTAACTAGTACACTAAAAATGTAGATTTTTGAGATATATCAATATCGTAAAAATTATTTCAACTTTCATGAGTTGATACTATAAAACTAGAAAAAATACCTTTGGATTAGGAAGGAGATAATGCAAACTAAGAAACTCCAGATGTGGAAACATGAAAGAATTCCTAAGTATAAAACTAAAACCAAATGGGCAGCATAATGCCACCATATGGTAATAGGAATGGTAGTATAAATTTATTTATAAAACCTATATTTTGAGTGATACACTTGATGAACCAAGTTCATAATGATGAAATGATAATGAGTCTATAAATGACATTTAATCCAAATTGAAAAATGAACCCAAGTTACTCAAGTCAAGTGCAAATGGGAAATTAAACCCAATTTAACCCATGAACCTAGTAACTTAGAAAGGTTCAATTTCAAATTTCAAATATCAACGAAGGAATTAAATATTTGGAAAGTGGTTTAGAGTCAAATGGGTAGTATAAATGTGCTAATTAGATAATACAAACATAAATGTTTGAGATTATATTTGAACAAGACAAAGATGATTTATATTTAACTGGCACAATGCCTCCTTATTCAAGAAATTGTTAGACAATGTGTTTGGTTATAACAAGTGTTTACAAGCAAGTTTTGACTCAAATCAAGACCAAGTAAGCTAAGACCAAAAAAATACATCTGAGTAATCATCATAATCCTTAAAATAATAAGGTTTATTTTATATTTTTAAAATCCATCTATACACATGCACTTGGGAAGAAATTAAGTACACATCCAAAATAAAAGTGCATTAATTGGTAGGGTATTTTACACCTCCATTACCCCAAGAGACAATATGATGACATGGACCTTAAGGTGTATTATACATTAATAATAATTTTTGACAAGTGGGGCTTTCTAAAACTTACAATTTATGACTGTTTAGATGGTCCTAAGTGTGGTTAACACAAGAGATGTAACACATCAATTGCTTTCATACCAATAAACTTACCATACAAGGGTCTATTCCTTTGCATGATGATTCTATCTATGGATTTCTTAGTGGAATCCCTTGGTTGACCAAACCTAATTTGGGCCTTCATTATGAAAGGTTAGGTTAGCCACTCAACCCCTAGCTCTTATAGTATATGTACCCTAATTTGTATACCCCACCACAGAGCGAGGTTGAAACAATGTCAGGAGATGAAACCTTGGGTCAATGCTTCCCTAGAGAACCCATGAGAGGTAACGACATCCCATTCACAATCCAAATTGCATGAAAATAAAATCTAATTAAAAAGGCTTTAGGGTTATTTTTAGATCGCACAAACCATACAAGTTTGGGGGAGAGCCTAGACAACTTCCTTTTTATGCCTTAGACAAAGGTACAATTGTAATGAAAAGGTACTTTTTTTCACTTGAGTTCCCTATAGGGTATGGTGGGAGAATACATGCATTATTATTTTTTATCTAATAATATAAAAAACAAGTGATAGATGATTTACATAAAACAACTTCAATAAATTTGAAAATTAAGTGGAAGTTGAGTTTTATAACACCAAATTGAAATGTGAAGTGAATTTCTTGGCCCCTTGGCCTTATTTTTCAAAAACATTTAAAAACATCCACAAAAAAATCAATCAAAGCATTTAGTTCATTTTAAGCACCAAAGGGAATGTTCCTAATTCCTTTTGAAACACTAAAGGAAATGTAAAAATACGTAATTATGCTCAAAATAACCACTTTTCCTTATGGGTCCTAAAATAAAAACTAGAGTCTTGTTTAGCTTTGAATCATAATTTGAAATGAGATAAGAAATTTTTTATTTATTTCTCTTGGGTTCTATATTGTTTACACACAGAGACTGATTTCAATCACTATTGACTGATGTCGATTACTGTAAGACCAATTTTAGTCAGAATTTAACTATTATCAATCAAAATTGATCAATAATAGTCACATGTGAACCCAAATTTTTTTCCTTACTTGAATGGATGTTATGGTCCCATTGGGTGTGATAAAATGTAGAGATGGATTATAAAGAGGATTAGTTCAAGCATTAGTCATAAAAAACTCAAAAGAATGCATAAGAACTAACAATCTAGGCTGACCTATTCAACAGAGTTTACAAATGATAATACAAATTAATTGAAAGAAATAACATATACTTATTACCTTCCCAAAAGTGTTCCATTATCCAAAAGTGGCTGCAAACATGTTTTTCCCCTTGATTTAGTGTTCTTGTCTTTGTCAAAAATGGATGCCAATCTCTTCCATCATCTAAAAATCACCATGCTTAATCTAGGCTCATGATATAAATCACTAATATGCCTATCTAATGAATCTATCCCTATTTTAAATAAAGCATTTTTCAAACTACAAAAATGACTTGTGGAGATAATCATGCATTATAAGTTTACACAATTTAAGCTTAATGAAAGTGGTATTGGCCCTTCTATTTATAATATTTTGGATTTGATCAAGATCATGACCTTCCATCTAGACATGAAGATGTGTGTCCATGAATTAATCTAATATTTCAAAATTAATCCATAAATATTTGGGAGGAAGAGGCATTAATTAGGCATGGGTGCCCATAAACTTGATATTTGTTACATTTATAGCTTATGGATTCCAACCCATTGATCATGTTATTAGGTGATGAAAATATTCAAAATAAATTTACAATAAATAAATATTCAATTTTATCCATGAAATTTTTACTTAAGCTCATAATTTGGTTTAATTTACCTAAGTGAGATTAATTAATTTTAGTGAAATTCTTTGGAAATTGATGTTTAATTAATCAAAATGATCATAAAGTCATATTACTAGGTTATAATTTACTTAGTAATAATTAGGAGGTGATGTTAGTTGTGTATGGACCATGATTCTATTTAGGATGTTTTCGACACAAAATAACATAGCCACATGATGTGTGCTTACATATTAGAAGAAAAAGTGATCTAGAGCACCAAAATGTGAAATCATCATTTTGAATCAAAATGTTTTAAGAAAAGTTAGGAATCAAATAAAATGCATTTTCTCATTTAGGGATAAATTATCCTAAATTGGAACTTATATATGATAATCTCAAACGATTTAGTGCATTTAAGTGATTTTGGCCTAAATTGGGCTTTTGAATGCAGCTCAAGTAAGATTGACAATTTCAACACAAATGTGTTAAGAATTAGATGTCTACAGATATGTGAGCCTGATATATGTTGATTTTTTTTCAAAGAGAGGTAATGATTTTATTTGGAAATAAAAGGTGTGTTTTTCTAGGTCCAAAAATTAGATAGTTTCCAAGAAAATGACCCTTTGTCATTAATGTCGAAGTGGGAAAAAGTTCCAATTTGGGGGAAAGGTCAATTTGAAGAAGATCTAGCTTTGAGAGTTATGAATTATTATCTTTGGGCACATTTTTCCCATCAATGATAAAGGGGGATATTTTTAAGGTATGTTATTATTGTTGATGTTGAGGCATTATTGTTTTCATTGATGTTACAATCAATATAGAAGTCTTTAATATCAAGGTCAAATATGAGGCCATGCATGGTGAAATGGTATGTGATAAAGAAGTATCATGACAAGAAAAAATTATAAGGTAACCTTTTGTCTCTTTGTTGAAAAATAATTTTAAGTTAACTTGGTATTTCTTCTAAGGTTGATGATATGTCAAGGTCAAGTTCAAGATAAAAGGTAAGCATACATGGTTTAGCAATCTTCGAGTTATGTATGAGGTTATGGCACAGTTTTGTGATGTGACAAGATTATAAGCCTATTGAGAGTATCATCATATTTATATAATATTTATTTAATAATGTTCTTGGTTAGCATCATTGAGAGCTATCTTTTTTTAGTCCAAATCTATGAGTACTAGGTACCTTGATAAGCCTAGTCTATCCCTAAGAGAAAGTGTATACATTAAGCATAATGGATATTGGTTAATTGTGTCATTACATGCATGATATAGTGTATAAATCTATGTAAACATGATAAATATGAAAACAAGCCTTCAGATGAGTTCCAAGGTCAGTTTTGAGGCCTAGCCCTTAGATGAAGAGACCTAATGAGAAGGCACAAACTTGGTAGCACAATGAGATGAGCAGTATGAGATTTTTTATGAATAATTTGGTAGTGTTTGAGAATTTTATTATTTTTTATGACATGAGGGTGAGGTTTTGAGAGCAGTGAAAGAGGTTTTAAGGTGTGTTCAAGGTCTAGGTATGAATGGTAGTTCAAGACCTAATGTGAAAAGAGACCTAGTGTGGACTAATTAGGGGCCACATTCATTTCCTATAGTATTATATCTCATGAGATAATTTTCAGAGGTATGATATGTGGTCTTAAGTTTTTTGACTAAGTTTGAGGTTAATTCTTGAAGGAGAAAGCATAAAAATTAGTGTTGAGGTTTTCTATGTGCACAAGATGGGGTGTTGTAGACCTAAGAATTATTTTCTTATGTTCATTGACATGTGAAACCTTTTAATGATATATTGAGAAGTTCATGAATTTTTTTTAAGGTTAGTATCTTTAATTTATTGGCATTATTTTTGAATTTGAGGGGCAATCCTTTATGAATGATAGCTAACAAGGGAAACCAATCAAAACCCTCCTAAAATCATCATAATGACCCAATAGGAAATATATTGTTTAAAATGGAATATAATGGATGGTATTACCTATTTTTATGTTTTTAACATGTATATAACTCTTCCAAGTTTCTTCAAGTGGCATTGGTTTGTCAGAAGAGTGAAAGGAAGCTACAAAAAGCACTTGTTTCTTAGAATTTTGATTTAGCAAGAAGGGTTGACTAGGTCAAAGCATGAAAATGGTTATAATATGATGTGTGATACATTATTTTTTTTCCATTTAATTTTTTTATCAGGTTTTAGACTTAAAATATTCTAAATAATTCATGGAAGTTGGCCTATTGCTAAAAGGGCCTAATGAGCAAGACAATGAGAAAACTAAGTAGAAGTGAGAATGAAATTAGGGATGGGTTATAGTGGATTGGGGATGGATAAAAATACATGGGGTATTTTTTAAATACCTATATAAAATTTCCCACTTGAATATTTTTTTGTGATACTCATATATAAGCAAAAAATTGTTCTCAAAGTGACCTATCTAACACATTGAAGTTTGTGTAGGGTGAAAACATAAGATTGGTCTATAAGACCAATATTGATATTGAAAATATAAATATATTTATTAAAATATATTATAAATATGCTTAAGGATATTTAAAACCCATTTTAAGGTCATAAAATTTTTCCCATAGATGTTCTAAGACTTGGTTTACATGACTGTGTTCTTGGAGCTACATGCAATTTTTTTTTGTGAGTGAGAATGATATTCCTGAGTCTTTTTGCATTTATATGAATAATAAAATGAAAATTAATTTATTTTATAGGTATCATAGGTTAATTTTAACACATTTTTATTCATTATAAACTCCTTTGAAGGTGTGAAAATTCAAAGACTTTTGACTAGGTTCTTAAGGCTTGTGTGCAGTTCTAAGTGAGCATATGAAGTTGATAAATTTAATGTATTTTTACCTATTTGGTGAATAAAAATGAAAATGATGTTAAAAATGGGTCATTTATACTATATAAATTTTATTTTATTTTTGTTTTATAAGTCAAAGTTGATTTTATGCATTATATTTTTGAGACAAGCTTTTTGGTAGTGAGAAGTCCTAATTGTGAGTAGACCTAATTGGGCGATTCAAAAAGTGAAATGATATAAATGGTGTTGGGTACCTAAGGTGAGATTATAATTAGTATAATTGATTAATTTTTAATTTTTTCATCCATTTTTTGAGTCTCATATGTTTCAATGTGGTCAAGGTGAAATGTGTGCTTTGAGAAGGTCTAATTGCATTAGGTCTCTATTAGGCCTAATAGTGGTTTAGGCCCTTAACGGTATTGACCAACATATGTAAATTTTTTTTCACTTGTGAAACGTGTTTTTTGATCTATTCAAAGGGTGATAAAATTATGGAAATTTTATTTTCTGACCAATATGGGTAAGAGCAAGAGTAAAGTATAAAGAGAACGTCTAATAGGCCTAATTGACTAGTTAGAATATTAAGGATACGAGTGAATGACATGGAAATTATATAGTTTTATTTAATATTTCATGAATATCTAACTTTTTTTTATAGGCTATGATAAAATTTATATGACCTAATTCTACCAAGGAAAGGGTTAGTTGAGTGAGAAGGCCTCATAGGCTATTTGAGAGAGAGAAGAGTGAGAAGATAAAAAGGAGGTGTTATATTAATTTGAGTGATAAACAAGTGTCTAAGGGTGATCATATATTCAAGGTATCTAAGTTGTTATTGAGTTAATTATGGGGTTGGTTCCTCTTTTCAAGTTGGTGCTTGAATAGTGAGGGGTTGGTGCCTCACTAAAAGTTTTATTAATTGATTATATTACTATATTCAAAGTTGTGTATCAGTGGGTTTTATCCACCAAGACTTTTTCCCACATATATATTATGTTCTTATGTTGTTTAATTTCATAGATGTTTGTATATTAATTGGTTTATGTATGTATGTAAATGAATACTTCATGGATATTAAGTGAAATTAAAGGATTGTTTTAAGGAAAATAATTAACCCCATCTTATTTTCTATACTTATAGAATGTTGAATGTTTGACCTAAGAGGGAATATTTTACACCTATTTAAAGACATGGTTGACTTGGGTTGACCATCATTCCCCTCCATGGAGGGATATACATCTAGCTAGGATCAATTTTAATGCCTCATGTATCTGTTCAATATCTCTAAGACCATCATTTATTGGAATTAAGGAATCTTTAATTGGTCCTTTGATGCCTATTAAATGTGTCTCCCATGCTTGAGATCAGCCTTAGAGCCTATGTGAGGAATCTAGATTATTATCATTCTTATTTCCAAGAACTCCTTGAGAGGTCTACTAATCTACATATTAATCCTTCAAGATCATTTTTTATCATCTCCTATCCTATAACATTAATTTAATCTCTATCTAGCCTCATCATCAACCTTGTAAACTTGAAATCGATCCTTCACACCCCCAATATCTTGAATTTTTACACCTTATAGGTGGTGTTTATGCTTGTTCCTTCATATTTAGTCATTAGTAGCATACAAATTTATTAGCATAATAAATATTTGATCTCATAGTTATGAATACCATGTAAAAGTGTTTGAGTGACTTAGAGGCCATGCCAACCTACTGCTAGGTGTCCTTATCCTTGAACCATGCCTTAAAACTTATTAATTCTAACTTACAATTGATTTTGAAATTATGATAATTCAAGTGGTTTTTTTGAAGTATACAAATTTTGAACTTTACTCAACTAACCTTGAAGTATTGACTACCATTAAGTCTAGAGAGAATATTTTATACCTACACATTCATGTTTCTTGAGATCTTATAATCTTATTACTTGGTCTGCATACTTCATGCTTAGACTTTTAGAGATAGTTACAGGTTCATAATTCATTTAGAAGGTCATGAAATCATAATATTATATTAAGGTTTTGAAGACCTATAAGAGGACCTAAAACATCTCTTGAAAACTTCTTAAACCCTATTATATCAATCATAAATCCCATTTGGTAGACTTTGAGGACTAGACCAAACATGATAGATCTTTTTCAACTTTATTTACAACTTGATCCCATGCTTCATAATCTCTTGTCTTCAAGACCTTAAAACCCTTTCAATAATCTACCATGTAGATGTTTCAGTAGTTTTATTTTATCCACCATGACTCTCAAAAGAATCCATATATATCCACATGCATTTTTACTAGGTTTGGTAACCTTGGAGAGAAGCTCAAAATTTTACAAGTATATTGGGGTAAGGTTGCATATTCCTAGACTTCATACACTGGTCCTTAACTTATTCAACCTAACTCAACAAAATTATAGGCATAACATGATATTGGAGGGCATAACTCATAGTCTATAGACCTTCACTATTCTTATTAAGGTCTTAAAGTTTTAAAACCTTTGCACCTCCTTGTCCATGAACTACAAGTGTATTTAACTATCAAGAAACTTCTGGATCCTAATACAATCTTTAGAAACATGCTTAAATATTCAAGTAATCCCATTTATCTACAATTTATAACCTTATACATGTTTTTTCACCCTTTTAGACATATAAATTTATCTAGAAGCTCCTTGAGAATACTTAACTAAGTTGCCAACAACTCAAAATCACTAAAGTTACAATAGTTCTTGAGGGATCTTTGATGATGCTTAAGGGTCTACTAATGTAATCCTAGAATAATTTTGGGATATGTTCTAATCCTTCATAGAATATCTCATGTTATTAATTTTTATACATTATATAGGTCTAATTAAGATTAGAGCTCCTAAGTAATAGCCTTTAGGATTCTTGAGGAGCTTGGGATCCACATTTTCACTTTTTTCAGTAATGAAACTTCTCTTGGAGATTATAGGTATACCTATAAACCTATATGTACATATTTATTATTTGAGGACCTTAATCTATAAGCCCAAAACCTTATACCTAGAAATTATACCTACATTCTTCATGTTTCAAAGCATCTTATATTTTAGGTTTGATATCATCATTTTTATTGAAGGGATCTTAGGCCTAAAACCTTCCACTATCAAACTTGCATTTATATCCTTCTCCTTAACAATCCTCATTTTACAAGTTTACAGTTGCATTGATCATGTTTTAGACCTTGAATAGCATTTTTCCTTTGCCATCCTAAAATATTCAATAATGCACAATAACACTTAGGTTTTATAAGGCCTTATTAAGGTTGAAGAGGTCTACATGCTTACAAGTTCATCACAAGAGCATTAAATCCATAAAAACATGTCTAAAGGTCCTTATGAGGCTACATGTAAACTTTCACAACCTTGAAAATTATATGAGACATGTTTCAAGCCTTAAGAAGACCTCACTTAGCTTTTAGGACATTGGGTAAGTCTGCAATCATAATTTGGAGGGTTTTAACTAAGATAAGGACTTGAAGCCTTTTATCTCTCCTACCTGCAAACTTGTAACTCATGTTTCAGCATCAAGAAACCCATTTTTTTTTGTTTATCAACATTCAAAACTTAAAAAATATCTACAAGCCTATAAATGAGCTTTGGCAGTTCTCAAAAGAGTCTTGAAGACTTGGAAAGACATTCATTTTGACCTCTTTACCAATTTGCCTTCTATAAATCTAGCTAACTTAACCTTGTTTATTTCTCATTTTACCAAATTTATCATATCCCTAAAACCTTCTTGGTATGGAATTTAGATGTAAGGGAGAGTTACTTGGGATTATTTTATAAACCTTCATTAGGATAGAAACATATTTAAAATACATGAAAAACCTCATTATTTTGTTTACATGCCTATATAGGTTATCTCCAAGCTTGAACCTCATTAAAACCCTAATCATCATCTTACTAATCCTATTACCTACAACCTCTTTCTATGTGATCCTTGTAGGGACCTTGAAACCATTTGAGGACTTGAAAATATCATGCATTTCACTTGAGGAAGCTCTAAAACATCAAAAATTAGACTCACATGTTTTAATGTTTAACAAATGTTTAGAACTATCTACAACATTATTGATGAATCCACATGATTTTAAGATTATGCACTTGCTTTGATGGCTCAGGTTGGTACTTTTCAAACCTCCTAACATTCTCCATTACCCATTATTTTACATGCATCTAGATAAGTGCATTTAGACATTGAACCGTGCTCCTCTTGGTTTGTTTGTAGGTTGGTCAAGGACTTCTTAAGGATTTTTCATAGCCTTTTTTCTCCCTTAATACCTCAAAAAACCTATAAATGTTCCTTTAAGGCATCCTCCATGCCCTCAAATGGTCTACCAAACCATTCAAATTTTGATAAATATGCTCATCCATGAAGACTACTTATTGATGATTAGGAATAAAGTGTTGGATTAGTTTTGCTTTGTTAGGAAGTATGTAAGCATGGTTATATTATTTGAAGGCCTCTTAAGGCTTGAAAATGATGAAAAGGACCCTATGGACTGATTTTTTTCTTTAATACCACTATAAATCTCTACAAATCTTTATAAGACTTTATATAAACCCTATAATTTATTGGTATTCTCCATATTTGAGAGCTTTCAAGTTTTGTTCTACATTTTAAGACATTGAGGGTTTGATACACCTTGTGTGTACACAAAATATTTTTCAAAATTTATCAATTACTAATGTTTTATCTCTTGTAGGAACCCATTGAGTCTCAATCTCTTCAAGTGTATACCTTAAATGGTGTACTAAGAAAGGGGTGGGCAGACCATTGGTGCTTTACGAGATTGTTTTCCCTTACACTACCACTTGAGACCAACATAACCATATCCTATAGACTTACCAAAGATTTACCTCCTCTCTTACACACTCCTCCAAGAAATTCACTTCCTTATTTAGCCTGTTTCTATGCTTAAAACCCCTCTTTGACATTTTTCACACATTATTGACCTAGGTTGGCATCATATTTAATTTGTTAAAAACATGTTATAGGTCTAGGTCAACTTTGATTGTCCTAGACTGGGACCTAACTTATTTTTACCAAATAATGATATGGATTCAAATTGGGCTAACCTTCTTGGAAATAATCTTAGAAATGTTTTGGGTTAGATTCAACTATAAATACACATTCCATTTTCCATTTCTTAGATAGATAATAGATTTAATTATTCATTTACACTTCTTTACAATCTTCTCTTCGACCATTATACTTGAGGAGTTATTTCTTAGGGTTTATACTTGGATAGGAATATTTTCTCATGAAATTTTTTTGGATGCTTACGCATTTCTTTGTGATCCTTACAAACTATGATAACCTATTATAAAGAACATTTGGCTAAGGGAGAGATTGATTCTTGATGGATTCATATTAAATGTAAGTATATATAATTTTAATCCTCTATTTTAATAGATAGAAGTAGCACAAGTAATGGATTTTGATTATATTTCTCTCTCCAAGCATTGAGGTTTTATCCATACATAGATTAATTAGAATTATCCTATTCATGTTTAATTTTTATGTTTATTACCCTCACTTTATGCCACAAGCTTTGGTGAGAACTAGATTAGATTTTACTTTACTTTTTATATACTTTTGTGAATATGAAAATCTAGGATGTAGCTAGGGTTATTGCATACTTTAGCTTGGCTAGAGGCTTTGGAAACCTTCATAGTAATTTTATTTTGTTAACATATCCCTTGGTTAGGTCTAGAAGATCCATCTTGGTCATGACCCGAAATATCTAATGTATAAACAATCAAAAGTGTAAGTAGGATTTACCTTCTCCAAGCTAGGATTGATTAATATGTCAGTTGTATTTTCCTTTGTATACATTCTAGTGAACCTAATGTGAACTAACCCTTGTAGGTTTTCTTTCATACTTTCATTTTATCATCATACTATATATTTTTTTAGTACTATATAAAACTTGTCGGTATAGTTTTAAGAGTATGTGTATAGGTTTAACACACAATCACCCTAAAATGACTATTATATCTATGCAGGTCTTTTCCAAATATAGGTGATTGGATAGATCATCTTGGCACACTCTCATTATTCAATTATATAATTACATACATATTTGAACCAATAGACTATTTTCATAATTATCCTTTTTCAAGATACAAGTATGCAAACATAGTTGATCTAGTTGACTCTATTTGAAACTTTTTCTTAGAAATACAAGTTTTGTAAACTTCATCAAACTAGTCGACTCTATTTTTAGAATATTTGAATCAACACTTGAGCATCACAACATAGAATTTTGAAGTTAATTCTTCCTCTCTCTATCATTTAATTTTTTTATTTATAGTATTGTTTTTCATAAGTTTGTATCTTATAAAATTACAACCCTATAATAAATTGGGTCAACTAGTTCAACATAGTTATGTTTCCTATTTTTTATCTAAAATACATAGTTAACCTAATCAACTATGTTATTATAGATCTTGAATCTACATAATAGTAGTAACCCAATCAACTCTGTTCTAAATTATTTGCACATAGTTTCACCTAAACTAACTATATAAACTTCATAATCAGCATAATTAACCTAATTTTGTTAGTAATTACTTCAATTTTCATTTTAGTTTCTTGCATTATTAAAGTAACAAACTTAGATTGATTAGGTGTTTTTTTAATGTACCTATTTAGTTATACTATTTTTATCTTTTTCACACACTTCCAAATCACATTACATAAAAAAATGCATTAAACAATTGTCTTCCCAAGGCCCACCTGCTTGGATTTCATCACCAATGGGGAACACAACTTGGTTTTCTAGCCAAGTATAAACACATGATTGATGGTATATATTGGTAAATCACTTGACACTATTATCACTTTAGGATTATAAAGGGAGGGTGTAGACCCCAATACCAAGTCATTAACATCACCAATATAGATCCCACTCAACCTAAACTTCCTCAAACTATCCATAGATTAATTTTTAGTTCATTATTATAACCAACTTCCCATCACATTAATTTAAAACTTTATTATAACTTAACAACACTTATAAATGATCAATTAGTTATCATTTACTTTAAATTTGATGCTTTCTCTTTTACCATTATATTTTGTATTATAAATCCTGTATTATCTAGTGTTAGTGCAAGGTTTATGTTGTGTGTTCCTCTATTTTTAGCACATAGTCATCCATGTTGATACAATCTGTTATAGAATGTTAATATTGCTTACCTTTAGTACATAGTCAATCTACATGATTGTGTATCTTATTAGCCACTACATTTTCCCTTTTCAAGTACAAAGTCAACTTATCTGACTATGTATTTTTCTCATCTATTTAGTTTATTCATCTGAAACACATAGTAAACCCATAGGACTCTATATCCTTGTATCATGTACCAATTTTATCCTTTACAGAACATAGTTGACTAGTTCAACTATGTATTTTTCATCATTTTATGTGAATATTTATCCTTAACTCTATTAACCCAATTGTATGCACCCTAAATTGGTCAAGAAACCACACATATCTTGCATTTTCATAGTCATATTCATAGGAGACTCTGACTAAAGAATATGAGCCTTGTTTTCACTAGACATATCTTTATTTTTGTTTATCTTAATCTTGTTTCTTGATTTTGTCACCTGTTTGCTCATTTTTAGTCATCTAAGACCTACGAACCAGTGATTCCACCTCATATAGAAAATATTACCATTTCCAATTATATTCCCCTATGTCTTAAGTTTGCAGGATAAGAGCTTCAGAATTGGAAAACAACACTAGACACAAAAGTGTCCCATTTTCAGTGCTCTTTTCCATTTGTATTTTAATCCCCAACATTTATTTGTCTTCACTTAATAGGTCCTAAACCCTTTTTATCCCCTCTCTTAAATTTTGTTTACCTTTTTGATGTTGAATAATGTGAACAAAGCTACCAAATTCAAAATAAATAATATCATATATAAATTACTTCACAAGGCATTTTATATCTATTTCTTACTACTTTGGCACATTAAGTAATAAAAAATTAGTCAATAGTATAGCTTAAAATTATGCATCACACATATATTTGCATGCTTGATCAAAGAAGGGCCTAGGAAAAAGTTCATTCTTAAATCTACCATGTGAATTGATTATGTACATTTCCTAAGGGAGAAATACAATTGATCTAAGACCCTAACTTGAGGGTTAATGTAGGTAGTGATTAGGACAATAGGGCTTCTAGATCATGTGATCATACTTCCCCTAACCTAGTTTTTTTCCCTTTCAATTTTGATATGTTTATTATTTAATTTATGTAGATATACATAAGGTTTGAGGATAAAATAGGGTATACAATGGTAAATATGGGTGATCATATAGAAATAAAGACACTTATAGGACCTAGAAACTAGACCACACCAAAATCTAGAACCAAAAATTGATTTAAACAACACCAGAACTAGACTATAGTGTTGACCTCTAAAGTGTCCAATTTTTGGAAATCTTATCCTTTCATCCAATAAAATTCAAATTTAGGTTATTGACATCTTATTAGTCTTGCATAATAGTTTTTATCCTCTTTATCAATCATCTCATCTTGTTTTTCCAAATAAGTCATCTTCTTTCCTCATGTAATTGATTTGATCAAATTAATATAAATATGTGTTTTAATATATTTTATCCCTTACTCCAGCCCATTTATTATTTAGTAACTAAACATTACATTACCAAAAATAATAAAATCATTTGGTGAACCTGACTTACTTCAAACAAATCTCAAACCCTAGGTACCCTTAGGGTTTTTCCTTCACATTTTTGTGCAAAAATTCAATTTTTTGTATAAATTTTTGTACATTTGTTTTATTCAAATTTATTTTATATTTAAAATTATTAAAATAATATTAACATTTTAAAACTATAACCCAAACCCCTAGATTTCCAAACTAGGTCCTCAAACCCCAAGCCTTCCTCCCTTATAATTTTTAGATAAACATTTTGGAATTTTTGCAGCTTGTTTGGAGTGTCAAAAATATTTTAAAAATATTTATTTTAGTATTCACTCTTGCACTTATTTTCTTAATAGTAATTTTACATATTATCTTTGTTAAAATCACTAAAATGGACAATAAGGGACATTTTCCCTCTCATCTTATAGATAAATTTCTAATTTTTTCTCATAAATATGAAAATGAATTGACAAATTTTTAAAATTGCACATTAGCCAAAAATGAGGAAAATTATTTCATTTTCAATGAGAACAATTACTATTGTTTTAATGAGGAATATGATGATATATATGAAAGTGATAGTGAAACAAAATTAGATGCATCTTCTTCTCTCAAACTTATCTCTTTTCTTCCCTCTACCAAAGAAAACAATTTTGATAAATGGGAAAGGTAATTTTCACCTCATTTTCCTATGCTCAATACATCCAATTAATAATTAGTCATGCATTTCCAAGTGAACCTCTCATTGGTGATAATTTGCTTACATTTAAACCTAGTTCTCTCTCTCTCTCTCTCTCTCTCTCTCTCTCTCTCTCTCTCTCTCTCTCTCTCTCTCTCTCTCTCTCTCTCTCTCTCTCTCTCTCTCTCTCTCTCTCTCTCTCTCTCTCTCTCTCTCTCTCTCTCTCTCCAAGGCATAATTAAAATGATCAATCCCCTGTTCTTATCTCTACCTTGTCATCTAAAACAATGACAAAAGAATGTTTAAAATATAACTATCTTACTCTTACTTCTCATATTCTAAATAAAAATAATTCATGTACTCCATTTAGGGGTAACACAGATGCACATAATATTCCAATTTCACATGACATTTTATTTCATATTAGAAAAGCATTAACATCTTCTCTTACCCCTCTCCCTAGTGATAATGATTATGATAGTGAACATGAAAATGAATATGAAAATGAGAGTGACTATTAAAGTCATATTTCTACTCCTCTCCTTTAAAATGAAAAAAATTTTGATTATGATAATGCATGGAATAATGGTAACTATTACACTTCTACTACTCCTCATGCTTTTAACTCTTCTCTCACTCCTCTCAAACATATTGCATTACAAAATGTTGCTTCTACTTCTATTCATGATTCTATTTCAAATGATGCACATGTCAATGATAACATCACATCTTCAATTCAATTTGAATATGGTTCACTAAATACTAAATATATGAATCAATTTCCTAATCCACCGCTACTATAGTAGCACCTATTTCTCAATCCTCACCCAAAGATAATGGTAGCCCACATTCCTCTACTAGGGTCCAAGTTACCATTCTTGTAAAGGTTCAAGTGAGAACACCCCCTCTTTACGATCTAATTGCTAAATGTCATATTCCCATGGCTAAACTAAATGATTAGATTCAATGTTTAAATGAACCACTTCAAGATACTAATATACCATCCCAAGATATTATTTATTTTATGCATGTAGTTGGTGAATTACAACATCAAATACATCTCCTTACTTTGGAAAAAGAGGATTATAAGTCTTTAGATTTATGCCAATTACTTACATGGTAACCCTCTTCTAAAGACATTTGTCAAAGCTTCATTGCCTAAGCATTTTTAGATAGCATCATTTCCTCAATTTCATGGAACTAGAGATCCATTTGTACACCTTAAAGCCTTTCAGAAGGCTTTACCATCTCATGTGAGTCTTTTGATTCAACTTAAGTTGTTCCAATAGATATTAGTGGGTAATGCACAAAATTTGTTGATTCATCTACTCTCTATTGGTTCTTTGCATACATATGATGACTTAGAGGAGGAATTTCTCAGCTATTACATAGCAAACATGGGCCCTCATTTTACATCTGAGAAACTTGCCACATTGTTTTAGAATTATTTAGAGTCAGTTAGGGATTATATATTACAATTAAATACTCACATGTTATGATTGATCTATAAAATTATATATTTAGAGATTTAGCATATATTTATTAAGGGGTTTTGTCAACCCCTTCTAGAGTATATACTATATCAAACAAAGTCCTCTTTTAGGCACTTATGTTATATAGTTTTAGCTTTAGAGAATAAATTGGGATTGATTGAGTCAGATTCAGTTGATCAGCTTACTTTGGATTTCACAACATTACCTCCATTTATAGCTCTTAGTACTCAACATCCATCACGTCTAAAACAAGATAGCAGACCACAACCAAAAAAGCAACTAGTTAAGAATAGAGAGCTAGTTTTTAGAGCACCACATATATCATGCATTACAAATAATAATAGTAGGACACCACTACAATTTGATTTAGATCAGGATAACCCATATGTGATATTATCAACACTACTAGATAGGAGGTTAATCACATTACCTTCTACTTATCATTGACATCCGCATATCCTACACAAGTAACCACATTAGCCCTTTTGTAATGATCAAAGTATCCATGAACACAAAGATAATGATTTTTATGGACTCAGGGACTATATTAATAGATGTGTTGATAACATCATCATAACATTCACACCAAGGGCACCATGATATCCTCCATCATGGATCTATAGACCTCATTCCTCCATGATTGTGTCATCCCAGGGCATTCCTTCATAGGAATAATTGGTTAGTCATCATGAGAGTATTGTAGTTCCTAGGATAAAACCTCATAGGATATCTCCTATCCCACCTACTCAAAGGGTTTAGAGACTAGTACAATGAGTGAAACCTACATATATAAATGTAGTTCATAAAGTACATAGTGTAGTTCCACATACATATCCAGCATAGTTATAAACACCATAATAAATTTTTCAAGGTCTTATCTCATGTAGCAACCTACTAAAATTAATATTATATGAACCCACATCACAAAGTACTATTACAAATATATATTCACTACAACCAAGATTCTAGGGACCTATTTCACATAGCAACCCACTATGATTAAGATTAGATGATCCCTCATCATAGATTATAGTTCCATCTCTATCTATTTATTAGTCATATGAATTACATTATAGGCCATAGGGTGCTATTTCACACAAAAATCCACTATGATTGCATATAGATGAGCCTCTTTCATATCACATAGTTTTAGCTACACATCCATTAAGATTGGACTTTAGAGTCTCCACATATAGCTATAGTTAGTGCATCATAGATAACATCAGATATAAGGCATGTTCCTGCATAGAATAAGTATTATGGGTACTTATTCAATTGGCCATTAGGGTTTAGATAGTGATATAGTAACCAGGGGGGTGATATTCATAGAGTGATATCTTATATCCCCTTCTACTAATAACTAACATTCTTAGCTCCAAATAACCATCCCTACCCAAACTAAATTATCAAAATTCCAATCTTACCAATATCCTATTTTACCAATCTTAAACCAATTCACTTCATCATATTAATTTACCAATAATAAAATAATAAAGTTTTACTCACCTATGATTCAAAATCAGACATTAACATCACACTTATCAATAATAATCAAATCACATCCCAAATACCAATTTACCAAACATATGCAACCTCAAAATCAATGCTAAATCAACTATTTATAATCATCTATTTGCAACAAATATACCAATACACTCCAAATTCCATAACATAATACACATGAGTCCATATCAAACTAGTATCCACACACACACACACACACTCACACACACACACTCACACACACACACACACACACACACACACACACACATAACAATTTTTTATAACATATACCCTAGTATAAAGTACAATCATTCATGAATTATCATCAAGCCCTCACTCTCAATCTCACTCTCCCCACTAGTATTAGCCCCATAATCTACCCTAGAAATCGATGGCCCCATACCTCCTCAAGCTACTACATGCCTCTTGCGATGACTCTCTTATTCTAGTAGTTGACCATGCTCCTCACACAAGTTTTCATATCACATTTGAAGATCTATATACTCATTTATGATCCTCATACTAACAAATTTAAAATTAGGTGGGGAAATCCATTACCTATCTAGTTCATCTCTCAGCTTGTCTCTCTCTCCCACTACCCTAATATATGTAGATATCACTATAGAATATATATTAAATAGATGAGCATGAATGTTCTCCATGACTATCACTAGCTCTATCAATCCCTCCACCACATCATCAGGTACATGTCATGTGATCTCTCAGAGTGTCAACTCAATTATGGTCTCCCAATAATCATCATCCCTACCTTCTACCTTAGCTTATGCTCCATCTTGAACACCTTTCACTTCACTTATGCACAAAGTATGACACTATATTAGTTATATACTTTGAAATCAAAATAACTAACAAATTTATACATAGTTCAAATATAATCTCTACTTACTTGCCATTATTTGGATCGGCTCAGGATCCTCATACTCAAGAACATCCCCTACCTCAATAAGATACAATGAAACCCACCAATGTTTATCCCACCATGTGGTATATGCATCTATGCATCTAACATCATCCACATCCATAATATATATGGCCACATTCCTCACATCCAAAGGTAATGGTGTAAGCTTAGCCTCAGTAGGGCTCACACAAGCTCCTACCCTCATAAACTCTCACACATTCCTCACTCACACCCTTGTTGGGGGAACATCCTATGGTACCCCAAACTATCTAGTCACATGCTCATACTAAAATCACTCATTTACCCCAGCCTAGTGGTCATATATCAAATAGTTGACCCTCATGTATCACAATTATACTCCATCCTCTACCCACCTAAGAAATCTTTTTTAAGGTCTCCATATGAGGTAACCAACCACAAGTCCATATAAAACCCATCTATAATGGTCCATCCCATGGTATCAGATAGCCAATGTGATAATCCACCACTCTTTAAATGGCCATGGAGGTGTCCACTTTGCCCTCGATAATCTAATTAACTGCATAATTGTTATGTGATCATATGCCCAATAATGAAATAATGTTACCATTCTCACCCCACCATTGAATGACTCCTATGTAAACCTATAGAGATCCCTATGTAGGTGGGTTAGCATAATATTCCACCATAAGAATATAGTTTCATATACCTCCACACTATGCACAATCTTATGCATCTTGTATGCAATAGATACTCCACTCTTGTCCATAGTAACAAAAGATGCCAACAAAATAGCCAAACAATTTCACAATTACAGAACATTAGACTACATAATGACTAATAGTAGTACATCATTGTTTTTACCTCTTTGATTTATACCAAAGGCACACTAGCAAAATATAAAGATGCAAAATCAATTACATTAGCACTCATATCATCCTATACCATCACTCACCACCCACTATCTAGTAAATGTAGTATATGATACACATCCTCCAAAGTCATAGTCATCTCCCCTATAGGAAGGAAAAAATTACATGTATCTACATTCCACCTCTTGTATAAGGTAATCATCAGATATTGATCCCACTCTAATATACCTAGGTCACACACATGACCCAACCCAACCCTATCTATAACCACTCTCTCATCAATAGATAATGGTAGTAGCCTCAATGTCTTCATCACTTGGCCCCTACATAACTCTCTCATCTGTACCTCACCTTACAAATACACCAAAAACAACACATATTAATAAACAATATCAAATAAAAATCCAAAATAGAAAAATAGTGAAAAACCAAGTAGCATCATTAAAAAATTATGCCTCTAGGACAACAACACTGGATATAAGACAACAACATTAAATAGGAGTGTTGAAACCTATATATGAGTGATAGATATAGGACAAGATCATTGGAAATAGAAAAAAAATCTAACACACTCTTACCTCAAAAACACCAAAATAAGCCAAAAAAATGATAAGAACCAAGTGTTTGAGTTGCTTACCAAGGTCACATCACCACCAACTTGAACCTAGGCTGCCAGCTACTAGATTTAGGTCATGGTAGGTTCTCATCTCCTCAAAACTTTTCTCACTCTAGAGCTCAAAATTGCAACCTAGTCAATACATAAATGAATCAAGAATCAATCATATTTTTTATATTAACTAACTTTTTTTTCAAAACAAATTACCATTTTGCCCATAACTCAAACCCTATAACTCCATTTTTTAAACCATTTTCTTCGATGAAATCATGAAAATGATGCCTTTGACATCACTCAAGCTTCACTCTATTAATACTTTATTTGCATACTATTAAAAAAACATTTTTATATTTTTATTATCTACACACACACCTTGGTTGTCATCAATCAAAAATGTGTTCCACTCCCAACAACACAATCTAATTAATCCAAAAACCTTTGAATCTATTCACAACATACCAACCTTATTTCTATAACCATGCCACTAGTCATCAATTTTGGCTTGACCTCCTCTATCATAGATTTCATTCCTCTCCCCAAAAGGGAGGCATCATTCATACTATCCCTATTTCTACACTTACCTAGCATACCCACCCACTCTCATAAGTGGACACACCATGGTTCTTACACATCTAGCATTTAGATTATCAGATTTATCTTAGATTGGTCAACATATATAGCAACTCAGATTATGTGGGTCACTTAGGATTACTTAAGACATTTAGAGGAATATACCTTCAACTCACATATACATAGACTATTCATATATAATGGTTCATATTATATGAATTTATAGTGATTTTGATATAGATACATAGAATATTCAAATACAATGGTTCAAATTATATGGATTCCTAGTGATTTTGATATAGATACAAGCTTAGATACTAGATTTGGGGACATGTACATACTACACATCTCACATATATAGCTTCATACAACATGACATACTTTATACAATCAGATAGAAGAGTATAAACATAGCATAGAGCATAATATTTTGGTCTCCATTTTTGCACTTGAGGCATTGTAAGATATGTCATATCACATGTGGTTATATAGATTACTAGAATGTATAGATGCATTATTCACATATCAAATTTGGGGGCATGACACAGATGTTCATGTTATTCATCACTTAATATTATATAAATGGAATGGAAATACATGTCATTATACTCTTACACATTGACTAGAGTTATAGATTACACCTAGTTATACCCAGGTTGTTACTAAGTTGTACCACATGTCCATTTGTAATGGTTGGTCCATTGTATTACTTAGATCTAGACTACATGAGTTTGTGTGGGATAGAGGACTGACATTATTTTTGGGCCTCTAAACATTTCTTAGTTCTAGTTTAGATATTTAGAGTGGGGGCATGACAAATTTTTCTTTCCATAACATACAAATTTTTATGCACATTTCAGATTACATGAGTTTATGTGGGATAGAGGATAGACATTGGTATTAGGCCTCCAAAAATTCCTCATCTTCAATCAGATTTAGCATATGGGATAAGCATTACCATCCTATATGATACATGGATTTTGAATTAAAATTTAATATAGGAGACATTCATTCCATGGGATTCATTCTCTCTTTAAACACTATTTATCTCTCTATCCACTTCCCTAGCTAGGAAGTGAGTTGGATCCTCACAACACATTTACCTCCATGCAGTTAGGTTCAGGTATGCATTTTGTTTTCTTTGTTTTACTCTATTATTTCAATTTATTGCATCACTAGAATAAAAGGAGGGAAAATGTATACACCCTAAATTGGTCAATCAACCACACATATCATGTCTTTTCATAGTCCTCTTCATAGGAGACTTCAACTAGAAAATATGAGCCTTATTCATACTAGCCATGTCTTTATTTTTGTTTATCTTGGTCTTGTTTCTTGCTTTAGTCACCTTTTTTTCTCATTATCAATCATTTAGGACTTTTTGACTAGTGATTCCACATTAGTCAAAAAGTATTCTCTATGCCAATCCTATTTCCCTAAGCCTTAAGCCTATAGGATAGGAGTGTTGAAATTGGAAAACAACATCAGACATAAAAGTGTCCCATTTTTGGTGCTCTTGTCCATTTGTATTTTTATCCCCAATGATCATTTATCTTCACTTAATAGGTCTTAACCCCTTCTTAGGCCCTCCCTTAAGTTTTTTTACCTTTATAATGTCATCTAATTTAAACAAATCTCCCAAATTAAAAATAAAGAGTATCCTATATAAAGGACTTCACAAGTAATTATATATATATATATATATATATATATATATAACTTAATACTTTAGCACATTAAGTAAATAAAAATTAGTTAATAGTATAGCTCAAAATTATGCATCACATATAGATTTGCATGCTTAATCAAGGAAGGGCCTAGGAAAAATTTCATTTTTACATCTATTATGTTCATTGATAATGCACATTACTTAAAGGAGAACTACATTTAATCTAAGACCCTAACTTGAGGGTTAATGTAGGCAATGATCAGGATAGCAGAAGTTCTAGATCGTACGACCATAGTTCCCTTGACCCAATATTTTCCCTTTTACTTTTGATATATATATATATATATATATCTGTGTGTGTGTGTGTGTGTGTGTGTGTGTGTGTATATACATAGGGTTTAATAATAAAATAATTTATATATCGATACATATAGGTGAATGTGGAAAAATAAATACACCTACAGGACCCAAAAACTAGACTACACTAGAATCTAGAACCATAAATTGATTTGGACAATACTGTTAAAACTAGACTACAACACAAGACAGCAAAGTGTATAATATTTTGCACTCCTATCCTTTCACTGAATGAAATCTAGATTCAAGTTTTTCACATCTTCCCAGTCCTGCATAATAGTGTTTAGCCTCTCTATTAGCTATCTCAGCCTATTATGCTAGATAAGTCATCTTCTTTCATCATGTAATTAATTTGATAAAATTAATTTAAATATATGTTTTACTAAATTTGATTATATTTTACCCCTTAATCCAACCCTTTATTATTTAGGGACTAAACCCTAGTTTCCCAAAAATAATAAAACCACTAGTCAACTCTATACCTATTGGTTGATATTTTTCTAAGGGTGGATGACTCTGTCTCTATTTTCCTTCTTGATTTATAATCTCATATTATTTATTCAAGCATCATGAAATACCCTATTATAATATTTTTAGAAAACTTGAATCTATTTAGATACTATATGGGATGTTCTTTTCTTCATACCTTCACCACCCAAGAGGATCCTCACTCTTGGAGCACCTATTCTGCTCCCTCATCTTTTAGTTGAAACATGGTTCAAATCAAACAAATATATGAGATTGGTGGCTTATATCCTTTTTATACTTATCAAGATAATTACCATCTTCAAACATCTCACCATAATGTGGGGGATATTGATACAATCTTAAAAAATAACCCCATAATAAATCCACCACCTAGTATCCCTCCCCCTAATACCAATTTGGTAATCCTCCTACCAACACCAACCCATGAATTAATACAACTAAAATTCTTACACAAATAGTGGAAAAAATAAAATCATGAAAACATATAACACCTATCAAATTATGAAACTAAAAAATCATTTGATCGACATGGCTAATCATCCTTCCATTCTTCTTCCCTAAAATAGTCAAAATTTTATCCCTCCACCTCTTAGAGATGATGTGGGTAATGTCATTCCCCAAACTATCATGCATAATAAGATGCTTCAACACATTTAAAATGATAATTTAACCCCTATCATTTTATCCATTTATATTGGTAATATATCTCCAACTATTAAATATGATGGGACTAAAGACTCTAAAGCTTTTCTTAAGGCATTCAATAATATTTATAAAGAGTGGATCCAAACTAATACCTTCACCAAAACTATATTTTTAGTTAAAACCTTAAATGGTGATGTATTATAATGGTATAACTAACTTCCCTAACATTATATATGGAAATTGGAGGATTTAGTCAACCCTTTAGTTAAATAATTCCAGCATAATGATCTTACAAAAAACTATCTTAGTCATTTCATCAATGCTAAGCAATCTCCTAATGAATCAACTCATTATTTTAACAAATGATGTAAATATTAGGCTCATAAATCTTATCACAACATGACTGATGATAAATTATTTAAACTTTACATAATGACATTAACACCTTCACTCCAATATAAGGTTTAATCTTTTTCTCCCCAAACTTTAAATGATGCTCTTGACTAAGCTAAGTGACAAGACTTCCTAATTCAATAGTTTGAACCTAACACTAAAACCATCAAGGGATCTTTCTAACATTCAACCACTAAAATAACTAGAAATCCTACTTAACCTAAACCAATAGTAGATAAAGCATAAAATCCCCAACCCTCCAATATACTATTGACTGTGAAACAAATGAAATAACTTTTAGCACCTTATAAACCATTCACATATCCTAATAATCACCCTAAATGGTATGATCTTAATCATTTTTTTTGGTTTCATGTTGATATGTGTCATTTTCACAAAACATGTCGAAGGATTACAAAATTTGTCATTTATTTTATGCTAGGCTATTCATTTAATCATGATGCCATGATCAAAATCTATCATCAATATTATGTTAGTGCTTCCCAAAAGAAACAATCTATAAAATATTATTCCACTAACAATCCAAAAGCTTTCTCTACATATGACCCTCAATAATAAAATAAGGATATTTGTGTGATTGATGATAAATATGATGAATACTATACCAATTCACATTACGTAAATATGGCTAAGGTCAATTATCAATAGAAACCAACCCAGAAATATCTTATCACCAAACAAAAAAACCATCTCTAGGAGAGCATTTCTCAAATACACTACTAATAATAAATTGCCTTTGTAAACCAATGAGAAACCACTTCCTCAATCTAAACTCAAACCAATTCTCTTCCTTCCAAACATGTTTTACCCTTCCAACCTCATGCTAGTTCTTCTTATTCTAAAACTCATTGAAACTTCTTATAGTAACTCTACTCTATGCCTTGAAAAATCCCTCTCATGGAGTTAGTTCGCACCTCTCTTTATCATCATAAATTCTTAATAGAAAAACTCCAAGAAATTAAAGACTCATCTTCCTTAGAAGAACCACCTTCTCATGAGCCTCAACCAATATAAGTTCGTACCATTAAATATATTTTTAATTTTTCAAAACCTTCCATAGATTTCCTTTAAGAAGACATGATCAATGATTAAATCCTCTTTAGATTCGATGATCGACCTCTCTTTATCAAAATAAAAATTAATACCACCCTCATTCAAAAAGTATTAGTAGAAAAAGGGTCTGGAATTAATGTGTCATCTCTTTATCTCATTTAACAATTCAAATATAACAAAGATCATCTAAATAAAAATAATTTAACATGTCATGGATTTGACAAGACCAATAAAAAATTAATTGGTTATATTTTTCTCCCTCTTACTATTGGATCTAAAACTATACATACTAAGCTTATGGTCCTTAATTTACCATTATGTTATAATATACTCTTAGGATGCCCATGGACTCATTGTATGAGGGTTATTTCCTTTTTTTTTGACTAATGTATCAAGCTTATTCATAATGAAAAATGGTATTAACATGAGGCTGATCCTAACCCATGGATAATTTAGTTTTCCTATACTAAATATCAATATAATATTTCCACTATTCCAAAAATTAATAGCGCACCAAAATTCATCAATATATCCATATTTACAAGTCACTCTTTTAAATTTTGATGATGAAGAGCCAATAAATTTTTAAAATACATGCAATACTACCAAACTACCTCCTTACATTTTGGTGTGGCTTCCTCCTTTACTACCTTGTAATCATACCATCCTTCTAATCAATGAGATTACTAAGTTCCCTCCTCCATATAATGCACATGAAGAATCTTATACTGAAGGTGAGTTTACTTGTAATGAATATGAAGTGGCTAAGATATTTTAAGACCCTTTAACTATGTCACCTCATAAATTTAATGATCTGAACATCTCACCTTCTGAAGTTCCTTTAGACAAGCATGTGCAATCTCTCCCTCCTATGATGATAACTAAATTATGACCCAATCTCAATCTAAAGATTTGGATGTTCAAAATTATCCTAAAACCTTAGCTAAAATAAATTCTTTTAATTATGATGTCCATACCATTTCCATAGATATTAAGTTAGAACTTGAAGGTCATGTACCTCTAGTTAATTTTCCCCTACTAAATACTCCTTGGGTGGTTGGACCAATCTTACCTCTCATATATTCAAAGATTTTGGAACTTTATATCCTTCATATCCTATCAATTACCATACCTAATCCTATATCCATAAATCCTTCTAAAGATACACCTTTTTCTAAGTCAATTGAATCTAATCAAAATTCCTCCATAGTTACACCTACTCCTAAGGTCACTCTTGATGCTAAAGCCATATATGTACACCATATACATTATAAATATTATCACCATGGTAACAAAATAATTCATCTTGAGGTAAAAGAGGAACATTATGGATCTCTACCTACATTACATAGTAATGAAGCCATCCTTAAATTATTTCATGCCCAAGAACCTCAACTTCCTCAACATCATCACAAACTTGGGAGTTTCAATAAAAATGCCTCTCATTTTAACAACTTAATTTATAGGATCAATCCTATAACTAATCTCATTTACTCTCTTACCAATGCACCATATCATTTTCAAGACAAAAATTTTATGCTTATTGAGGAAACTATAAGAATTGAATATGGTAAACCTTCATATCCTTAACTTATCACTATTTGTAGATAATTCATTCCAAAAAAACATGATAAATTTAGTTTATTCTCTAATAAAGATCATGATAATTTCACTTGGTCATATGAGAACATGCTCAACATTGATCCTAGTATTATGGTATAAAACATAATTACATACCCTGATGGAATACCTATCTGGCAAAAATATTGGATATATCCTTCCAAAATTTTCACCCTATACCATAAAGAAATCATTCAACTATTAGATGAAAAATTTATCAAACCTATGGATTATTCTGAATGGGTATTCAACATATTACTCATTCACAAAAAAGGTACCATTGTTATTTGCATCTGCATCAAATTCTAAAATATCAACCTTGCTTATCCCAAGGATAATTTTCCATTACCTTTAATAGATGCCATTACCAATTTCACTATCAGATATGGAATTTTGTCCCTCATGGATGTTTTTAAGGCTATAATAAAATTCATATCACCCCTAAAGACCAACATAGGACAAATTTCGCTATAGAGTACTAAACCTATTGCTATGTTAAAATGTCTTTTAGCCTTTAACATGTTAGAACTACCTATAAATGGGATATGAATCACATTTTTCATGATTTTATCCATAATATTATGGAAAATTATGTGGATGATATCATTACCAAATCTAAAAGTCACAAAACACATATCTTGATCTTTCCATCATATTTGATCAACTCATAAAATATAAAGTTAAACTTAATCCTTACAAATGTATATTTGGCATTACATCTGGTAAATTACTAGGGTTTATTGTGTATCTTCATGGTATTGATGTTGATCCCACTAAGATCAATTCTATAATAAACATGCATATTCCTCTTGTTATTTTAGACATTTTTACTTACCTTGTAAATCTTAGGTAAATCTAATGATTCATTCATGAAATGGCTTATCAAATTTACTCTATTAATTTTATTTTAAAGAAAGGTAATGCTTTAGAGTGGATCGATCCTTGGTAGAAGACATTTAAAAACATGAAATAATCATTTCTCCATTTGCCTACCCTTCATCTACCTCCCAATGACTATCTTTTAATTTTGTATACTTCCTATACACCTGTATTAGTTGGGACAATGCTTGCCCAATAATATGATACTAGAAGAGAGAATGATATCTAATATATTAGTCGAGGCCTCATAATTTATGAAAAACATTATGCCAAAGTAGAATGTGATTGCCTGATTATCTACTGTACTACTAAAAAGCTCCATGACTACATGTTCTATCAAATAACTTATGTCATATTTCATTCTTATCCATTTCATCACTTTTTCTACAAATCCTTTTTACCTAGAGATAGAATAAGAAAGTGGATGGTTCTCTTAATGGAATTTTACCTTTGTATCATCACACAAAAAGTATTCAAAGGTCAAGCCATTATCGAAAAACTCATGGTGGCACCCATACTCACTACAAAACATCTTCAAGATAGTCTCATCGATGATAACATTCTCTATATTAAAAGTCTCAATCAAGCTCTCTCTCTTAATGATTACATTTAGAACTTCACTTCTAACTTAGAATCAAGTAATTAAGAATATACCTATGTCATTTAATATACTACAAAATCCAAAGTAGTTATCAAATAACTCTCAAATCAACATCAATTTGCACAAAGACACATGGACCCTACACTTTGATGGTGTCAAATGTCTCCAAGGAGATAAGGAATGTTGTATTCCAACTAGTCCTCATGGTAAAATGATCCCTTTGGCATTTTGGATCACCTTTGATATCACTAATAACATGGTAGAATATAAAACATTAATCTTAGGCATAAGAGTGGAACTTGACTTATATATTACATATTTTCATGTTTTAGGTGATTCCCAACTTATCTACCATTAGGTTAATGGTGATTATCAATGTAAAAGTGAAAATACTATTTATTATCATTAAATCAACATTATCCTCACCAAAAATTTCACATCTTTTACCATCAAGCCCATTATAAGAGATCATAACTCCATCAATAAATATATTTCTTCTTCGACATCCTTATTTCATCTACATCAAGTTCTCAATGATTCTCAATTTCTTAAACAAATAAAATAATCCATGTCTTCTATCTAACCAAAAGAGTCACTTATCTATCATATCAAGGTTATCACCATTAGAAAGAGCTCATGGTATAAAGACATTATCTAATTCCTTGAACATCAAACCTATCCTCCAAACATAGATTTCCATGGAAATAATAGAATTCACAAGAAATCTCTTAAATATGTCTTTTTATATAACACCATTTATAATTGTAATGTTGAAGGTACCATGCTCTATTATGTAATGAAAGAAGAGGTCCCTCCTCTTCTTAAACAATCACATGGGGGAATTTTTGGTGGTCAATATAGTGAACATGCTATGACATAAAAATGCATATGCATGGGATAATTTTGTCCTACTATCAAAAAGGATGGTATCACATTCACTAAATAGTCTAGTCCTTATCAGCTTCATGATGATATAATCCATCCACCACTAGCTAAACCCCAAAGTTTAGAATATACCTAGATATTTTATATGTTAAGATTATATCTCATTGTAAAACTAGCTATATCATAAGATGGGTATGTTTTTATCATCATGACTACTGAATATTTTAATAAATGGGTAGAAACCATGCTTTTCATAAATTTCACAAGAACTAATATTTACAACTTTATCCTTAAACAAATCATTTTTCATTTTGGATTTACATAGACTATAATTTTTTATAATGGTAAAAAATTTAAGAACATGGACATAAAGTAGTTATGTGCTAAATTCAAAATATCCCACAAATTATCCACACCTTATCATCCACAGTGTAATGTCCAAGCTGAGGCCACTAAAAAATTGTTCAATAAAATCCTTTAGAAGACCATCCATGAAACCCGCATAAATTGGAATATTCATTTATATCGTACACTTTAGTCCTATCAAAATAGCATTCATACTACCATAGGGTAACATAGTTATTTTTAGTCTATGGTTCTGAGTGTATCTTACCATTATAATTTGAGCTTCCCTCATTACATATATCTCTTCATGGTATCATTCCTAAGGGATAATTATGTGAATCTCACCATCATGATTTTGATATTCTTGATGAAAATTGTTTAACTAATTTGAAACATAACCACCAATACAAGGCTCATATCACCAAGTAACATAATAAAAAGGTTAAAGTATGCACTTTTAATGTTGGTGATCTAGTCCTTAAATTTTACTATACCCATGATAAATAAGGAAAATATTCCCAAAATGGATATGTCAGAGGTTCCTTTCTAAAAATGTTAGTAGATAATTTCAAATACATGAAATAAACTATGAAAATTAGAAATATATTAACTCAAATAAGTAGAACTAAATTATAATGGCTAAACTACAGAATCATTAGCCTCTTTAAGGGGAAATCCTCCTTTGAACAAGCTTAATATAATAAATTTGTGGATGCCTTCATTGGCCTCAACACTTATTATATATTAAGTCTAATCTAAGAAACCACTACTTCCAATGAATGTGGGATAAAATAAAATGCTCACAAGATGACTTACAAGGTATATGCATCCATAGTAACTATTATATTAATAAAGTAAAGAGAAGGGGTAACACAGGTTCTTAGCATTCCCTCCTTATAAAAAGCTTTGTAATCAAAGATTTAGATGTGGGAATCGGTAATGAATTTGAAATAGTGGCTCCCATGTAGCATCATTTGGTTGCATTCCATACCACTAAATTAAAACCTATGTGATGGAGTGGGAGAAATGTTGGAATGTGTGCCTAAGATTAACTCTAGATCAAGAAAGATGGATCCTTCATTATAAAGCTCTGATAAAATAGTCTACACTCTAATATCTATGACAAGAACATTTTTTAGATAGTAGACATGAAATACTAGGTGAACTAAGAAGAAGTTCTTATCTCCAACTTATAAGAAACTAACCCAATCTTCTAAAGAACCTTATAGGGCCCATAAAACTTTAGAGCTAGTTTATGATGTCATTTGAGTTTTAGAGAGGATTGCTTATATGGATGTAGGAAAAGAAAAACCATATCAACTACTTGAAAAGTGTGGTTGGAATGGTGTTGATCAACATATTGTTTCATTCAATTTTGTGCCATATGAATATTGTCCCATAGGGTGCTGAGAATCTAATCCTAGGTTTGGAGAATCATGTCACCCACTTGAACTAATGAGCTATTGAAGATGTATGGAAGGAACACTGGTGGTGATTAAACATAGACTACTTCATATGGATTAACATTATTTAACGTGTGGTAAGAGGTATTGTACCACCATTCTATCTGAGGTGAAATAATGAAGGAAAGATTCTAAGAATTTTTTGACAATTTCATTCTAGTCATCCATTTGTGGATGATACCTAGAACTCATTTTTAGTTGGGTAGTAGTGTGTTGAAATAGTTATATCTAAAAATGTCTAGTGAAGGTTACACCATGATATTAGATAATAGATGAAGGAATTCCATGAAGAATAAAAAATTTGGTCCAAGAAAATTTGTGCCACTATATAGGTAGTATAGGGATGGATGAGGGCACAAAAATGACTATATTTGGAGAGGTGATCAACCAAAACTAAAATCACTATTTTCTAACTAGATTTAGGGAGACCCTTAATGAAATATATATAAATATATGTCCAAATCTTGGTATTGATGGGAAAGGGTTCAAAAAATCAAGGGATGAGTGTAGTCTTACCCTTGTTGCATTAACAGGTATCACATTTAGCCACCATTTATTGAATTGTCTTTTTCATTCCCTTCCAAAATAAGTTACATCATGCCCATTCATAATTTTTGAGAAACCTTGAATACCCTATGTATATACAAACATGGAATTCATAGAGTATAACATACTAAAGATTTTTGCTCTAGGGAAGCACCAAATGACCCTTGTATCACAAAGAAGCACCATTCTAATAATAATTTAGTAAATAGAGGGGTTAGTCGATGGTTTTTGAATGATTTAAGATAATAAGGATTTATTGAAATACCCCTATTATATAATGTATAAATAAGTTGGAATAATCATGGAAATAGATGAAAGGGAAGCTTGGTCCTAAAATGTGTGAGACAGAACATCAACCATAATATTGTCCTTACCTTTCTTTCAAGTGACCTCATAGTCATCACCCATGAGTTTGGTGACCCATTTATATTGTGATGGGGCAAAGACCCATTGTTCTAATCAATATTTTAGACTTTGGTAATCAATTTTGATGCAAAAATGATTCCCCAGTAGGTATGGTTGCCACTTATATATAGTATGTAAAATGGCCATCATTTCATTATTATAAGTAGAGAGTACTAAATTTTTTCTAGAAATAGCTTTTTTGGTGAATATAATGGGGCATCCTTCTTAGAGGATAATAAAACCAAGTCTATTCTTGCAAGTATCACTCTTGATAGTTAAGATCTTGGAAAAATATGGCATAGCTAGAGTAGGTGTAGTGCACATAGCTTGTTTTACTTCTTCAAATTCACACACAGCAACTTGTGTCCATCTAAAAGAATCATTTTTAACATAGATATTAGTATATCTATAATCTTCCTATAATCCTTGACAAACTTACGATAGTATCCATTCAGCCCTAAAAAATCATTGTAATATCCCCAACCAGTAGGGACTATTGAAACACAAATAGCTCTGATACCACTGTAATATCCCCAACCAGTAGGGACTATTGAAACACAAACAGCTCTGAACAAGATACAATCTTGCAGAATAAATTCAAATAAATAATAAACCACAGTAAATATCTTATCTACCAATCAAATATATTATCACTTGTTCAAATAATTACAATTACAGTCTTCTCTCATACATATAAAAGAATATTAAATATTCTATCCTAAAACCCTGATCTTTTGTAAATCTGGAAGTTAAGCTTAAATCTGGACGTCTCGGCCTGCTGTGTCAAACACATAGTCACCGGTGTCAGTTGATATACTACCAACATCAATCACTGTCAGTCCTTTTTTACCGATGTCGGTCTTCAGTCAACTGATGTCGATCATTGGAGATCTCTATTTTCTAAGGTTGATATCTGCGTGGATCTGTACGGACCTATACGGACTTCGTACGGTCGCCAATTAAGCACAACCTGTCTGTTTTCAACCCCTGATCTAAAAATATATGGCTCTAATACAAAAGATCTCTATCTATATAATTTATTGAATCAAAACTAAATAAAAAGTACCTGAAATACTGTGATAACTTTTGTGTGAAGTTATCTCTCAAATCTATAAACATCTATGATAACTTCTGTAATGAAGCTATCTCTCAATTTGGCAATAGATCAGATGATATCTCACAGCCTCTGAATCGCACACAATGAAGAGTTGACATTCTCCACTATAATGGAATCTTGGAACCCTTGGCTCAGTCTTCACAAAAGAATTCTTCAAAATCAAAATCAATAATCAATGCATAATTAATAATGGCCTCCATGAGAAAGCCTTATACCCTCAAAAAGATATGCTTGCCCTAATTAGGGTAGAATTAGGGTTTCTAATTAAAAATAGGCTAAATAATTAATATTTGATTAAATCAATCAAATATCAATATCTCCCTCTATATATGTTAGATCCTCAAACCGTTCATAGCTGGTGAACTAGGGAGTGATTTTGCACATGACCATACCAAAATAAAGGCGCTCTTCTACATGTCACATAGCCCTAAATAATAGGAGCTCAAGTCAAATGTGTCTAAAATGACCTGAATGAAAGCCAATTGTAGGAAATTTTCAAACCAAAGCCAAGCCAATCTCCATCATGACCCTCTATCCATCCTATTAGCCTACAAAGGTTGCATAATAGGCTAATCATCAAGTCTGTCAATGTCCATGAAAAATGGGACATGACAATCTGCCCCTTCAAAAATTGCTTATCCCCAAGCAATCTCAGAATAATGAACCACTCGATCCACTTGGATCCCAAATGTAGTTCTACTCTACACAACTGTAAATCAATGTAAGTACCTAAAATATCATTAGAAGTAGAACAAAGAGGGACCCATAGTCAAACTGGCGAATGCAACTCGACCAAACTCTAAAAGCACAACTGCCATAGTCAAGAATGTATGAGAAACAAACTCTCAAAGTATGATAACCCAAGTAGAATGGACAACTCCAACTGCCAATTCCATCTACAAAAGATGGTGCCAATCCATCCCATAACTGATCCCTCTGTAAAGGTGGCACAGTGAATGGTACCACACTATCATATGTGTGAGAAGAATCAATCTGGAGACTCGACTCCACTGGTATTTCAAACTCATCAGAATAAAGTACTCCTAAATCTTGAACATGTGTGTCAGCCTCAACAACATGCTCCTCAACAACAACTATAGGAATGTACTCACCACCAACCACCTCAATATACAAATGAACTGGGTCTGGGGCTGGTGAAGACCGCAAATGCTCTAACTCTATGGTCATCTCAGCCAAATGAAATTATGACTCCTCATAAGCCAACTGCGTACTATCAAGAATCTCAAAAGTCACATCAAGCTACTGAGTAAGCTCACTCACCTTATCTTCCTTGACCAATAATGCATCATACACTATGCTGCCCCACTCCATAAGATAATCTCTATCAGCTACCAACTGCATATAATCTTGTCTCAGAATTTGGATAGCATCCCATAAAGAGTGGATCTCTATCAAGGACAAATAAATACCTCCCTACTTAATGCTAGTAGGAGAACCCCATCCATAAACTGCTAACAACTGATGAGTAGCATCGAAATGCTTGCAAGTGGTAGCAATGTCTCGCTCACTAACTCTCAGCTGACTAGACACATGGTGGCACTGGCTAGATTGTCTCCTACAATCCTCCTCTGATGCATGGTCCAAAAGAGTAGACTCAAAATCACCAATCTCTAGAGTACTACCATCCATACTCTGTGAATCAACTCCAAAGCTCATATCAACATATGGGCTATCAACAACTATAGCATCACTGTCTAACTCCTTCATATTGAAAGAAAATGCCGGTGAAACTAACTCCTCAAAACTATCCACTACATTCTCCTGGGTGTCATCTACAATGATCAGATCCTGGGACTCTTCTACAATCTTTGCCATAGCTAAGAGATCATCAACCCTCAGTGCACTAACATCTATGCACACCTCTACACTCTAAGTGTAAGCATCAGACTCATCCTCATCTTCACTATCTCCTATCTCATAATAATCATGGGACATGTTGCTCTCTTGTCTAAGTGATTTGTAGTGCTCTCTCCTCAACTTAACAAAGTGATCAAAAGATAACCTCCCCTGAGCTTGTGGAGTTAATAACTCCCACTCATCCTTCGTTGTCATATACCGTGTGGATTTGTCTTTGGATGTAGGATATGAAAGAGATTCATTTAACCTCTTCCAACTTAGTTTCAACTTCTTCATATCATAGTCCCACTGTCTCTGAGTACTTGAAGACATCATGGATACTTCATTAATTCAATCTACCCAAACTACCCAACAAGATGGCAAGACATTGGCTCTGATACCACTGTAATATCCCCAACCAGTAGGGACTATTAAAACACAAACAGCTCTGATACCAATGTAATGTCCCTTACTTAGGGGCTCCTTTTCTTCTACAAAAGCTCTGATACCACTGTAATCTCCCCAACCAATAGGGACTATTGAAACACAAACAGCTCTAATACCACTATAATATCCCCAACCAGTAGGGACTATTGAAACACAAACAGCTCTGAACAAGATACAATCTTGCAGAATAAATTTAGATAAACAATAAACCACAGTAAATCTCTTATCTACGAATCAAATATCTTATCACTTGTTCAAATAATTAAAATTACAGTCTTCTCTCATACATATAAAAGAATATTAAATATTCTATCCTAAAACCCTAATCTTTTACAAATCTAGAAGTTAAGCTTGAATTTGGACGTCTCAGCATGATGTGTCAAACACACAATCACCGCGTTGGTCGATATACTACCGACGTTAGTCACTGTCAATCCTTTTCTGCCAACATCGATCTTCAGTCAGCCGATGTTGGTCACTGGGGATCTCTGTCTGCCGAGGTCGGTATCTACGTAGATCTATACGGACCTATATGGACTTCGTACATCCACCAATCAAGCACAACCTGTCTATTTTCAAACCCTGATCTAAAAATATATTGCTCTAATACAGAAGATCTCTATCTATATAATTTATTAAATCAAAACTAAATAAAGAAATACCTAAAATACTGTGATAACTTCTATGTGAAGTTATCTCTCAAATCTGTAAACCTCTGTGATAACTTTTGTAATGAAGCTATCTCTCAATTTGGCGATAGATCAGCTGATATCTCACAGCCTCTAAATCACACACAATGAAGAGTTGATGTTCTCCATTACAATGGAATCCTAGAATCCTTGACTCAGTCTTCACAGAAGAATTCTTCAAAATCAAAATCAATAATCAATGCATAATCAATAATGGCCTCCATGAGAAACCCTTATACCCTCAAAAAGATATGCTTGCCCTAATTAGGGTTTCTTTAATTAGAATTAGGGTTTCTAATTAAAAATAGGATAAATAATTAATATTTGATTAAATCAATCAAATATTAATATCTCCCTCTATACATGTCAGATCCTTGAACTGTTTGAAGCTGGTGAACCAATGAGTGATTCTGCACATGACCATACCAAAATAAAGGCACTCCACTACATGTCACATATCCCTAAATAATAGGAGCTCAGGTCAAATGTGTCTAAAGTGACCTGAATGAAAGCCAATTGTAGGAATTCTACAAACCAAAGCCAAGCCAATCTCCATCATGACCCTCTATCCATCCTATTAGCCTACGAAGGTCGCATAATAGGCTAATCATCAAGTCTGTCAATGTCCACGAAAAAGGGGACATGACAACCATGGAGGCTCTTGAGTGTTTAAGGATGAGGCCATTTTGTCATGGTAGCTATTTTTCCAAGATCCACCCAAACCCCTTGGGCTAAAACAATATGCCTAAGATAGTCCACTTCATCCTAGCCAAAATCACATTTGGACTATTTTGCACAAATATGATGGTCAAAGAGAATTTTGCTCAGACCATGTTTTACTATAGATGAAGATTTCATTAAAGAAGACTAGAATGAATTTCTATTGGTAGTGCTAAAATATTTTATTCATCAACGGTTGGAATGTTGAAGGAGAATTACTAAGGTCAAAGGAAATGATCAAAAACTCATAGTGGCCATCATGCATGTGAAAATATGTCTTAAGGATATCATCCTCATGAATCTAGATCTAGTGATATCAAGAGCAGAGATCTAACTTTGAGAAAAAATGAGTGCTATGAAGCTCATCAATAATAGTGACCAAGAAATTATCCTTGATTATGATATGATTAAGTGTATTAAAGTTAATTTAGTGGTGACATGACCCATATTTTTTCTAAACAAGAGTAAATGGGGAAGAATATGGGTTAGAATCAAGATGAATAATACCTTACTTTAGTAAGTCTTGAATGAGAATCTCGATCTCAATATTTTGATAAAATGGGTAGTGGTAGTGACTAATGTTGAGAGGAATGATTATAAGAAGGAGATGAATATAGTGGTCCTCTATCCATGAAGGTGGCAATCCCACTAGTTTGACAAAGACATGTGCATGCCTATATAGAATGGTTTATAGATTAGGAGTGAAGACCATTGATGGTTGTATTTGAATGGAATGTAGTTGGGAAATGACATTGTGTTAATTATTCTAAAGAAGATTTACCATGCGATTTGAATTGGTGATTTTGATAGAATCTAGTTGTAAGCTTTTTAATGTATATTTTTTCCCATTCTCTAATAAATCCATGCAAAGTTCATCAAAATACCATAAGATGGGTCCAAGTGTACTTAACTATTAGGCTCCTTGAACAACATTACATCCACCTAAGGGCAAGCAAAACATGACAGAGCACAAGTTATAATCTCTAATAAAGATATGCACATTGAGAAACTTCCATTTATAAGATAATGTTCCCCCATTGGTAGTCATGACTTCAAATTTGGAACAAGGATAGATAAAAGAATCAACCTTTTTGGTGATCTGAGGATCAATGAAGTTATGAGTGTTACTAGAATCAATGAGTATTGTGAGAAAAAACTTCTTAAAATAACCCTTGACTCATATGGTCTATGGGGTGGTGAATTTTATTAAGGCATCAAGAGGGATCTTTGGTTGATCTTCTTGAGAAGAAAGTTCCATAATCTACTAATCTTATTCTGGATCATCTATTATATCCTGAACATCTTCCCAATCTTTAGTTTCAAGCACAGGGTCTACATCCAATAGGTAGAGATTTTTCCTGATACATCAATGTCCCTAATTGAATTTGTCATCACAATTATAAAATAGTACTTTTTATTTATGGGCTTACATCTCTACTTCAATCAAATGCTTGATAAGAGTGTTTCTGGGGGCTGACATTGTTTAATATCATTATGGAGTTGTATTTATAAGTAGACAAAAATTAGATTTGAATCATTACTAAATTATGATCTTGTCCTTTTCCAACTTAACCAACCCTAGGGCTTCCATCATTGTATTAGGATAGAAAATTTTGACCTTAGATCAAATTACATCCTTAAATCCATTAACAAAGTAACTCTTGAAGAATTCATAGGATAATCTCTCTGTGTGATTGGCTAGTTTTTCAAATTCTATTTGATATTCTCTCATAATTTCTGTTTGGAAAAGTTTAGTGAATGCTCTTGTGAAGTGATCAAAATCACTGGGCCAAACCATTATAAAATGAGGGTGAAAAAAGCATTCCATCTTGGCTCATCATGAGCCTTGGTATACCAATGATACCATTGAAGGGCTTCAATTTCCAAGTGAAAGGATTCAAGTGAAACCTTGTTGGTATCAAAAATATTATGTAAACTAAAATATTATTCTTCTTGATAGATCCATCTAGTTGTATCTGCATAATGGAATCAAGGAAAATCAAGCTTTGGCCCATGATAATTATTGGAAGAAGGAAATCTAGTGTTAGAAGAGGACTCTAGATGTCATTTATTTTTTAAGGTGGTATGTTGAAGACTGAGGTCAATAATTTTTTCTTCAAGATATTTGATGTGTGTCTTAAGGGTGACAATTTCATCCTCCATATTTTTTTCTCCTATTCTCGTTACTACCATAACCTAAATAAGAGATTTTTTTCTTTCAAGATTTTATTTTCTATTTTTTATCTAGTTGCAAGTCCTCTAAGAGTTGTTTGATACTCTATGGATACTTTTTTGAAATTGATAGGATGAATATTTTTTGGTTTCTATCAAATTTTTGACTTCAAGTCCTCTAATATTCTTTAGATACTCTAATACTAGTTGATTTTTTTGATAGTCTATTGGAAATATTCTAAAACTGATAAAAATGGGCCTCAAAGTTTCAATAGCTTCATAAGGGTTTAAAGATATCTCTCTATCCACCAATGTCATTTGAGTGAGCACCACTCTCTACAAAAAATTTTGCCATGGGTTTACCTCTAAACAATAGCTCTTGGTTTTCCTCACAGATGGGAACTAGTCAATCAAGATGGGGTTATTGTCTATTTTGTTGATAGGCCCTTTTAATGGTACAACTACTTTTAGGTTCTTATGGTACTCCTTATAATGATTTTTAGGGCTTTCACCTAAGAACTTCCCATAGTTATGTAGATAGGTTTTTGTTCTAGTCTGACATAGATTATTGTGATATAGAAAAATAATAAAATGAATTATGTAATGGAATAAAAAACACTTTGAAAAAAATTTAGCTATGGAAAGTGAATTGATACTAGATGAGATAATCCTTTATGAATAAGTTAGCAGATAATTGCAAATATATGAAATAAACTATGAAAATTAGCAATATATTAACTCAAATAAGTAGGACTAAATTACAATGACTAAATTGTAGAAGTGATGCCTCTTCAAGGAGACAATCTCCTTTGAGCAAGATCAATACAATAAATTCGTGGATGCCTTCATTGGCCTCAACACTTACTTATATACCAAGTATAATATAATCAACTACTAGTTCTCATGAATGTGGGATAAAACAAAATACCCATGGGATGATTTACAAAGAATATGCATCCATAAAAACTATTATACTAAAAAATTAAAGAGAATGGGTAGCATGGGTTCCTAATGATGGGGTCCTTATTTAGTGAAAGATATTCTTGGTTCTAGTACCTATCACCTCTAAACTAATGAAGGCCATGTTTGTAAAGATCCTACCAATGTGCAATTATTAAAGATGTACTTTACTTAGATATTTACCTTCTTATCATACTTTTATATTCTATCCTACTATCACTTTTTGTAGTATTTATATGTGGGTCTCACCCTCTACAATAGTTTTCTCTTTTCACAGACCTTAGTTCCTTATTTTGGTCCATTGGTTTCCTTTTATCATGAGTTGTGTTATAATATCATGAGTTGCATGATAATATCATGAAAATAACTTGATCTTCCTCATGACTTCCTTTTACTTTTATTGAGTTGTCATTTTCCATTACTTTTTTCACCCTCTTACGTTTCTCTTTTGTGATTTATAATGTAAGACCATGGATAGGACTAAGACCTTCTTAGAAATACCATTCCTACAATTTTATTTTCACATGCTTTATTTACCCACTCAGGTTTCTCTTTTATGTGAAACCATGGATAGGACTAGGTTATCCTCATAAAATCACCATCTTTATTTAACTCACTGTTCCTTTTATACAATGTTAAGAAATGGCTACAAGCTTGTGATCCCATATTCTCAACTTTAGTATTTTATTCTTTTATAGATAAAACATGCATAATAAACTATGTTGGCATGTTTCCATACACTTCCATACATTCTTATGATAAGAAATCATAGTTACATGTCATTGTATCCATTTTTAACCTTTGTCACATTTTTTGTGATTTGAATTAATTCAAATTGTTTCATGTTCATTCCCCTTGATTTCATCTCCTTTAATTCCACTTTGGATAAAATAAGGTCAAATTCAAGATAACACTTTTATTTCACATGAATTAAAAAAACTCTTAGACACCATGATCTTTAAGTTCTCTTTCTTAGCAACCAAGTCCAAAGTTTTTAAATGATAGTCATTTTTATCACCCACATTTGGTTCTCTGAGTCCATATGGAGGAAGAATATAAAAGACTTCAAAATTTAAAATCCAAATCATTTGAAACAAAATTCAATAATTAAAAGGCAACATACAAAGTCAAAAGTGAAGATCAAACCAAAATACATGATTAATAATACATATCATATCTCCCATCAAATCTCAAACTCCATAGTAAGCCTCATGATAAAGATGAAGTCCATTGGGGTGTAGTAGGACATAAAATTGGGATAGGAGAATCCAAAAATAATCTATGGTGATATCTACTTTCTTATGCAAGTATCCAATATTCACAATAAACTAATATCTCTATAAGGTTTCCCAAGGAATGGGTAACACATTGTGGGATACTAGGTAAATTTTAATTTTCATGCATATAACCTTCATGGGATGATATTCATACTTCATTTGATAACCTAAGATTTGTGTGGTTAGGATTTCTTGAGAGTCCTAACATTGACAATCCTCTTATTTTGATAAACCTGATTTAAGTGGCTTAACTTTGATAAAGAGTTTCTCTACCTTTTTTTTGCCTTCATCTTGCCCACCACCAATTTCATTTCCCCCTTGACATGAAAGTTTAATTCTAAATCTATTTTCACACATATATATTCCCTCGTCTTCACATCTTACAACATGTTATCACTACTTTGTTTTAGTTTTATATATCTTTTGAACAAAATAATATGGTTGAGTGACTATGGATTATCTTCTTTACACCATTACTTTATATTTCTAGAATTGCCCTAGTTTATTTGCAAATTTTACATTATTGTACTCCTTTTTTAGATAACTATATCTATTTTTATTGTCATGTCATTTTTCCATTGATAATTGAGTAAGGATTGTTATTACTCACTCACCAATTTTTATTTTACCATTTTCTTTCCCATCTTTATTTAATTGAGGATTGTTACTGATTTTACATAGATGTTTAATTAATTTTTTTACATGTATCATTGGTTTGACTTGGTTTGTTTACCTTTCTTACGTAAGGTTTACTTATTTGAATTTTTAGATCATTTAGTAGCCTTGATTTTTTGGTTACCCAGTTTAATCTAAAAATCAACTTGATCATTTGGTCTTAACTTAGCATTTATCACCCCAACTTACCAAATTTATAAGTACATCCCACCTAAACTTTATTAATTATCTTGGCTTTCCTACATTTGTTTGTTTTCTCTATTTAGTTTTACATCCTTGTGTTTATCCAAAGTAGTCTCTATGCCCTCCATGATCAAAACTAAAAACATAGTAGACAACCATCCATAAATAAAGGTAAGTTAAGGTATGCATACATTACTTTTTTAGTTATTTATTTTTAGCCATTTATTTTAAGTTATTTTATGCTTTACAATAATGCAATTTATTTATATTTATTGTTGTGTGTTGTTATGTTATTTTATCAAATGACCATCCCATGTTACACTTGAGTGGCACATGATGAGCTATTAGGAACCCATATACCCCTTCTCTTTACTTTTTTAGTATATTAGTTGTTATGGATGCATATGATTTTTAAGGCATCCTATGAGTATTTTTTTTATCCCACATTCATGGGAGGTAGTATTTACTTATATTAGACTTAATATATAATTAAGCATTGAGGCCAATGAAGGCATCCACAAATTTATTCTATTGAGCTTGCTTAAAGGAGGTTGCCCCCACAAAGTGGCATGTGATCAATGTAATCCATTTGATGTTTTTGATTATTATATAAATTTGTTGTTTCATGAATTTCATTACATAAATCTATTATTTCATGCATTTTCATTAAGTTTTTATAGGAGGATCCTCTCATCTAGCATCAAAATGCTTTTCAGGGCCAAATTGTTTTCTCTCAGAAGCATTTTTCTATTCTACTACATGATTCATTTAAGTATTCTTTTGTATCACAATAATATATTACAAATCAGGGTAAATATCTATTCACATAACTATGGGAAGTACTTGGGTGTTATCCCTAAAAATAATTATGAGAAGTACCACAGGAACCCCAAAGTAGTTGGCCTATTTAGAGGACCTTACAATGAAAAGGTCAATGGCCCCATCCTGATTGACTAATTTCCACCCATTTGGAAAACCAAGAGCTATCTTTTTGGGGTCAATATGTGGCCATAAATTTTCTAGAGAGTTGTACTTACTCAAATGGCATTGGTGGCCAGAGAGATATGTTTAAGACCTTAGGCAACCATGGAAACTTGGGGCCCATTTATATTAATTTCAAAATATTACCAATGGAGTATCAAAAAACTTGCCATATCAAATCTTCACATATTACTAGTAGAGTATCAACATACTTTCCATACCAGTTTCAACATATTACAAATAGAGTATCAAAAAAATACCATATCAGATCTTTGTATATTGCTAGTAGAGTATCAAAAGACTTGTCATACTAGTTTTAACATATAACTAGTAGAGTATCAGAAAAATATCATATTAGATATGTGCATATAACTAGTAGAGTATTAGAAGACTTGCCATATGAGTTTCAAAATATTCCTTGTAAACTATAAAAAAATTCTATTTTTTCCATATCTCTCCATCTTTATCCCCACTGATATTTAAACTTTATCCAAACACCTAAAATTCTATTCTTAATGTTTTATTCTTTGAGGTCCCATATCCTAATTCCACTCCTAATTCCCACAAATCTCAATTTTCCCTTTTTTAATTTTTGCCATAACTTCTATTTTTTGGCATTTTTCTCAAAAGAATTCCACAGTTTTAATCTCCCATTTTTCTCCTTTATCCTTCTTTGATAAATTTTATGGTTTTTTGATTTTCACTTCTAAAATTTCCCTCACCTTTATCAATCATACTCCCACTATGCAAAAATATTAGTAAAATTAACTTTACCCCTTTTGATTTTACCCAAATTAAAAAATTTCCTTACTAAACATGTCTTAACTCTAGTTTTCCCACCCATTGCCAATAAAAAGGAAAGAAAAAAATCTTAATCTAGCCATGGTAATAACTCAAATAGGATAAAAAATAAATTATCACCCTCAAGATCCAAATCAAAAATCTTGGCCTCAATCTTCAACATACTGTCGTGAACAAAAAATGGCATTCAGTGTCCTCTTCAAATATCGAGTTTTCTTCTTCTAGTAATTTTTATGGGTTAAATCTTGATTTTCCTCAATTCAATGGTGTATATCCAACTAGATAGATCTATAAAATAGAATAATATTTTATTCTACATAGTAATTTTGATGCCAACATAGTCTTACATCATTTCACTTGGAACATGAAGCCATTCAATGGTATCATTAGTCTTTCAAAGCTCATGATGAGTCAATATGGACTAATTTTTTCACACTCATTTTGCAATGGTTTGGCCCTAGTGCTTTTGATGACTTCACTAGATCACTCACCAAACTTCACCAAATAAGAACCATGAGAGAATATCAAACTAAATTTGGAAAATTGGCCAATCATATAGAGGGATTGTTTGATTAATTCTTCAAGAGTTTCTTTTTCATTAGATTGAAGAATGTAATTTGGTTTAAGGTCAAAATATTCTAGCCCAAGATAATAATGGAAGCCTTAGGGTTGGCTAAGTTGGTAGAGTATAAGATCATAGCTCAGTATCAATTCAAATCCAATTTTTCTCTATTTAGAAATACAACTCCAACCCCCAAACCATTCCTATTAAGCATTTGATTGAAGCATAGATACGACCACATAGAAAAAAAGGACTATGTTATAGCTGTGATGACAAACTCACTCATGAATAGCAATGTGTCAATTAAAAACCCTACCTATTGGATGTGGACTCTCTACTCAAAACTAAAGTTTTGGAATAGTTTTAGGACACAATAGATGATTTAAAAGAAAATTAGCTAATTATAGAACTTGATTCTCAAAAAGACTAATCAGATAACTCTCTCCATGCCTTATCAAGAGTCACCACCCCAAATACCATGTAGGTTAGGGGTTACTTCAAGAAGATCCCTCTCATAATACTCATTGATTCTGGTAGCACTCATAACTTCATGAACCCTTGGATTTCAAAATAGGGTGATTGTTTTGTCCATCCTTACTCCAACTTTGAAGTCATGATTTCTAATGGGGGCACATTACCTTGAAAATGGAAGTTGAATAATGTGCATATCTCTATTAGAGATTATAACTTGTCCTCCAACATGTTTACCTTACCCTTAGTGGATGTGATGTTGTTTTGAGATCCTAATTATTATGCACACTTAGACCCATTTTATAAGATTTTGCTAAACTTTGGATGCAATTTTTAGATAATGGACAAAAAACACACATTGAAAATATTACACCTAAGGTCTCTCAAAATCATAAGTTAACATCACATGGAAAATATTATTAAGAAGAATTCACATAGTGTCATTTCCTAGCTCCATTCCATTCAAATGAAACCATCAATGGCCTCCACTACTCCTAATCTAAAAACTATTCTACGTAGGTATGTATGTGTTTTTCCAAACCAATGGAATTGCCACCTTCATGAGTAGAGGATAACTGTATTCAAATTCTTCCTAGAAGCACTCCTCCAAACATTAGGCTCACCTCTATCCATTTGATCAAAATATTGAGATCTAGATACTCATATGAGATTTACTAAAGCAAGGCATTATTCACGATATTACTAGCCCATATTCTTCCCTAGTTCTCCTTAGACACTCAAGAGCCTCCATGGTTTTAGGGGCTAACTGGATACTACCATAAGTTTTTCAAGGATTATAAGAAGATTACAACTCTACTAATAGATATGTTAAAAAAGGATTATTTTACATGGACACAAGTTGTTGAGTGTGCATTTGAAGAATTATACATGCTATATGTACTACATATGTTCTAGGTATGCTAGAGTTTGCCAAGAACTTCACTATAAAGAGTGATACTTATAGCAATGGATTTTGTGTTTTTATCCTCCAAGAAATACTCCCCATTTCATTCACCATCAAAGACCTTTTTGGTAAGAATTTAGTATTCTCTACTTATGAGAAGGAAATTATGGGCATTTTGCATGAAGTATAAAAGTAGTGACTATACCTACTAGGGAATCATTTTTACATCAAAACTAATCACTAGAGTCTAATATATTTCCTAGAATAATGGGTCTCCACCCCATCCAACAAAAATGGGTTAGCAAACTCATGGGTTATAACTCTAAGATCACTTATAATAAGGTTAAGGATAATATTTTGGTTGATGCTCTATCTTGCATATTTGTACACCAAACTTCCCTTTCATCTATTTCCATGCTTATTATAAATTGGTTGGAAACTTTAAAATAGGGGTATGTCGATGACTCCTAATTTTCTCAAATAATTTAATGGTTAGCCAATAACTCCTCTATCATATTGCATTATTCTTTGGATGGTGCTTCTCTATGATAAAAGGGTCATTTGGTACTTCCCTAGAGCGTAGATCTTTAGTAGGATGTATTCTATGAAATCCATGCTTTTTCTTCTATAGGGCACTCAGGGTTTTTCAAAAATTATGAGTTGGTATAATTAAAATTCATTTGGAATGGAATAAAAAAGTGAAATCAACAAATGGTGGTTGAATGTGATACCTACCAATGCAACAAGGGTGAAACAACACTCATTCTTAGGTTTTTCAAACCCTTTTCCATACCTAAAGAGATTTAGAAAGCTATTCATATGGATATCATTGAGGGGATCCCAAAATTGGAAGGGAAAAAGTGATTTTGGTTATGGTTGATCACCTCTCCAAATATAGTCATTTTTATGCCCTCAGCCATCCCTATACCACCTCCACAGTCACATAAATTTTCTTGGACTATATTTACCATCTTCATGGCTTTATTTTTTCCATTGTCTCAGATCATGATGCAACCTTCACTAGCCATTTTTGGATAGAATGATACAAGGTTCATTTGGTGCTTCCTTAGATTATGGATCTTTAGCAGGATGTATTATATGAGCTCCATGCTTCTCCATCCATAAGGTAATCAAGGTTCTTCAAAACTTATGAGTGGGCATGATGTAACTTATTTTGGAAGGGAATGAAAAATTTAACTCAATAGATGGCAGTTAAATATGATACATGCCAATGAAACAAGGTTGAAACCACACTCATCCCTTGGTTTCTTGAATCCTTTCCCATCAATACTAAGATTTGGATAGATATTTCTATGGATTTCATTAAGGGGTCCCATAAATCTAGACAAAAAATAGTGATCTTGGTTATGGTTGATTGCCTCTCCAAATATAGTCATTTTTGTTTCCTCAACCATCCCTATATTTCCTCCATAGTCACATAAATTTTCTTAGACAAAATTTTTTATCTTCATGTCATTCCTTTATCCATTGTCTCAGAGCGTGATGTAACCTTCACCAACCATTTTTGGATAAAACTATTTCAACACACTAGTACCCAACTGAAGATGAGTTTTGGGTGTCATCCACAAATGGATGGCCAAACTAAAATTTTTAATAAATGTTTGGAAACTTTCCTTCATTTCTTCACCTTAGAAAAACATTAGTAGTAAAAGTGGCTCCCTCTTACTAAATGATCGTATACTACCTCATACCACACTTTAACTAAAATGACTTCATATGAAGAAGCCTATGGCTAAGAACCATAAGTGTTCCTTCCATACACCATTAATAGTTCACTAGTTCAATTGGTCGACATGATTCTCCAAACTTGGGATCAGATCTTCAACACCCTAAAAGATAATCTCTATATGGTATAAATTAAAATGAAATAATAGGTTGATCAACATTATTTTTCAAGTAGGTGATATGGATTTTGTTCACCTATATCTATATGATCAATCCTCCCTAAAAATCAAAGGGCATCATAAGCTGACTCTCAAGTTATATGGGCCATATAAGGTTCTCCAAAAGATTAGGTTAATTTCTTCTAAGTTAGAGCTACCGCCTTCTTCCTGAGTTCACCCAATATTTCATGTCTCTTATCTAAAGAAAGTTCTTATCACAAACATCAAAGAAAAAACTATTTTACTAGAACTTGATAATAAAGGATCCATCCTTATTGAGTTAGAGGAAATCCTAAATAGGTGAACATGCCAACATTGCTTTCACTCAATAATAGAGGTGTTAATTCAATGGCACAAAATACAATTAGAGGATGCAACATGGGACTCACTATTTTAGATTTAGTACCAATTCCCACATCTGAAGCTTTGAGGATAAAGCTTTTTCTAAGAGGGAAGGGATGTTAAGAACCTATGCTAACCCTTCTATTTATTTTGTTAGTATATTAGTTTCTATGGATGCATATGCTTTGTAAGTCATCCTATGAGCATTTTGTTTTATCCCACATACATGGGAAGTAGCATTTTCTTAGGTTATACTTAGCATATAACTAAGTGTTGAGGCTAATGAAGGCATCCACAAATTTATTGTATTGATCTTGTTCAAAGGAGGTTGTCCCCTCTAAATGGCTTATGATTAATATAATCCCTTTGATGTTTTTTCTAATTATATAAATCTATTATTTAATGCATTTAATTATTTTTTATAGGAGGATCATCTCATTTTTTTTTTATCCCACATACATGGGAAGTAGTATTTTATTAGATTATAATTAGTATATAACTAAGTGTTGAGGCTAATGAAGGTATCCACAAATTTATTGTATTGATCTTGTTCAAAGGAGGTTGCCCCCTCTAAATGGCCTATGATTAATATAATCCCTTTGATGTTTTTTATAATTATATAAATCTATTATTTAATGCATTTCATTATTTTTTATTGGAGGATCATCTCATGAACTTCGATTGGGGCATATGTATACAAATAATATTTTTCAAATTTTATCAATTATTGATACTTTCTCTCTTATAGGAAACTATTAAGTCTCAATATCTTTGAGTACATGCCTTAAGGGTGCATCAAGAAATGGGTGACAAGACCATTGGTGCTTCATATTATTGTTGTCCCCTATACTACCAATTTCAACCAACACAAAAGTATCTTATATAATTCCCTAAGCTTTACCTCCTCTCTTACACACTCTTGAAAACAATTTGACATCTTACCTAGCTTCTATCTAATCCTAAAACCCTTTTTTGACATTTATCATACATTATCAGCATAGGTTGACCTTGTATTTAATTTTTTTAAAGGATGTTATGGGTTTAGGTTGGCTCTAGTTGACCTAGACTATGACCTAACTTATTTTTACCAAATAATGATACAAAGTTGAATTGGGCCAACCTTATTGGCTAAATTTTTGGAAAGTTTTAGGGTAGGATTAATCTATATATAGACATTCATTTTTTCATTTATTATAGATAAAATATTGTTAATTACTCATTTGTGCTTCTTTACAATCTTCTCTTCAACCATTATACTTAAGGATTTAGTGCTTAGTATTTATACTTGGAGAATAATCTTATCTTTTGGAAAAGTATTAGATGATTAGGACTTTCCTACTTATTCATACAAAGCAAAATAACCTCTTGTGAAACACATTTGGCCAAAGGAGAGATTGAGTCTTGATAGGTTCATCTTCAAGGTAAGTATCTCTAACTTTACTCCTCTATTTTAGTAGATAAAAGTAGCATAAATAATGGATTTTAAATATATTTCTCTATCCATTCATTATGGTTTTATCTATACATATCTTAATTTTTATTCTCTTATGAATTTTTATTACTCCCACTTTATGTCACAATATGTAGTGAGCACTATATTAGATTTTAATTTACTTTTCATATAGCTATGTGAATATGAAAATATAGGACTTATCTAGGGTTATTACATAGTGTTACTTGATTAGATGTTTTGGAACCCTTTCTGGTGATGTTATTTTGGTAAGAGATGCCTTGGTTAGGTTTAGTATATCTATCTTGGTCATGATCCTAAATATCTAATGTATCAACAATTAGAAGTGTAAGTAGGATTTATATTTTCTGAGATAGGATTGATTAATAGGTCATCTACATTTTTGTTTATATACACATTGTATATTATTGAATAAGGGTTTATGATCCTTTATTCCATGCATGAAACTTTTATAACTCCTATAATTTATGTACATAATATAGAACCTATAACTTTCTAGGTCTATAACCTATATTCATGACTTGTCTTCAAAGACTACACTCCATATTTTTAATCTTTTGTCCTTGAGAGGGGTTAAAAATAATTATAAAAATTTGCCTTCATGTTTTACCTTGAGTATTTATTCATCAAACCCTTAAAACACTCCTAAAATTATGAAGATGCCATGAATGTGCTTGAGATGTATAATGGTTCAGTTACTGTTTGATGCACTGTACTCATGTTGAGAGAGTTAAGCATCACTAAGGGACAAGAAACAAGGGAAACCATCAAGTTAAATTATTTTTGTCATTTGTATGGATGGGTAATTTGGTGAAGAGATTTCAAACATTGAAATGACTTTATGAGACCTCAAATTGGATAATTTAACCCTCTTATATACTCATGAATATCTTGTTAGGAATTTTTCTTTATTTGATCTCAAAAACACTTCAATATGCCTATACAAGGATAAAAAGATGTCAAGACACATTTCTTTTGCATTGAGGGGTCCTATAATAGGCCTAATACAAACCATGACTCTAATAGTTATTTTAAGACTCATTCAATAGATAAATAGTAAAAATAAACTTAACAAATTTTGTATACCTATTCTTAAACCAAATTAATCATCATGAAGTTGCTTACAATGACTCTACCTAGTTGGTCATAGAAAAATTTGACCCTTTCCAAGCATGTCAAGTGTTAGAGGCCGACAATGGATAGAATAGCCAATATTTTGGTGAATTTTGAGGTATGTTTGCCTATATAAACACCTTGAGTATTTTCCTTAATCATTCATTAGGCATGTATTCAAATAATCCTCTACATCTCACTTTTTAAGGTACAACCATAGATGCAACATGTTGGACTAGCCTTGAAAGAATTAAACATTTGCCTCTAATAAGCACAATAAAGAATTTAAAACAAAAAAAACTATTCCAAAGCACTTATAGGAAAAGGAATAACAATTATACAACCTAGAAATAATGTACAACACTTGGAAGAAGGAAAATAACTAACCATCTATGTACAAAGTCTTTGAAAATGGCTCACTCAACCTAGATAAAAGTAAAACCTCCTAAAATATTTTTTACTCCAAGAAATTATATATTCATGTGGTGGATAATGGTAAGTGAAACTTTATCTTATGGATTGACTACTTTATATATCATCTATTAAGAATGGTTCTTTAGAAATGACTACTAGCCCATTCTTTCCTTATTTGATCACCAATCTCACTTGTTTGATTTCCAACTACTCAATTGAGTCAGGAATGATCTCTATAGTGATAAATCTCTTTAATAACTAATTAGAATTCAATTTCTTTCTTGGGATAGTTATTTTCACCATTGGTTTAGAAATCTAATATTTATCTTATATGATGTATTTAGGCCTACCAAATAGAGATATGACTATTATAAGTCTATTTATATCCTCATGATACTCCTTAGGTTCCATTAGCCAAATAAGTGCTTTAAATTCTTAAATTAGATCAAAAAAATGTTTCTATGTTTCACTAAGATCCTTTGAGGATCTAGAATACTAGGTATAATTGTGTTATTAGGCATGTAAAGCTAATCTTCACTTGTTGCAAACTCATTCATGTCTTCATCCTGCTTAGTGACAACCTCAAATTATTTAATGGGATCAAAATACTGATTCTACACTTCATCTAGGTTTTCTTTTGAATTCATGGGAGATAGTATGAATTTGCCTTTCTCATGCACACAATAAGAGCTTAAACTTGCATCTTTCATATAATCACATGGATAAAATTTATAATAAACCTCTGCCTAATCATCAAAATAATAATCAATAATTTCTTCTAATGGTGTAGTAACCTCCTAATGAGTATCATATTAATCATGAAATATTTAAGTGCCTAAACCAATTTCGTCAACAAAAATATAGGGGTCATAATTATTATGTTTATTTCCTCATTCATCAATTAAAACATCAAGGATGCCATCTAGATTTGTGGCTAGTTCATGGTCTTAGACATACTCTTCTTGATCAAGAATTATTCAATTAACATGGAAATTATTGGGCATATATGGATCTATGTGATATCTATCAATTAGTTCAAAGTTGATAGTAACTCTAATTCTATACCTTATCCTAAATAATATGTGAGACAAATATAATGACAAGTAGCCCCAAATCTTACCTTTGAAGTCTCTCAATAGGCATAGAGCAAAATAAGGTGGGAGATCTATAATGAATACATCTTGAGGTATTGAGAAATTAGGACAAACCTATAAGGTAAGAATCAATCCCTTAATCACACCATACTAGAGGATGTACCATATAATTTAAATACTCCCTTAGTGTTTGGTTCATACTTCAATCCTAGTTTATCATTAGCTTACTAAGCATCACAAAACTACTTACACCAGATTCAATCATATAGTTATGAATCAAGAAGTCACCTATGACCATAGAAAGGTATAATGGAGGAAGTTTGTCAATTACATTTTAATTTTCTCCCTTAGGCTCAGGTGTATTAGTAAGGATTGATTTTACCTCCATTTATGGTCCAAATAAAAGATGAAGGTTAGACAAGGCTTCTTGCAACAAATCATTTTTTCCTAGAATGGATAATGTATCCCACATGGAGATGCTGACATTTGTCTTCTTAATTTTCTCAATGTTGTTGAATATAACACTAATAACATTTGGATGTACCCTAGGAGAAATAGCTACACCTTGAACTTGAGTGGATTGGATCTGATTCTTAGGCTAGAATTCACTTTTTATGGACTAGTTTTTAGGAACAATAGTTTCCCCTCTTTGATGTTAACTAATTTGAGGCTAAGTTTCCATTTGAATAGCCTAATTTTCTTATGTTTTAGGTGGCATAATAGTCAGTTTCCTCTTGGTATCCTTACAAGAATCAAGTGGAGATGTAACTTGACCAAGTGAGGAAGATGGATCTCCCTCCAATTCCATTTTATTGAACCTTGTGTTGTATGATATAGGGGTACCACCTTTACTTGGATTTTTATTTTGGTTCATACCAAAAAAATAACCTTTTATACAATTCAAAAGAGTGGAATCACATTTTACTTGATCTAGTTTATTCCCTTATTCAACTAATGGAGTTGGTTCACTAGATTATCCTTGAGAAGATGCCATATTCTAGACCATAAGAGTCTAATTAAGCACCCCATTTTCATAATTTATCTAATTGTGATGTTGGTTACAAGGAAATCACCATTCATAATCTTAAACCAATTTTTTTCATGGGCATAATTTATTTTTAAGTACTAGCAACATTGGGGGTTATGGCGATTATAAGACCCAACATGATTAATTTGGCCCTATGCTTGAGAATTACCCTGATAGGGATATATATTAGGTCATAAGGGCTAATTGTATGGATGATAAGGCCTATAATGTTTTACTTTATTCCTATTAAAAGTAACCAATTCATTACCAAAGCTCTATAATAGTGATTTCACCTCATGTAATTCACTAGGAGTTGTTTCTTGACTAGATGGCCAGTTGTTTTTTATTAGAATGGGTACCAAAGTGGGTTGAGTGAGTGGTGTAGGTTTGGGGAATTATATAAAAAGTGGCAAGGGAGGACTTTGGGTAATTTTACCAATTTATGTGAGGTAATTTTTATCCCTAATGGAAATATTATAGGCATCATGGAGTGTTGTACCCTCCCATAAATTGAATTATCACTACTATATCATTATTTAGGGATCTCAAATAATACAAGAAAGTAGTTTTAGGGGTAGGTTTAACTAGATATGGGATTCTATCTGAAATCTTCAAGAATCTAAAATTGAAATCCACAATATACTCATGTGGAGCTATCTTGATGGTGTTTAGTTGCTCCATGAGTGAAAGGTGGTCATTCTAGTCCTTGAACTACTAGCATAATATTTTTCCCAATTCATCCCAATTATGGATAGAACTTGGTTATAGACCTCTATACCATTGGACATCTCTCCCCTTCAATGAGTTAGCTAGAATCCTCACAACTATATTTTCTTAGGTGACATAGTGAATTAAATAGATGTTTGTAACATCTTGGATTTTCTCAATAGGTGTTTTGAAATTTTCACCAATTAAAGATGGGATACTATTTAGGGATGCAACATGTATGTCATCATATAGTTGTAGAGTCAATGGGTTTTCATCATTTAAGATTACAAAGAGTTGGTTCCTTTAGGCTACCTTATGAGAGATTTGAGGTGATATTGGGTTTTGTTGAGATGAATTAGAAGTAAAAGAGGGTCTATAATATGGGTTAGACCTTGGAATTCTCTTCCTTCTAGTTGAATATAATGATAAATCAGTAAAATCAACCTATTTAACTCTATAAGATGTCATTGTTATCACTTTTGGCATTAATACCAGGTACTAATCTAAAACTTGGATATTCTAAATGCCTTTTGGAGTTGTCGAGTGCTTCATATGTGTGTAAAACATCTAGAAATTTCCAAGACCATCACCAAATATTTAGAAAAGTCTAATAATCTAAAGTAATTATCCCACTAGGTATGCAAAAAACTATTGTCATGTTGAAATTAACCCTATCAAGTCCTAAGACCTATTTCAACTAACATAATGGAAACAATCCTAGGTGTAGGTGATCTATGATATGAGTGAATCTTTGGAGAAGGCCATCTCCTTTTTAACCATAGTGCACCTAATTTAGGATCAAGTTATAGTCTTAAAATCTACACTAAAAAGGCTTACCTAATATATACTAAGACTCTTGTTCATGTGGAGAGAGAGAGAGAGAGAGAGAGAGAGAGAGAGAGAGAGAGAGAGAGAGAGAGAGAGAGAGAGAGAGAGAGAGAGAGAGAAAGAGAGAGAGCCTACACTAAAAAGACTTACCTAATATATACTAAGACTCTTGTTCATGTGGAGAGAGAGAGAGAGAGAGAGAGAGAGAGAGAGAGAGAGAGAGAGAGAGAGAGAGAGAGAGAGAGAGAGAGAGAGAGAGAGAAGCTAAAACATGAAAATGAGGTGATACACAAAGATTAAGGATAGTCTTAAAACCTACACTAAAAAGGCTTACCTAATATATACTAAGACTCTTGTTCATGTGGAGAGAGAGAGAGAGAGAGAGAGAGAGAGAGAGAGAGAGAGAGAGAGAGAGAGAGAGAGAGAGAGAGAGAGAGAGAGAGAGAGAGAGAGAGAGAGAGAGAGAGAGAGAGAGAGGCTAAAACATGAACATTAGGTGATACACAAAGATTAAGGATCTCCTCTACCTACTTATAACAACACAATAGAACCTATGAAAGACTAAAATTTATCCTAAAAATATTCAAATTAGCATCTCTCACATAATTATTTTATATGAAGGTGGTGTCTTATGATAAAACTAGAGGGAATACATAAAAGGTCATACAAAATAAATAATTAGTGACCTTACATAGCTAATCACTTGCATAAATAGTTGTAACATATCATATATCATATAAAAGACTTAAACACTTACACCAAAGTAAAAGGGAAATGGATATGCACAAGGGAGAACACTCTCTATCACAAGTGTAGATCAACAAAACATTGAAATCATATAATATATAATAATGGATAAGGTAAAAACTAGTATTATATTAATCCAAATGCCTTTAAACTATCATTTAAAATGTCCATAGAAGTAGAGTTTTTAATACCCAGTTAAGGGATTATAAAATAAAGCATTTTTATCCTTTTTATAAGAAATGAGAACCAAGAAAGGATAAAAATTAATATAAAACTGCATAAATGTAGATTTTACACCATAATGCAGTGTTTATAAGAGGAAAAACATAGAAAATAGGAGCATTCACCTATCATCAATGCATAAGGCCTAACACTTTGATGGTATCTCATGGAATATGGGTGTAGGAGTGGAGGAGAATGCTTCATTTTTGTAATGTATTTCCCTTAGAGTGCTTAACATGCATAATTTGGTTAATTAGATGCTCCACTCTTTGAAAACATGACTGTTCTTATGCTAATGGTCTTAACTTTCCTATTTCCACCTATTGTGAAAGTTGAATGTTTGACAGAGTATGGAATATTGTATGCCTATTTGGAGCTGTGGTTGACTTGGGATGACCATAATTCCACTCCATTCAAGGAGTTACATCTCTCTATGATTAGTTTCAACACCTCATGTCACCATTCACTCTCTTTAAGACCACTCACATCATTTATTGGCATGAAAGAAGCTTGACTTGGTCCTTAAAGGACTATTAAATATGTCTCCCATGCTTGAGATCATCCTTAGAGCCTATGTGAATAAGTTGGATCATCACCATTCTTGTCTACAAGAACTCCTTTCCATGTCTAATAACTTACATATTCATACTTCAATATCATTGTATTTCCTTTCCTACCCTGCAACCTTGCTTAAAGCTCTATCTAGCCTCATCATCTACCTTGAAAACATATAATCAAGCATTTATATATCTAATTTATTGAATTCATTGGCCTTATAGGTGGTGTTTAGGCTTGTTCCTTCATATGCAATCATTAGAAGCCTTTAAATTTCTTAGCATACTAAATATTTGATCTCATAGTTTTCAAGCCTATGTATAGGTGTTTGAATGATGTCGAGAATATTCAAACCTATTGTTAGGTGTCCTTATCCTTAGACCATTCTTGAAACCTCTTAATTATAAACTACTAATAATTTTTGAATTTTAATTACTCAAGGGATTTTATTTAAAGTTGGAAATTTTTTAATTTTCTTCAGCTAGCCTTGCAATCTTGACTACCATGAAGGCTGGTGATTTAATTTATTTCAGAATAATAGATTTTTATTACTATTTTAGTTAAGGTTCTAGATTAATAAATTAGTACATAATATAGAAATAAATATAGTCTTGATTTGTGTAACTATTTGTCTTTTTCACCTTTCTAAAAATAGCAATAAATAAGAAGAAATATAACTTAGCTAGAAAAAAGACTGAGATGATGGATATAGAGGTTGAAAATGGCTATGCAAGATTGAGAAGGTATAAAAAACCTAAATCTAGATTTTTTTTGGGTAAAAGGATAGGAATGCTAAAAAGTGGATGCTTTTATGTCTAGCATCATTGCCCATTCATGTCACTATTATCCAAACTAATCACATAGACCTAAAACTTTTTGGGTAGTTTTGTTGTCCCTATGTGAGCATGCCTATGAAAAATTGACAACTGGTTGTTCATGAAACTTTCTATGAAGCTGATTTTGTCTTTAAACCCTAACCCTCCATCATGATTGATAAAATGACATTTGAGTCACTTGAGCAAGAGGGGGTTAGTGTGAAATATGTACTGAATTTGTAATCTAGACATCTTATGTGGGCACATTGGCTACATATCAATACTCTAAAGAGGTATCAACCCATATTTAGTTCTCCCACCTACTATGTTTTATGCAATAGTGTGATGTAGATGATAATACCAAATTGATAGTATTTGAGGTAGCTATGGGCTGGTATGAGGATTTGAGTATCTTTGAAACTATGTTGGGTGACTATGTGTAAATAATAGGTAATTTTTCCTTAGATATTTGATTGTATTCTTGCTTGATTTGTAATTTTTATCACCTCCTCTAATAAATGAGCTTTGAGTGGGATTTTATAGGGAGTAATTAGTCATAGGTCAGACATATTCATGTTAGGTTGACCTAATTAAGGATAAGGACTAGATGAAAATGACCATAGGAGATTAAAGTTAAAATGGAAAAGACCATAAAAATGGGACACTTTTCTATAGGATGTTATAGTTCAAATGGGGTGCTCCTATCCTACAGGCTTAGGACCTAGGGAAACAAGATTGGCATGGGGAATACTATCTAGCTGAGGTGGAATGACCATTTAGAAGATTCTAGATGACTAGTAATAAGTGAGAAGGTGTCTATAAGGGTTTTAAGATCATGCAAAAATGACCTATGGATGGGGTGTCATAAGCCACACTCAAACTACCAATTTGGACATTTTATATAACTACATTCTCCCCCCTTTATTCTAGTGATGCAAAAAAGCAAAATACTAAGATAAAAGAAAATTAGAAAGTGTACCTCAACTTACCTACAAGGGTGAAGCCCATAAATATGTGTGATGCTTAGTGTGCATAAAGAGAGCATAGTGTGAAGTGTAAATACACAAGAGGAAACAAGGAGTAGATCAATTTTTACTAGACACACTATGTCTAAAATAAATACATACAAAAGTAGGGTAAAGAGAGAGGAAGAGAAAGGAATGAATACACCTCATTGGGTATGTGAATTAATACAAAACTTGTTGTGATGTTGAGTGATGTTGGGTATGTGCTATACCAAGAGTAATATCACAAATAGATCTGAGTGTTCAATTCCTAAAATGTGGCTCAAGAATACAATGGTTGGCCTATTGGGTCCATTATCACCCACTATGTAGTGAATTTATGTGATCATGCATGTGTTAATCTATGTTTGGATTATGTGTCCAATCCATCTAAGTAGGTCACTCAAGAACACAAAGGCTAGCTAGTCCTTTGGCTCCATAATTACCCACTAAGTGTGAACTATGAAATACTACTAGTATTAATGTGTGTCATATGAGATGGCTCATGAATCCTATGAATGATATATAATCTAATAATATGGCATGGATAGCCAAATGTGTACTAAGAATTAGGCCACTCTTGACCACTCCAAAAGGTGGAGATTAGGCTTATATGAAAGCCACTTTGAAACTAAGAACTAGCCTTATATGAAAGCCACTTTGAAATGATATAACCACCTACAAATAGAATAAAGCACATAACTGCTAAGAATACATGGGTAATACAATGAACTATAAATAATATAAGGAAAATGTGTGATGAATAATACCTCCAATCACTAGTGTATATAACATTAATTCTGATTTGGAAGTTATACCAACTACCTAATCTAAAACTGGAAATGAGAACCATCATATTGTGCATGATGCACCCTATATATAGATAATATGAGTAAAACTATATTGAAACTACCTAATCTAAATTGAACTATAGATTAAAAAACTATACTATAACCTTAGCTTTCTATCTATTTTTCAAAAAATTTGGTTTTTGGCTATTTGGATAGGAGCATAAAAAATTGGACACTTTATTATAGGGCATTATAGTCTGAATGGGGTGGTCTTGTCCTTTACTATTTTTTATGACTATTCTATGTTCGTCTCTTATTTTGTGGTCTAATATGCATGTTTTGAATTCTAATTATTGTATTGAGTGTTCTAAAAATTTATTTTTACTGGTAGAGGGATCTTATCTCTATGACAAAGCCCCTATTTGTTGCCCCCTCTTTTGTGGGTATGAATCAAGACCCTACAAAGACTGCCCTCAGAAGAAAGAGCCCTACAAGTGTGTTACTTTATGAACTACATGATATAACAATGAAAATCCAAAAGATGTCTCAAGATATAACATAGTTTATGTTGGAGATTCATTATATCAATAGGGGTATGCCAAGATAGATGCAATAATGTAATAGTATGTGTATTATACCAAACTAAAACTAGAAATCTAGTTAGTTTTCAAGGAGGAATGGAGCATGATGTCCATCATGGCATCTAAGAAGGAAAGATAATTCATGATGTGGATCATGGCATTGCAAATAATTGATAATCAAATAAGCACGTAAGGAAAGAAATAAGAAGCATACAAAAGAGGCAAAGGGGACAAGCAAACAAGAGACATAGGAACATGTCACTCAAAATGGGAAAGTAATCATACAAGGCATGTTCAAATGCCCACATACACATATAATTTCAAACAATCAAGATTTGCATGAGGGCCACAAGCACATACAAGAGTATAAGCAAAGGAAATTGGAAAATGCCCTAAGACACACACAAGTAACAAAATAGGAATTGATAAATGCAATCACATATATCTACTCAAATCAAGAAATGAATTTATGTAAATGCTATAAATACTATCACATCTAACTAGTCAAATCATGAAGTTAAAGTATGAAAAACATGTAGTACAAGATTAGGTAGATGCTAAGAAATACGTAAGTGTTATATACTAGTGAGTGTCCATAGAATAATTTATGTAATATAGTAAGTAATGTTCATCAACATGATAACTAGAGTGTGTGGTTTAGGAATGACATAACTTGCATGGTGTAGTCATGTAGAATATTCCACTGGTGGGTGGATATGTCGATGTATGTCATGAATGTATAGGTAAGATGCCCCCTCAATAGGTAGAGTGAAGCAATCAAGGATCTATGTGTCACTACATACACTCAAAGAAGATAAAGTGAAGCAAGGTAATGTAGATAAATTGACAAATAATAGCATATAATATCAAAATGTAAGTCTAGAATGGTAGTAGAAATGTAATGCATGGATAATGCATGTACTCAATTTTTTTTGGTGTTTTAAGTTATTTGAATTTTTTTATATTTTGACATGTTATATTGTTTTTGTTATTTTAAAATATGATATTTATAAGTAATCATAAGAAAACTATGTACAAGAAAGTGAAAAGAAAGTATGTATAAGTAAGCTGATAAATTTTGTACAAGTAAGCAAAAATAAATTATATACAATAATGTGAGTAAAGCAATATGTACACAATGATGTAAATGACAAAGCTATAAGGGGTAAATAGTTCAAGGATGGAGACCATTGTGGATGGATATGGAGTAAGGGATCATGTCCATCATCAAATGCCTTAAGATAATCATCATAAGTATAATTGTATTCAATAGGCTATATATACATGGTGTCTATCTCCTCAATTGTTAATAAGATCTATGATCTTTATGTATTCATAGATCTATCACTCATAGTGATGTCATCATATCAAAGGTGAATTGAGGGTTGTTATAGTAATAAATATGTTGGTTCTCCTTTGGGGAATTTAGTTATGGTATTAGGTGGCCTTGGTGGAAGTGGTAGAGCTGGTGTTGTTGGTGATATAATCTAAATAGTACCCTGAACATGTAGTTTATCCAATCTCTAATGTAAATTTGTACATGAGTCTATGTCATGGCCTATGATTATGTGAAATAGACAAAATGGGTGACCATCCTACTATTATAACCTTCTAATATATCTATTTCATACTATAGGTAGTGTAATTAATCCACGATCAAGTAATATTTGTAACATAATTTGTGGTTGATGTTGTGTGCTACCTGCTTGAATCTAAATGACTAGATATATATACATATAGGTAACCACATGAACTATATGCAATAATTTATCTATATATGGCCATGAATGTGGAGTATATACTAAAATTATAGTTCAAAATAGTAAGAGTGATGCAGGATGTGTGATGAGGGATCTAAAGTCATCTTGGTACTCCCCTAGGCTAATTAGTGTAAAGCTCAATCCCACAAGTAGTCATTTGTGAGTGTGGGTGTCATATCATCATTTTAAGTAGCTTTGGAATCTATATCAAAATCATGCACATATGGTAACTCATAATTTACCATAAGGGGTAACTATGATATGGGATTCTCATCAACTATAATAGGAGAAGATGGTGGTGTTATGAGAGTATCTGTAACTAGTGAAGTGACTATGACTACCTAAAGAGTTATATCTATTGAATCAACTAGGAATACTAAAACTAATATCAATGATTATCTAATTATAATAGGTGTAGGAATTATGATTGATGGAGTAGCTAGAATGGATGAAGCTACTATAACTAGATGAGTATCTAGAGCTAAGGAAACAACTATAAGTGGAAGAGTGTGAGATTTCCTAGTCTTTACTACCTCATATGTATGTATTTGGTTAAGATATGTCATGAGGTGGTGAATAAACTATGAAATTAGGTGTCCCATCAATAAAAATAGTTGAAAATGACTATAATTTTACAATATCTAAATAGATAATTATCTATTGGGCATGTGTATAGGTATCCTTCATGGAGGAACTTAACACATTGATGAATATTTGAAGGAAATACCCCCATAGTGTGTATCTAAGGTCATCCAAGTAAGAGGTTATAATGATGAGGACTTGGCATGACCTAAAACTATGTAGAGAGGGTTTTGGACCCCACCATGATATCTAAAGCAATTGTTCCTAATGTCTATCATGGTATATCATCAAACCCTCTAATTTTCTTATATCACAATTGCATGGAATCCACATCTATGCCCATGGTCTATAAAAATGTAATATTACATACACTAAGTTTGGAACCACTATCAACTAGAACTCTATTAAATGCACTAGTTTTGACTTAAGCTTGTATGAATAGTGGTAAATTTTGATCAATAACTATGTGAGAAGGCATGTCCTCATGATAAAAAAATAACATCTTATATAGTATTTAATGTGTCAACCAATAATGTAAAATAAGAAGGCTCTAAATCTATTGGCATATAAGTTTGAGTGAGAGATTGATAGATAATGTCCTTGAACACATTTGCTTTTTGAAGTAGTTCAAATATAGAAATCTTAGTTGGTGTGTTTCTCAATCGATCAACAATATCATATACCCTATGTGGATCTACCTGTGTAGGTGGGTTAGGCCTAAGATGAGAGGGAATAGGAGGGTGAAAAGGTTCCTGACTAGGGGGATGAGGTATGGTAGCACATTGAGTAACAACTCTAACCACATTATCTACTAGTTGTATAAGGCAAGTAGTAACTATGGGAGGAGAGTGAATATAATCGATAGGTTGAGGTGGTAGAGAGATAAAGTGTGTTAGATAGGCTCTCTAGAGATGGGTAGTGACCTAGGGAAGAGCAAAATAGACCATGTAACATAACTTGGCATGGGATAGAGGCTCCAAGGGAGGTGAGGCAAGAGGAGTGAAAATAATATATATAAAGATGATCAATAAAATGAAAAACATGCATGTGTTTTTGATTATGAAGGAATTGAATAAATAATACAAGGAATATGTTAAAACTTTGCATTAAATAATAAAAAACTTTTGCATTCATGTACATCATTAGCCCTAATAGAGACATGTTAGGTCTTTGAAAGGAGCACTAATGAATTTTTGAGACAAAATAAGAATGAAACTAATTTATATGTAAGGTGATACCTCAAAAAGCAAAGGGACCTAGTATATTCAACTAGGGTTTTAAAGAAAATGATTTTTAAAATTACTATGGTGAATTTTAAAAATTAAATGTGAAATTCTAATTTATATATGCAAGAAAAATTAGAAAGTACTACTAAAATCAACAAAGAATTTTCCCTAGGTTTTCTAGGGTTTTTGTTCACAAATGAAGTTGGGTTCACCAAATGATTTAACATATTTGGGAATAATGGATTTTTATTCCTATTTTAGTTAAGGTTCTACATTAATAAATCAGTATAGAATATATAAATAAATACAATCCTAATTTTTGAAATTGTTTGTCTTTTTCACCTTTTTAAAAATAGTAATAAATAAGAAGAAATATAACTTAGATAGAAAATAGACTAAGATAATTGATACAAAGGTTGAAAATGGAATTGAAAGACTAGAAAGGTATCCTAAAATTAAATCTACATTTCTTTAGGTGAAAGGATAAGAGCATCAAAAAGTGGATGCTTTGGTATCCAATGTTATTATTCATTCCTACCACTATTGTCCAAACTGATCATAGAGCCCTAAAAATTTCCTAGTAGTTGTGTTGTTCCTATGTGAGCATGTCTATGAAAAATCAATCATTGGTTGTTTATTGAACATGTTGTGGAGCTTATTCTATCTTCCAACCCTAACCTTCCATCATACTTGATAAAATGGCATTTGAGTCAATTGAGAAAAAGAGGGATTAATGTGAAAGTACTAAACATGCAATCCACACCCCTTGTGTGGGAACGTTGCCTACATACTAGTACTTCTATGAGGGATCAAGTCATATGTTTTTCTCCCACCTAATTTTATTTTTACAATAGTTTGATGTGGATGCAAATGCTAAATTGATAGTATTTGAGGTGGTTATGGTATGAGGAATTGTGTATGTTTGTAGCTATGTTGGGTGATTGTGTGTAAATAATAGGGAAGTTTGCCTTAGTGCTTTGTTTGTATTCTTTATTTATTTGTAAGTTTGGTAACCTCCTCTTGTAAATGAGCTTTAAGTGGGATTTCATAAGGAACAATTAGTCATGGGTTAGATGTATTCATGCTAGGCTGACCTAATTAAGGATAATGACTAGATGAAAATGACCATTGGGGTTCAAAGTAAAAATGGACAAGACCATCAAAAATGGAACATTTTGATATGGGGTGCTATTTTCCAAATGAGGCACTCATATCCTATAGGCTTGAGACCTGAGGAAATATGATTGGTATGATGAATACTATCTGACTAAGGTGGAATGACTATTTAGAAGGTTCTAGATGATTGGTAATGAGTGAAAAGTTGTCTATAAGGGTTATAAGAGAATGTAAAAAGGACCTATGGATGGGGTGTACAAGACACACTCAAACTACAAATTTGGACATTTTATATGACTACAATAGGAAATAAGCCTATAGATATGTATATTAATATTTCTTGAGATATTAGAAGCTTTTTATTTAGTTTACATTCTTCATTCTTTAGCGTTCAAAGAAAATTATAGGTTCATAATGAATTTAGAATGTCATGAAATCATAATATTTTATTAGGGTTTTGAATAATTATAATATGCCCTATAACATCTCTTGAAATCTTGTTGAATCCTATTCTATCAATCATGAGGCCCATTTGGTAGACCTTGAAGACCTAACTAAACATGATAGATGTTTTCCAACTTTGTTTACAACTTAACCCCATGTTTCACAATATCTTGTCTTAAATAAATTCAAGCCCTTTAAATAATATACCTTGTAGATCTTCCATTAGATGGATTATGACTACCATTACTCTCAAAATATTCCCTGTATATTTTCAAGGATTTTAACTAGGTTTCAAAACCATGGAGAGAAATAAATAATTATGAAAGTATATTGGGGTAAGATTTCATACTCCTAGATTTCAAGCATTACTCCTCACCTTCTTCAAATTATCTAAAAAGTAGTCTAATCATGACATGATCATGGAGGGCATAAATCATATCCTATAGGCATGCAATCTTCTTATTATGGTCTTGAAGTCTTAAAACCTCTCCACCTCCTTATCCATGATCTGCAAGTGCATTGAACTATCAAGAAACTTTTGGATCTTAATGTAATATTTATGAACATTATTAAATATTATTATAATCCCCTTTATATAAAATTTAATACCTTATATAGGTTGTATTTACCCTTACAAACATCCAACTTGGTCTAAAAGCTCATTGAGAAACCTTAACTAGGCTACCTATAAATCAAAATCACTAAAGTTGAAATACTTATTGAGGGGTATTTGACCATGCTTAAGGATATAATAATATAATCTTATAATACTTTTATGATATGTTCAAATCCTTCCTGGAAACTCTCATTTTATTCACTCATAGACATTATATAGGTCTAATTAAGCTTGAATCTTCTAAGCCCTACCCTGTAAGCTTCTTGAGGAACTTGGGAACCATGTTTTCGCTTTTTTTTAATCATGAAACCTCTCTTAGAGATTGTATGCATGCCTACATACTATAAGTGCATACGTCTTGTTTGAGGACCTCACTCTATAAGCCCACAAAATTATGTCTAGCAATTCTACCTACACATTTCATGTTTGAAACATCCTATCTTTTAGGTTTGATATCATCATTGTTATGAAAGTCATCTCAGTATATAAACCTTCCACTATCTAAATTTTCATTCACATCCTTCTACTTGACAATCATAATTTTGTAAGTCTACAGGTGCATTTATCATGTTTGATACCTTAAATATACTTGTTCCTTTGCCATCTTGAAATATCCAATCTTGCATAATAACACTTAGGTTTGACAAGCCCATGATAATTTTTAAGATGCTTAAAATCCTACAAGTCTATCACAAGATCATTATATCCATAAGACATGTCTAAATGTCCTGATGAGGATACATGTAAACTATCACAAACTTGACAACTTTAGGATACATACTTCAATCCTTAACAAGATCTTATTTAAATTTTAGGACATTGGGTAAGCCTACAATCTTAATTTGAAGGGTTCTAATTATGGTAAAGACTTAAATTTTTTTATCTCTCCTCCTTGTAGATTTGTAACTTAGGTTTCAACATCAAAAAACCCTTTTATTCTTCTTTATCAATATTGAAACCTTAAAAACTATCTACATGCTTATAAATGATCTTTGGGAGTTCTCAAAAGAGTCATGAAGACTTGGAAAGACATTCATTTTGACCTTTTTGCTAATTTGCATTCTATAGAGCTAAGTAACTTAACCTTGTTGATTCCTCATTTTTTAAACTTCCTCATATCCCTACAACCTCCTTGTTAGGATATTTAGATGCAAGGGATATTTTTGTGTCCTTTTTTTTTAACCCTTCATTAGGAGATAAATATCTTTAAAATACATGGAAAACCTCATTCTTTGATTTTTAAGCATGTAAAGGTTATCTCCAAGTTTAAACCTTATTGAAACCTTGATCATGGTATTCATGGGCCTAAAAATTTTACCCTCTATATAGGTTATCCTTAGAGGTTCTAGACATCATTGGAGGACTTGAACACATCATGCATTTCACTTGATCAGGCTCCAAAAAATTAAAAAATGGACTCATGGGATCTAGGGTTTAATAGGGGTTTAAGACTGTATGAAACATTATTTATGGATCTATGTGATTTGAAGATTCACCATCTAGTTTGATATCTCATTATGGTTCCTTGTAAGCCTACTAAAATTTTACATTACCCACTCTTTTTAATGCATCTATAGAAGTGCATTAAAACCTTAAACTATGCTCTTATAAAGTTATCTACAAGTTGTTTCAGGGCTTCTTGAGGATTTTTCATAGCCCTATCTCTTCCTTGCTACTTCCAAACACCTAAATATTATTCTTCAATACCTCATCCATGACATCTAATGTCCATACCAATTCATGCAATGTATGAGTAGAGATGGCTCCTCTATGAAGACTACTTGTAGGTTTTGTGTTGTTATGAGGCTTATGAGCATGCTTCTCTTCTTTGAAGGCCTATTAAGGCTTGAAAATTATTGGAGGGAACCTATGGACCAATTTTGATCTTGAATACTACTATAAATGTCTACAAATCTTGAGAATACTTTATAAAAACCTTGAAAATTAATTTTATTCTCCACATTTGAGAGCTTTCATGTTTTGTTCTATATTTTAAGGTATAAAAGATGGTTTTATAGAACTTATAGATGCTTGAATAAGGTTTTATGATCCATGATTCCATGCAATAATATTTTACAACTCCTAAAAATTATGCACATAAGCTAATACCTACAATTTTCAAGGTCTTAAACCTATATTAATGGCTTGTATTCATGTGGCCTTCCTTTAAACATATTATTTCTTTCATGAATAGGCATCCTCTTCATTGAGGGGCCTTCAAAAGGGTATGAGACCAGAAAATCTCCAAAATCATAGTTTTTTGCCCATTTTAACTCTAAGGAAACATATAAAAAGGATTTCACTCCATATTTCAAAGCTTTGGTCTTTGAGGGGGTTCTAAAATTATTATTAAACTTGAGCTTTGCATTTGAACTTGAGTATTTCTTCATCAAACCTTTAAAATACTCCTAAAATAATGAAGATGTCATGATCATGCTTGAGATGGATAGTGTTTTAGTTATTTCTTGATGCACTCTCCTCATGTTGAGAAAGTTAAAGGTCACCAAGGGGAAACAAAAGAGGGAAACCATTACGTTCAATGCATTTTGACCATTTGTACAAATGGGGAAGTTGGTGAAGAGATTTTAAACATTGAAATAACTTTATGAGACCTAAAATAGGACCATTTAACCCTCTTATGCACTTATTAATATCTTGTTATGAAATTTTATTTATCTAACCTCAAGAAGCACTTTAATAAGCCTATATAAGCTAAGAAGACCTTAAGGAACACTTTTTTTGCTTTGAGGGCTCATATAATAGGCCTAATACAAACCATGATTATAAAAGTGATTGTAAGAATCATTCAATGGAGCATAAGTATAATTAACTTTAATAAATTTTTCATACCTATTATTTATCCAAGCTAATCATCATGAAGGTGTTTATAAGGACTGTACCGAGATGGTCTTGGGAAAAATTGACCCTCTCCAAACATGTCAAGTGTCAAAGGACAAGGGTGGATAGAATATCCAACAAGTAATGATTTCAAAACCAATTATAAAAATACCAATGATTAATTCACCATTAAATTAATTATCTTTTTAAGCCTTTTATTTTGAATTAAACTAATTATTTCATGTTTCTATTAATCTTATGACTATACTATATTTTTTAAAATAGTCCTAAACTGTCATCTACAAAGGATATTTTTAATTTTATATATCACTAATACAAATTATAACAAAGAAAAGAAATTCATACACATCAATAAATAGGTCATCAATAATCAACAACTATATATAAAATTTAAGAGAGATAACTTGGTCCATTATCCTATCAATTTGGAATGACATTTCTTTTCATTGATGCATGATACTTTCCTCAAGGAAAAATATATTTCACACATTAGTAATGGTTAAGTAATGTTCATATAAAAGAGAGTTTGCATTTAAAAAATCTTATGTGTAGGAGTGGTATGCATAAGCACAAATAAAAAAGATGAATAGGGATGTTCAATAGTTATTAAATGAAATGCCATTCTTCAAGGTTAAGGCATGCTAAACATGACAACAACTAAGAAATAGAGGTATGAATAACATAATGCTTGATTATAGAAATTGTTTGACATGATTTTATCTATCTTTTGGCTTATTTAAACATTATTAACCATGGATATATAGTTTGTTTAGTTTTAGTTGATGTATCAACATATGCAATATAGTTTTGAGATCGTAAAATTGTATTAAGCATATAATAAAATTGTAGAGATAAGATAGTTTATCCATATTGAAATAGAATACTATATTAACACAAACATATAAGACTACATTAAAAAGTAATCATATGACTATATTAAATCAATAAATATAGTGAAAATTATGACCAAGGATAAATTAATATTCTAAGGTATGAATATAATATAAGTTTTCTAGAGAAATACCCCAAGTATCTTGAAATAAACCAAAAACTTATTTGTCATACCATTGAGGACTATGTCATGAATCATAAAAGTATTTCTATTAAGGCCCTTGGGAGTTTTACTCTTAGATCATCAAGGTTGATATATTGATGAATATAAATAATATTAACATGATGATTGGAAGGAAAGAGAGGTCAAAAATGACTTCCTATAATAGGTTGGGAAAGGGTTTATTTTTGTTAACCACTAAGCATCATAAAGTGAAAAATCCTCTTATATTCATGGCTATGAACATAAGTTTCACTAACATAATCATCTATTGTTTGTTTGTTTTTATGTATAATGATAATTATAGATTTTTCTTATTTTTATGCACCTTAAATTTCCTCATGAGGTGGCCCTTTTTATTAGCTTGATCAAAGGTTATTTATAATGAATTAGGAAAAAAGGACCTAACTTAATATTATAATTTTTTTTGTTCAGGAGGTTTTAAAAATATTTAATAAGTTTTATTCAAAGATAATATGTTTAGCTTTTTTAACCAAGGATTTAAAACATACAATGAAGTCTCATGTTAGCTTATCCACTTAATTGCATTTGACAAAGTTATCTAAGTTGTTTTAGGAAAGACATGATATTATAATTATCAAACTAATACATTCACCAAGCCTTCTAAGTTGATGATAGAGATAGGATTGAGTTGATATGACAAATTTAAAACACCATCCTGTAGAGTTTTATCGAGTAGTTTGGTACTTACAAAGGTGTTAATTTTAAATCACACATTATATATATTACCATATACTTTTATGTGAAAAATGGGATAATTAAATATGTCAAAGGATATAGTGGAAGAGATCACACAAATATATATGGTTATAGTATGAGGAACTAAGGGTTCATTTTGGAGGTGTTTATAGACTTTATTATAAATTAGAAAATTAGGGATAATATTTAAAATAAGGATCTTAAGGGGTGGTGAGGGTAACATTGATTTGGTAATACACACTTAACTTGTTGATATTTATGATTAGTTTTCATGAGTATAATTTTAATTATCATGAATTGGTTTGAACTATTAGATTGTATATAATCCACTTGGATTAAAAAAATCATCATGATAATAGTAGAGTAAGGTACATTTTGATTGGATTGAGATGATTTAGTTTCATGTTGACTAAAGTTAAAAGCTTTTAGATGACTAGATGCATGATAATAATTATCATTAATATTTGTTGGAAATATTGTCATTGAGGTCAAATATATAGCATTATTGGTGATAAAGGCCCCATTGCATTTAATGTTGTTTGTAATAAATGTATCTTGGCTAATATGACTTAATATTTATTTAATATTAATGCATATGTTTTTGGTTGCATATGAGACAAAGAAGGGCCCATGGAGAAGTCAAAGAGCCACGAGATAAAGATAAAAGAATGATGGGACAAATTTTCATATGTCAAATCCAAGGGCCATCAAATAAACCTTCATTCTCATGCTCCAAAAAGCATAATTTGTCCCATCAAACAAAGGTGCCTTATTTGTAGAAAATCCTTCTTGTGACCCAGCGATCATGCTTTCCCGATCTACCTTCAAGTTGTAAAACTTTTCAAAAAGGAACTTACTCTGATAAGAATTAGTATCAGAGTAGGTTCCTTTTTGAAAAGTTTTACAACTTGAAGGTAGATCGGGAAAGCACGATGGCTGGGTCACAGGAAGGATTTTCTACAAATAAGGCACCTTTGTTTGATGGGATGAATTATGCTTTTTGGAGCATGAGAATTAAGGTTTATTTGATGGCCCTTGGATTTGACATATGAAAATGCATGCCATCCTTCTTTTGTCTTTATCCCATGGCTCTTTGACTTCTCCATGGGCCCTTCTTTTGTCTCATATGCAACCAAAAATATATCTGTTAATATTAAATAAATATTAATTCATATTAGCCAAGATATATTTATTACAAATGACATATGGAAAGTAGTGGTGGAGGAATATGAAGAGCCACAAACATTTACAATTACTCCAACAGAAAAGAAGGCAAGTGAATGTAATGCTAAAGTTTTAAATGCTATTTTATGTGGTTTATGTGAATCTAAATTTCTTAAAGTTATGCAATGTAAATCTTCTCATGAAACTTGGGTAAAACTTGAGAATATTTACAAAGGTGATGGAAAGGTTCAGCAAGCTAAGCTGTAGAATTTTAGAAGGCAGTTTGAAAGTTTGAAGATGGAAGAAGAAGAAGATATAGAAAGTTATCTCTTACAAGTTGATCAGATCATAAATCAGATTCAAGGTCTTGGAGAAATGTTGGAAGAGTCAACAGTGGTGAAAAAGGTTTTGAAATCTCTACCAATGAGATATGATGCAAAGGTTTTAGCAATCAAAGAGATGAAGAATTTAGTCAAGCTAATGATGGATGAGCTTCATGGTATTCTCATGGCATATGAGATGCAGACAAAACAAGATAAACCCTCCAAGAGAGAAGTAGCTTTCAAGACATCAAAGAAGGAGAAAGCTAAGATTCAAGAATTAAGTGATAGTTCTAGTGATGATGAAGATGACAATGGAGCACTTTTCACTCGCAAGTCGAAAAGAGGAATAGGTAAATATCAAGGAAAATTACCTTTTAAATGTTTTAATTATGGAAAGATTGGACATTTTTCAGCTAGATGCCCAGATAAGGTTAATGATGATAAAGAAGAAAAGCCTACATACAAGAAGAATTTCAAAGGCAAATCTAAGAAGGGATTCGAGAAGAAGAACCTGTATTCTAAGGATCCTAGCTCAGGTGAAGATAGTGGAGTGAGCGATTTAGAAGAAGAAGAGATTCTATTCATGGCCATACATGAAGATTATCAAGAAGAAGAAGAAGAGGAAGCTGAAGTGAATATGGAAGGAGAGCTCATTTGTGCCTTAGAAGAGTTATAAGTTGTTTAGAAGAAGAATCGAAGATTAAAGCATGAGATCGAGAAAAATGAACAAGAGTCAAAGGAAATGATTGAAGATCTACAAGCACACTTTGAAGAAGCCAAGAAGAATGAAGAAGACCTCACAACATAGTTGGAAATAACAAGAAAAGAATGTCAAAGGTATGTTATTGAAATTTCCTCTTTAAAAGAAGATATTAAGAAAGCAGTCAGTGATTCAAAATTTGAAGATATTACTAACATGCTGAATAAGATATTAGAAAGTCAAAAAGTAAATTCAGATAGGATAGGGATCAGATTTGAAAAGAAAAAGAGATATGTTGAAGCTCTTACAAAATAAAAAATGGAAAGGGGAGAAGTGAAAAATATAGAGGACATTTCAAATAGAGAAGGTTGGAGAGAACAAAGCTACAAAAGACAATCAGGTTAGAGATATACATACATGTCTTATTTTTTATGGCTATTATTTTTATTATAATGGATATGGTCACAAGAAATTAGAATGTAGAAAAAGAGCTAAAATTTTTAGAAATAAGGAGAAGGAAAGTCAAGGAGAGTCAAGTAGAAGCCATAACTCTTTTGCTCCTCTATCAACCTTTGATGAAGAGACCATAATATGCTACAAGTGCAAAAAATTTAGACACATAGCTCGGTATTGTAGAAGTGTGTTTGAGTTAGTCAAGAAAGATCAGAGTTTCAAAGCTCCATTCATCAAAAAGAAGGCTCAGACATGATCATGGCAGAATAAACAACCTAAAGATTCTATGATGGTTCAGACGGCTCTGCATGTAAGAGGTAAAGATCAACCATGTGTTGGGGAGAGGTGGAAGATAAATCCAAGAACAAACACACTTGTTCTAATTCCACCTGTTAGGATCTTTCTCCTCAGAAAGAGCACAGTATGATTACCAAATATAAGCAATTGAATATGCAGAAATAACCAGAAACACAAGTAACTAGAATTCACCAATAGCACAGAATATGAGAGACAATACACTATCTTGTATTAACACTATACAGAAAAGAATACAACAAAGAGCCGCCACACTCTTTCACCTTACAGAGATTCGCCACACCTCAAGTGTACAGTAGTTCTTCTCACACACACTCTCCTACACAAAAAATGGTCCCAACAACCAACTCACACACAGAATTGGTGTTCACCCCACCAACCAGTCAGTAATAACCCTGTCGGTACACCAAGCACTCTATAGCACTTCAAGCTGATCTCTCATGAACCTGCAACCTGCAATTCAAAGACCAAACTTACATGTAGATCCCCAATGAGCTTGCAACAACCTGCAACTCACAGATCTTACAACTAGAAGGAACTCTTCCTTTCTATCTCATACTTAAACAATACATGCCAATGGGTCTATAAATAGATCCCTAACTCAAACAATAACTTAGACTCTTAATTTAGACAATTGTCCTCGCAGCCCAAGACTCTAACTGGTCTCAACATGCAAACTCTTCGTTCACTTAACTAACTGTCTATGAAACGAGCAGTTCTGGAACACACAGGTGACCGACGTTGGTCCCTACTTGTCTGGTTCTGTCGACATCGGCTGACTTCCTGCCGTCGTCGGTGGCCTTCTGCACTGGTCTCTATTGACGTCGGTCCTGCTGCCGACACCGGTGCTCCTGGATCTCAGCAGCCATTGTTCCACAGTTTGCAAAGGGTTGAAGCTTTTAGCTCCATAACCTAACACCATGGTTAATTGATAGTGGATGTTTGAGGCATATGACAGGTGATAAAAGTAAGTTCACAACTCTAAATAAGATCAATGGTGGTACAGTGAGATTTTGAAATAAAACCACTACCAAGATAGCCAAAAAAGGTACTTTAAGTTTGGATTATGGTAGAATAAGACTAAGAATGTTTTATATGTAAAAGTTCTTAAGCATAATCTATTGAGTGTTAGTCAAATATGTGATCAAGGATACACATTAAAGTTTCATAAAGAAGGTTGTGAGATTAGAAGAAAAGATTCAAATGAGTTGATTGTAGATGCTCAAAGGACAAGGAACAATGTATATGTTTTTTCAGATATCTTCTCAAAGGCACGATCAAAGGATACATTCAAAGATCATTGAGAGGAGTTGGGAGTAATTTCTATTACTTCCTACCATTAATGTTTAGCATCAGTTGAGGGGGAGCTAAGTGTTATCTCCAAGTAGGCCCTTTGCCATTGATGTCAAAGGGGGAGAATAATAGGTACAAGTACAGGTGCAAAAAATAGGTACAGGAAATAGGTACAGGTTGCTATAGTAAGGAGGAGTTACTGTATGTTTTTAGATGACAATATGTGTAGGTGATAGGATGTGGCAGTTTCAAGATTGAGGTTGCCATCAATGACAAAGGGGGAGATTGTTGGAAATATTGTCATTGATGTCAAAGGTCTAGCATTATTGGTTATAAAGGCCCTATTGCATTTAATGTTGTTTGTAAGAAATATATCTTGGCTAATATGAGTTAATATTTATTTAATATTAATGAGTATATTTTTGGTTGCATATGAGACAAAAGAAGGGCCCATGGAGAAGTCAAAGAGCCATGGGATAAAGACAAAAGAAGGATGGGATGCATTTTCATATGTCGAATCTAAGGGTCATCAAATAAACCTTCATTCTCATGCTCCAAAAAGAATAATTTGTCCCATCAAACAAAGGTGCCTTATTTGTAGAAAATCCTTCCTGTGACCCAGCCATCGTGCTGTCCCAATCTACCTTTAACCTGTAAAACTTTTCAAAAAGGAACTTGCTCTGATACCAATTGGATGCATTTTCATATGTCAAATCTAAGGGCCATCAAATAAACCTTCATTCTCATACTCCAAAAAGAATAATTCATACCATCAAACAAAGGTGCCTTATTTGTAGAAAATCCTTCTTGTGACCCAGCCATCATGCTTTCCCGATCTACCTTCAAGTTGTAAAACTTTTCAAAAAGGAACCTACTCTGATACCAATTGGTATCAGAGTGGGTTCCTTTTTGAAAAGTTTTACAACTTGAAGGTAGATCGGGAAAGCAATTTGGCTGGGTCACAGGAAGGATTTTCTACAAATAAGGCACCTTTGTTTGATGGGATGAATTATGCTTTTTAGAGCATGAGAATGAAGGTTTATTTGATGGCCCTTGGATTTCACATATGAAAATGCATCCCATCCTTATTTTGTCTTTATCTCAGCTCTTTGACTTCTCCATGGGCCTTTCTTTTGTCTCATATGCAACCAAAAATATATTCGTTAATATTAAGTAAATATTAACTCATATTAGCTAACATATATTTATTACAAATGACATATGAAAAGTAGTGGTGGAGGAATATGAAGAGCGATAGACATTTACAATTACTCCAATAGAAAAGAAGGCAAGCGAATGTAATTCTAAAGTTTTGAATGCTATTTTATGTGGTTTATGTCAATCTAAATTTGTTAAAGTTATGCAATGTAAATCTGTTCATGAAACCTGGGTAAAAATTGAGAATATTTACAAAGGTGATGGAAAGGTTTAGCAAGCTAAGCTACAGACTTTTAGAAGGCAGTTTGAAAGTTTGAAGATGGAAGAAGAAGAAGGTATAACAAGTTATCTCTTACAAGTTGATCAAATCGTAAATTAGATTCAAGGTCTTGGATAAATGTTGGAAGAGTCAACAGTGATGCAAAAGGTTTTGTGATCTCTACCAATGAGATATGATGCAAAGGTTTCGGTAATTGAGGAGATGAAGAATTTAGCCAAGCTAAATATGGATGAGCTTCATGGTATTCTCACGGCATATGAGATGTGGATAGAGCAAGATAAACCCTCCAAGAGAGAAGCAGCTTTCAAGACATCAAAGAAGGAGAAAGCTAGGATTCAAGAATCAAGTGATAGTTCCAATGATGATGAAGATGACAATGGAGCACTTTTCATTCACAAGCCAAAAAGAGGAACAGGTAAATATCAAGGAAAATTAATTTTTAAATGTTTTAATTGTGGAAAGATTGGACGTTTTTTAGCTAGATGCCTAAATAAGGTCAATGATGATAAAGAAGAAAAGCCTACATACAAGAAGAATTTCAAAAGAAAATCTAAGAAGGGATTTGAGAACATCCTATATTCTAAGGATCATAGCTCAGACGAAGATAGTGGAGGCAGCGATTTAGAAGAAGAAGAGATTCTATTCATGGCCATACATGAAGATGATCAAGAAGAAGAAGAGGAAGCTGAAGTGAATATGGAAGGAGAGCTCATTTGTGCCTTAGAAGAGTTAGAAGCTATTCATAAGAAGAATCAAAGATTAAAGCACCAGATCGAGACAAATGAACAAGAGTCAAAGGAAATGAGTGAAGATCTACAAGCACACTTTGAAGAAGCCAAGAAGAATGAAGAAGACCTCACAACATAGTTTGAAATAGCAAGAAAATAATGTCAAAGGTTTGTTATTGAAATTTCCTCTTTAAAAGAAGATATTAAGAAAGTAGTCAGTGATTCAAAATTTGAAGATAGCACTAACATGTTGAATAAGATATTAGAAAGTCAAAAGGTAAATTTAGATAATATAGGGATCATATTTGAAAATTAAAAGAGCTATGTTGAAGCTCTTACAAAAGAGGAAACAAAAAGGGGAGAAGTGAAAAATATAGAGGACATTTCAAATAGAGAAAGTTGGAGAGAACAAAGCTACAAAAGACAATCAGGCCAGAGATATACAGATAGGTCTTATTTTTTATGGCTATTATTTTTATTGTAATGGATATGGTCATAAGAAATTAGAATGTAGAAAAAGAGCTAACAATTTTAGAAATAAGGAGAAGGAAAGTAAAGAAGATTCAAGCAGAAGCCACAACTTTTTTGCTCCTATATCAAGCTTTGATGAAGAGACCATAGTATGGTACAAGTGCAACAACTTCAGACACATAGCTTGGTATTGTAGAAGAGTGTTCGAATCAGTCAAGAAGGATCAGAGTTTCAAAGCTCCATTCATCAAGAAGGCTTAGACATGTTCATGGTAGAAGAAACAACCTAAAGACTCTATGATGGTTCAGACAGCTCTGCATGTAAGAGGTAAAGATCAGCGATGGTTAATTGATAGCGGATGTTTGAGGCATATGATAGGTAATAAAAGTAAGTTCACAACTCTAAAGAAGATTAATGGTGGTACATTGAGATTTGGAGATAAAACCACTGCCAAGATAGCCAAAAAAGGTACTTTAAGTTTGGATTATGGTAGAACTAAGACTAAGAATGTTTTATATGTAAAAGGTCTTAAGTATAATTTGTTGAGTGTTATTCAAATATGTGATCAAGGATACACATTAAAGTTTCATAAAGAAGGTTGGGAGATTAGAAGAAAAGATTCAAATGAGTTGATTGCAAATGCTCAAAGAATAGGGAATAATCTATATGTTTTTTTAGATATCTTATCAAAGGCACGATCAAAGGATACATTCAACGATTAGCGAGAGGAGTTGGGAGTAATTTCTATTACTTCCTATCATTGATGTTTAGCATTAGTTTAGGGGGAGCTAACTGTTAGCTCCAGGTAGGCCCTTTGCCATTGATGTCAAAGGGGGAAAATAACAGGTACAGGTATAAGTATAGAAAATAGGTACAGGTTGCTACAGTGAGGGGGAGTTACTATATGTTTTTAGAAGACAATATGTGTAGGTGACAGGATGTGGCAATTTCAGGATTGAGGTTGCCATCAATGACAAAGGGGGAGATTATTGGAAATATTATCCTTGATGTCAAAGGTCTAGCATTATTGGTGATAAAGACCCCATTGCATTTAATGTTGTTTGTAATAAATATATCTTGGCTAATATGAGTTAATATTTATTTAATATTAACAAATATATTTCTAGTTGCATATGAGACAAAAGAAGGGCCCATGGAGAAGTCAAAGAGCCATGGGATAAATAAAAAAGAAGGATGGGATGCATTTTCTCATGAAGAGTCATCTTGGGGAATTCCAAGAGTCACCAAGTGAAGACAAAAGAGGAAGGGCACAAATTCTCATGAAGGGACACCTTAAGGAATATGAAAAGTCACCAAGATGAAGACAAAAGAGGGAAGGACATTTTTGGTCATGAATGGTCACCACAGGACTCTTCAAAGGCTTGAATATGAAGGGTCATATGAGTTTGGCACCATTTTCCATGAGGATTGAAGGGTCACAAAGGGGAAAGGCCAAAACTCATTTGGAAATCTATAAATAAAGGCTTGAGAAGCCATTTGTAATATGAGAAAAAGAGGTTGAGTTGATATTGTAATATCTAGCTTAGAAGAGCAATTGTGAGAGATGAATATGATTTGTATTTATTATATCTAGCTTAGAAGAGCAAAGGTGAGAGAGAGGAAAGAGATGTTGTATTGATCTATCATTTGTTGAGATAGAAACATTGAGAGATAGGTGTGTGGTATACACAAAGGGGTTGGTGATCATAAATTTTTGCTAGGTTGGTGCTTGGCAAAGGGGTTGGTGCTCCTGTAGGTTGGTGCTCACGAATAGTAGCTGGGTTGGTGCTTAGCAAAGGGGTGTGGTGCTCCTGTGGGTTGTTGGTCATGAATAGTTGTTGGGTTGGTGCTCAACAAAGGGGTTGGTGCTCCTACAAGCTTGGCTTGCAAATATTGTTTGGGTTGGTGCTCATTCATATACTTGAGATTGTTCTCCGTGGTTTTTCCCACATTGAGTTTCCACATTATATATGGTGTCTCTCTCTATCTTTTGTGGTGTTTATTGTTTGAGTTTTATTGCATATCTTGAATGTTTGATTAAGTATAATTTGGTTAGGGAAAAGATTAATAAGATATATGATAGACTAATTCACCCCCCTATCAGTATATCTCGTGCTTAACAATATTATCACTTTGAATTAGGTCACTAATTACAGGGCCAACCATAATCATTATTATGGTAATTCTAGTAGAATAAGAAGAATTAGAGGTCACATAATGATTTTCCATAAGTCAATTATGTAATCTATGTTTATGTGATGTTTAATATAAAAGATCCATTATTAAGGCTGTACAAACTGATTAAAGGGTGTTTTCTACATGTTTGAGGTTTTATTTAAGGTAGGATCATCTCATGAGTTTACTTAGAATAATCCTCAGATTCATCCTTATAATTATTTTAGACACCTAAAAATGGCTACCAATAACCTCCAACCAAGTTTCAAACTAATTTCTACCAAAATGCACAATTAGGGGTAAAAACACTAAAACATGTTAAATGGTTCAAAATAGTCATATATGAATGCCTATTTTGGCTAAAGTATCCCTAAATAGGGTAATGAATTTTATGACATCATTATTTCTTCTCGAACAATTTTGAGCCAAAATGCCAAAAATGTAATTTAATGTTCTAAACCACTAAATTCCCCTGATTCGGAAGCATATGACATATGCATGTGTTATTTTGTGTTGAGAACATCCTAAATGGTATATTGGTCCATACGTAACTAACATTGGCCTCTAATTCCACTCTAATCAAATTTTAATCCAATAATATCACATTTTTACTATTTTGATTAATTTGTGCACCAGATTCCAAATAATTACACTAAAAATGTTTGAATCTTACTTAGGCAAGTTAAATCAAATTGTGAGCCTAAGTAAGATTTCCATGAAACTTGTTGAATATTTATTTTTGGAAAATGGTTTCTATTATTAGCTTCATCATGTAACATCAATTTTTGAGGTGGCTTCTATAGGCCATAAATGCAACAAATATCTGATTAAGCCCTCCCATGCCTCATCAATGCTCCTTATTCCCAAATCATGATGAGAGTATTTATGGATTTTATTTACATAAAGTGTATTAATTTTTGAACACACATCTTCATATTGGGATGGATAGTCATGGTTGATCTAGGCCCACTTGAAAAATCTATAAATAGAAGGGCTCACACTCATAATTTTAAGATATCTTGGTGTAAATTTATCATGCTCAAATGATTTCAAAGGTATTTTGATATATATTTACTATGTTAAATTATTGATTCAAGCTTCATAATACAAAATCACAAAGCCAATGACTCCAAGAGGAGATGGAGATAGCCAAATCTCCATTGATGAAGACCTTTGAAGCACAAGCTGAGCAAGCCAATGAACAAATCATTTGGAGCAATCAAGGAAGGTGAGGAAAGTTTGTTATTTCTTTGCATTCTAGTTGTATCTTCATTAGGTTTATTCACCAATCTCCCCCTAATATCTAGGCTTAAGGTGTTAGTTTATTAGTGTGATTTTGGATTTGTTTTCATCTAATAACATGATACTAATATCCCCTTATCAAATTCCTAAGTTTATGAATGACATGCCCAGTGGGACCTAATACATCCCACATACTAGGAATATTAATATGTAGGTCTTAAACTAAGATGTGAAGGATTAAAAAATTTTAAAATTGATTTTATAACTTTGTTGGCTAGATTTCATCTTCACAAGTTTACACAGGGACTATCGATGGTCAAGTGTGATCATAGACGGTTAAGTCTACCCATCTACAGTTGGGTTGAAAAATAAAATAAGATTAAAAACTTGAATTTTGACTCTTTATATTATACTTTTTATTGATTTTTAGGATTTAAAAGCCTTTAAACTCATCAACTAGGCCTTTTATTTTATATTTTCTTGATTTTTTTCCTAACAATTATCTAGTCTAACATTTTTGCTCTTGAGGTTTTGCCTTTAAGTCCACATGTAATCACCAATAGTCATTTATCAACTAGCAGTGATTCTACTTAATCATTGATAGTTACTGCTTCTTGATCAATGATGATTATCTCTAAATTGTTGATGATCACTATCTTTAATTCAATTCAAAACTTGAGAGATAAAATCCAAACTTTATTTGCTAACACTCATAAGGGTTTGTAAGCAAGGGGTTATTCTCTTGCTTTTGCAAGGTCAAGGAAAACATGGAATATCAATTTTCATACTTGAATGGTTTCTAACACTTAAATTTGGTGCTTAAAATGAATTATGTGGAGAGTTAAACATTTGGATTTGGGTTTAATACAAGATTGCTGATTTAATTATCACACATATAAATTTGGGTGATTAAAAATAATTGAGAAAATGTCCTTTAGTGATTTAAAAATAAAATTTGCTTGTTTAGATTGAATGTTTTTTAGTTTTCATTTAAAATTTTTACAACTTAAGGCCAAGGGGATAAATAATACCACCAAACATTTTAATTTAGTTCTCTAAGATTGAACTCACTTCAAAATTATGTTTTGTTTTATTGAGTCATTACTTGGTTAGAGTTTCTTTAAGAAAAAATTAATTTGTGTGTGTATTCTCTCCCCCCATCCCCTATAAGGAACTTATGGGATCAAAAGTTCCATCTTCATTAAAAATTGTGTCTTACTCCAAAGGCATAAAAAGGTTGTTATGAAAGCTCTCCCCAAGACCCACATGGCTTAGGTAATCTAGAAACAACCATAAATCCTTTACTTAGCCTTTTATTTCCATACATCTTGTCTTGTGAGGGGGATTTCATCACATCCCATAAACTCTACAGGGAATATTTCATCAAGGACTTCATATCCTAAAATTATATTCAACCCCTCTCCACAAAGGGGTATAAAAATTAGGATCCCCTCATTGGGATGGTCATTTGAGTAGTTAAATCATATCTATTACTATAGGCTAAGCTCTTGACTATGATTGATATGGAAATTACACTACAATGAGCAAGTGACAGATGTAATGGTTGTGAAAAGGACAAGACCTTTTCATAACAAGCTAATCGATGTGGACTTAATTCGCATGTTGTTTCTCTTGTGTACATATGTGAAAGTGTATATACATGGGATCAATCTAGATGATTGAAAACCAATTATTTTTAGCCAACCCCACTTTTATACACCCTTGATAGGATTTAGCATGATTTACTTAGTTGTATTTTGTTATTTTATTTATTGTTGTGCATTAGTTCAAAAAAATATTTTATAAACCATGTCATGATTGAGTCATGTGTCCAACATCACACCATTTTTTGAGGAGGCATTATTTTGTCTATTTTATACCTTGGTTTAACTTAGAAAACATTTGTGTCAAAACATTATGAGTAGCACTTGATTGAGATGGGTATTGTTATGTTGCCTAAATCATTATCGAGTTTATGCTTTGGAGTCTTTGAAACAAAACATTGATCACATTATTAGAGCATGTTAACATCATTACACTGCTCAAATTATTTCAAAACTTATTGGACTTATACCAAAACCACTATTTAAAACCATGTCACATATGATATTTGGACCTTGTTCATATGTTTTCTTGCTATCCAAACTCATCTAGCTTGTTTGGTCAAATCTTAGTATTCAATAGTTGAGTCTTCAATTAACCTTATAAATTTTGAATTCAAACATTGATTGATTTATGTTTAGTCCTCATTTTGTAAGGAATGATACACAAATATTTCTCTTTTGAGTTGTGTAACTTTGGTTAATTGATTAACCAAATTTGAAAACTATTGTTTGTTTATTATCAGATCCTATCATCATGATCATCATGATCATCATCATCATCATCATCATCATCATCATCATCATCATTATTTGTGCTTTTATTTGGGAAACATAATCTTTTCTCCAAGTGCCTTTTTACTTATGGCTTATACCAATTGATCATTTTTATGTTTAATTTTGTGTGTAGGTTTTATGTCAAGGTTGTTCCTAACTTGTTAGATTAGATAGTATCACATCATATCTTTGTTTCAAGTCTAGATTTTGGATTCATTTGGCCAAAAGTCCTAACATATACTTTTTGACCCTATCTTTTGAATCTATATTTGGATAAAAGACCTAGTGACTCTTTTCCATTTCCCAGTTTAGAACTCATTTGGAACTCTTTGGCCTAGACTTTAACATACTATTTTTTATTTAGATGCTTGATATTTTATGTGTATTACATTTGAATTTAGACATTTTATGTTATACTATTTTATGGCAAGTTTTAGTACAAACCATTTTGGAGATATGGCTCCACTTTCAAACTATTTTGGAGATACAGCTCCACCTTCGACCAAGTTAGATCAAGTTTGAGCCCTTTGTCCTTTGGACATTGATTTTTAGAGTTTATATAACTCTAGGTATTTCTATTTTGAATTTTTCATCATTAATGTGAATATGTCTAACTACACTTATGTTGGAGTCACATACAGTCCAAGTTATGATGGATTGGCCACACAAAATGGCTTTGATTTTATGAATTTGCATAAGATCCCTTTGATGATAATATGGTTTGTGAGATGGATCCATATCCATTTTATAATTATCAAATCAGGGACCAAAGTCAAGAGGTTAACTAGTATGATATGGTTGGTAAGGAGGAATTAGGTATAGACCTCTATAATGATAATGTTGATTGTGAGATGAATTTTCATCCAAATTATAATAATCAACCTAAGGAACAAGTCAATTATCAGCTTACATTAAAAATTGAGACCTTTACTGGGATGATATGGTTTATGAGGAAGACTTGGATACTTTATCTTGGGTAATAAATCAAGCTCCACAACACCCCAAACTTGTCCTTCCAAAAGCTCATCCTTTGGCTTGTGAGAGCTACCAAGCTCCACAACACCCTAAACTTGTCCTTCGAGGACCTCATATTTTGGATTATGTGAGTTACCAAGATCCACAACATCTAATGAATACCATTAATATTCCAAGACTTAATATTTTGGATTATATAAGCTACTAAGCTCCGTAATGCCCCAAAATTATCCTTTGGACCTCATCTTTTAGCTTGTGCAAGATACCAAGCTCAATAATGCCCCAAAATTGTCCTTCTAAGATCTCATCCTTTGGCTTGTGTGAGCTACCAAGAGCCATAATTCCAAAAAATTGTCCTTGTAAGACCTTATCCTTTGGCTTATGTAAGATTTCAAGCTCCATAACAACCTAAACTTGTCCTTCCAAGACCTCATCCTTTGGTTGTGTGAGAAAACAAGCTCCATAATGCCATAACATTATCTAAATTCTAGCCATCCCTTGTTTGGTTCCCATCATTACCCACTTTATAAAATCCCAACCAATCCAATCAGTACCCTAACTAATCCAATCAATACCTCAATTTATCCAATCATTCAAAAACCAAGATTTGTTCAAAGCTAGTGTTTCATAACCAATTATAAACCAAGACCAAGAAAACCAACCAATATAAGATGTTTTTGTTGAACCAACCATTTATGATAAGTCAACCTTTGATGAATCACCTTCTAATTATATGCCTATTTTTCATGACCCTCCCCTTGATGAGCCAGTCATTAAGGAGTTATATCTTGATCTTTATCCCATTATTGATGAACCAATTTTTATGGAGTCTATTATGCCATCATAGGTTGTTACTTATCCAATACCAAACATTCAACAAGACATCACTGTAATAGAGTACCCATCAAATGAAGAATCAAAGTTAGAGTCATGTTTATTCTTGAATTAACATCACATTTAGCATTAAAAAGAATCAACATCAGTCTTAACATTGGATTCAAAGGCCATTGAGTTAGAATTAGATTTAGATTCAAAATATGTTTGTGGCTATTAAAATATTGGTTACACATATCTTATAGATCAATTTGACTACATGTTTTATCCTTCTATAGTTTTTGAGGATGATTAATTTAGCATGAACACAAGTTATCCTAGTGGCTTATATTAGAATTATGCTCCCTCTCCCCATTCCACATTCCATTACCACCAACCAACATAGACATATCATTGACATTCCACCTCCCACAAGTGCCAATTGGGACCGATAGAATCATTCCTTATTAAATTACATCCATGGTGACATATCATTTGATGAAAATCAAGGAGGCCAAGACCAATATCATAGAAAAGAAGAAAACTATCCTAATGAAACTATTTTGGAGGCACTAGGGGACAATCAAAGTTCAAACTGAACATATTATAATGAAACCTTTGCAGAGGCACTTGAAGACAATCAAAGTCAAAAGTCAGCATTCATTAGTGAAACCTTCTTAAAGGAACTATAGGATAATCAAGACAACTTCATTGATAAAAATCTCTTTAAGGTGCCAATAGATGAGCACAAAATTTATTCACTACTTGATTAAGACATTATCAAAGATGAAATAAAAATGGCTTCCAATCTAAAACCTAATCAGATGGTAGTTACTCTTAGGCCCAAACAAAATAAAAATTTGATAGTTCTATCAAGAGTATATTCAAAATTATTTAGCCCTGCCATAACCAAAATAATGTCAAATCTAGAATCAAAAAAATTATGTGTGCCTGAAAATCTTGTTCTTTATTTGTTTTTAAACCATTCCACATTCTATTATCCCCAACCATTCCACTTCTGAATCAAACCTATCATCCAATATTTATCCCTATTTATTATCTATGGCCACATTTTATTTTACAAAGGTGACAAAGATACCTTGTCTTGACATTTAAAGGAAATAAAATGAGTAACCAACAAAGATCACAATAGCATCATTGGTATCCAAATATATAACAAGTTTTTAATAGAGTAGCTATTAATATGAGGTGTGGGTTAGTAATTAACAAGATTGATTATTTTATTTGTATCATTTATTGGTCAAGACGTGCATTTCCACTTTATTAGGAACAATAAAATCATATGCCATTTACCATACCCAGTCCAAACACATCCAAAACCAATAACCATCATCAACCAAAAACATATACTATGCCATTATCACATATACCATACCATTACCATTGTCACATATCCTTTTACCATTATCACATACCCAACCAATCACCTTATCACTTAGGGGCAACACTCTTACCATTTTATGTAATCTATCAAAACCCATTATTATCCTAAACAATGTCATCTTACCATTCCATTCCTATCTAGACCAATTCTTATTTTTAGTCATCCAATCCAATCCTATTTTGATCTTGGTTCATTTGGTTCTTCCTACACCTTTTATGAGGGTATTCCCATTCAGTTTCATCAATCAATAAAATCCTTTTTTAAGTGAGAGTCTATGAAATAAGTATGATACTTCATCTAGTAATATATCTTTCATTTTCCATCCTATATCAAGTTTGTTTATGTTAAATTGATTATATCACCTACTGAGAAAAATTAGTGTTCACCGATCTTGATACTAATTATAACCACCTATGGGAAAATTAGTATCACTGATCTAATTTTTTGTATCCTAGTTATAACTTCCTATGGGAAAACTAGGGGAAACATTTAACTATCATGCATTACCGCATCACCTTACCATTACTATTTCCATTTGACTACCCATTGACTAAATTGGAGATATTTTTAGGACTTAGTCAAGTTTCTTCTCACCTGTTATGTGGATAAAATTACTATGACTTGAGGTAATTTTAGAACTATGTAGGTCATTCTCAATTCATGTTGAGGTCATCTTAGTCCCTCTTTTGATGCACTCTCACTATTTTATGAGAAACCGAAGCCAAATACTCTCACCATTTTATGTGCAGGTATCTTGTCATTATCTAATGAAGTAAGATACCTCAGAACTCCAAAAAAATTCATAACATTTCAAAAATTCAAAAAAAAAATTGTCCTATCAAAGCCTAGTTCATCATCTTTGAACCACCCTACTGGGGAAATCCATTATTAGGATATTTTTTATTGCTTTTGATTTTATGATTTTTGTTTGTTTATTTATTTTTCTATCTATTTGTTTGTTTGTTCAATTGCCTATTTTACTTTCAACACTATTTCCTTGACTCAGTCTATATATATTCATTATGTGATTCCTCAAGCACATTATTCTTGAGTCTATCCATATTCATACATCAAGATTGTCATTATGGTTTTTATCAATGGTGCATTATTTTTGAGTGCTTATTGGATCAAGAATCAGTCCTTATGCATATTTCAGACAAGTCCTCATGGCATTATATCATGATGCCTACTATCACATGCTCCAACAAAAATTATTTGTAGGAGGTTATACAATAAATGGGGTATTAGAAGTTTCTCTTTGGTACCTTGGCAAATCCTTCTACCCATCTTGATTAAATCAACCTAATAACCATTCTAGTTGTATCATTGCTAGTAAGGATAAACATCTCCTCATTGGCTGGTATAACTGAATCATTTCCAATGATAAAATATTATTCTTCTATCCATCCCTTTCATCACTTTTTGCATCCTTGTATGCTTGGTTTTTTATGGATTCTTTAGTCATTGGACCATTGCATCTACATTTGCACCCATTCATCTATAATCTATATTATATGTTATATCCTTGAGTTATGCTTGATAATCTACCCTATTGGGGAAAAAACATATCAAGGATCATCTTTATCTAATCTAGGTCCTCTTAATGATTATAACCACCTATGGGAAAATCATTATTTTGACTTTTATTCTTGATTATAACCACCTTTGGGAAAATCAATACCTTTTTAAATCAATGCATACAAGCATTTTATCATTTGGATTAATCTCACTTATGGATTAATTCCACCTTTTTCATGCTTATTTTTTAGGGACCATCCATCCACATATGTGATAGCCACTCCCTCAAGGGGGCATCATCTTAGTCTTCTCAAACACCATTTGGAGCTTTTTCTTCAATCATCATCTTTCTTTTGGCATAGAGGTCATTTCTCATTATTTGAGAATACATTAATATTCCTATAGTTTTTAACATCTTCCCAAACAAGGGAAAACTATAGACACCTAAAATTGGACATCAGTGACCTCTAACCAAGCTTCAAACCAATTTCTACCAAAATGCACAATTTGGCCTAAAAATAGTAAAATGTGTTAAATGGTTTGAATTTGTCATATATGAGTGCCAATTTTTGGTGGAATATCCATAAATAGGGAAACAAAATTTATGAGATCATTAGTTCTTCTCAAATCATTTTGAACCAAAATGCTAAAAATGTAATTTGATGCTCTAAACCACTAAATTCCCCTAATTTAAAAGCACACAACATGTGTATGTGTCATTTTGTATCAACACCATCCTAAATGGGATATTGGTTTCTATGCAACTAACATTGACCTCTAAATCCACTCTAGTTAAATTTCAATCCAATAATGACATTTTAACTAGTTTGATTAATTTGTGCACCAAATTCCAAAGAATTACACTAAAAAAGTTTAAATCTTACATAGGTAAATTAAATCAAATTATGAGCCTATGTAAGAATTCTATGAAACTTGTTGAATATTTATTTTTGGAAAATGGTTTATTAGATTTGCACCATTATGTGATATCATTTTTTAAGGTGGCTTCCATACACCATAAATGCAACAAATATATGATTAATCCCTCCCATGCATCATTCGTGCCCCTTATTCCCAAATCATGATGAGAGTATTTATGTATTTTATTTTCCTAAATTATATTAATTCACAACCACACATCTCCCTTTATTTACATAAATTAGATTAATTCATGGCCACACATCATTATGGATTCTTATGGATTTTGACTCCTTATTTAGATAAAAGACCTAGAGACTCTTTTCCCTTACCTGGTTTAGACCTTATTTGGAACACTTTAGCCTAGACTTTAAAATACCAATTTTTATTTAGATGCTTGACATTTGATGTGTATCTCATTTGATGTTAGACTATTTTATGCCATGTTTTAACATAAAATATTTTCAAGACACAGCTCCACTTTCAAACCATTTTGGAGATACAAATCCACATTCAACCAAGCTAGATCAAGTTTGAACCCTTTATTCTTTGGACATTATTTTTTAGAGTTTGTATGCATCTAGGTCTTTTTTTTTGGATCTTTCATCATTAATGAGGATATGTCTAGCTATACTTATGGTAGATTCATGTACAATCCAAGTTATGATGGAATGGCCACATAAAATGGCTTTGACTTTTATGGGTTTGATCAAGATCCCTTTGATGATAATGTGGTTTATGAGATAGATCCATATCAATTTTACAATAATCAAATTACGGGCCAAAGTCAACAACTCAACTAGGATTATATGGTTGGTGAGGAGGAATTGGGTACAGACTTCTATAATGATAATGTTATTTGTGAGATGGATTTTTATCCACCCTATAATAATCAACCTAGGGAATAAATTAAATAACCTACTAACATTCCAAATCAAGACCCTTAATGTGATGATATGGTTTATGAGAAAGACTTGGATACTTTAGCTTGAGAAATAAATCAAGATCCACAATGTCCCAAACTTGTCATTTTAAGACCTCATCCTTTGGCTTGTATGAGCTACCAAAATCCACAACACCCCAAACTTATCCTTTTAGGACCTCATCCTTTGGATTATATGACTTACCAAGCTCCACAACATCCAAGGAATACCATTACTATTATAGGACCTCATCCTTTGGCTTGTGCAAGCTACCAAGCTCCACAACACCCCAAAATTGTCCTTATATGACCTTATCCTTTGGCTTATTCAATATAAAAAAATCCAAAATGACATAAACTTATCCTTATACGACCATGTATTTTGGCTTGTGTGAGCTATCAAGCTCCACAATGCCCCAAAATTGTCCTTTTAAGACCCAATATTTTAGCTTATGCAAGCAATCAAGATCCAAAATTCCATATCATTATCCAACTACCAACCATCCCTCATCTATTTCCCATCATTACCAAATTTATAAAATCCCATCCAATCTAATAAGTACTCCAACTGAGCCAATCGATACCTCAACTGAGTCAATCATTTGAAAACTAGGTTATGTTCAAAACTGATGTTTCACATCCAATTGTAAACTAAGAGCAAGAAAACCAACCAATACAAGATGTTTTTATTGAACCAACCATTTATGATAATTCAACCTATGATAAATCAACTTCTATTCATATGCCTATTTTTTAAGACCCTTCCCATGATGAGCCAGTCACTAAGGATTTGTATCTTGACCTTTGTCCCATTGTTGAAGAGTCCCACTTTCATGAGCAATTTTTTTGGAGCCCATTATACCATCACAGGCCATTACTTATCCAATACCAAACATTCAACAAGACATCATTATAATAGACTATCCATCAGATGAAGAATAAAAGTTAGAGTTAATTCTTATTATTGAATCAACATCAGATTTAGCATTAGAAAAATAATCAACATCAGTAACAACATTGATTTAGAGTCCATTGAGTGAGAATTAGATTTATAATCAAAACATGTTTGTGGTTGTTAAAATATTGGTTACACATGTCTTACAGATCATTTTGAATACATTTGTGATCCTTCTATGGTTTTTGAGGATGATTACTTCATCATCAACACAAGTTCTCCTAATAGCTTCTATGAGGATTGTGATTCCTCTCCCCATTTCATTACCATTCCACATTCCATTAAAACCAACTAACATATCCATATCATTGACATTCCACCTCCCACATATGTTGATTATGACCAATAAAATCATTCCTTGTTAAAATTCTTCCATGGAAACATATCAGTTGATGAATATCAAGGAGGCCAAGACCAATATCATATAGAAGAAAAACACTCTCCTAGTGAAACCTTTTTAGAGGCACTAGGGGACAATAAAAGTTCAAACTAAGCATCTTCTAGTGAAAAATTTTCAAAAGTACTATAAGACAATAAAATTCAAAAGTCAACATTCATTAGTGAAACATTATTGGAGGCACTATAAGAAAATTAGGACAACTTTATTGGTAAAAATATCTTTAAGGTGCCAATAGCTAAGCACAAAAGTTCTTCACTACTTTATAAAGACATTATCCAAGATGAAATCAAAATGGCTTCCAATCTATAGCCTAATCAGATGGCAGCTAATCTTAGGCATAAATAATAGAAAAATATGGTGATCCTATCAAGATCATATTTATAAGTATTTGGCCCTGCCACAACCAAAATTATGTTGAATCTAAAATCAACAACATTATGTGTGATTTAAAATATTAATCTTCATTTGTTTTCCAACCATTCCACATTCTATTATCCTCCACCATTACATTTCTTAATCAAACCTGTCTTCCAATATTTATCCCTATTTATTATCCATAGGTGCACTTTCCTTTATAGAGGCTACAAAGATACTTTGTCTCAATGTTTGAAATAAATAGAATCATTGACCAATAAAGATCACAATAACATCATGAACGTCCAAGTCTATAGAAATTTCTTGATATAATAATTATTTGAATGAGGCGCGGGATAGAAATTAACCTGATTGATTATTCTATTTGTATCATTTGTTGAATAGGATGTACATCTCCACTTTAATAGGAATAATAGAATCATATTCCACTTACCATACCTAAGACAAACACGTCCACAACCAATAACCGTCATCAACCAAAAACATGTACCATGCCATTTTCACATATACCATACCATTTCCATTGTCACATATCCTTTTGTCATTTTTGCATACCTCACCAATCACCTTATCACTTGGGCGAAATGCTCTTACCATTTTATCCAATCTATCAAAACCCATCATTATACTAAACAATGTCATTTTACCATTCCATTCTTATCTAAAACAAATCCTTTTTTAAGTCATCCTACCCAATCCTATTTTGATATTGGTTTATTTGGTTCTTCTTGTACCTTTTCTAAGGGAATTTTGATCCAATTTCATCAATAAATAAAATATATGTTGAATTGATAATCTATGAAATTAGTGTGATAGTTTATCTGGTAAGATATATTTCATTTTATATCTTATATCAAGTTTGTTTATGTGAAACTGATTATATTACCTATTGGGAAAAATTAGTGTTCATCGATCTTGCTACTGATTATAACCAGCCATGGGAAAATTAATATAATTGATCTAATCCATTGTATCCTAGTTATAACTACCTATGGGAAAACTAGGGGCAACATATTTTTATCATGCATTACTACATCACCTTACCATTGATGTTTCCATTTGACTAGCCATTTTCTAGATTTGAGAGCTGGTTGGGACCTAGTCAAGTTTCTCCCCACCTTTTGTGTTGATGGAATAAGTGTGTGACTTGAGGTCATTTCAGAACTATGTGGGTCATGATCAATTCATGTTGAGGTCACATCAATCTCTCTTTCCATGCACTCTCATTATTTTATGATTAACCTAGGCCAAACACTCTTGCCATTTTGTGAGTAGGTATATTGTAATTCTATAACGAGTTAAGATACCTCAAAATTCCAAAAACATTCATAACATTTCAAAAATCCAGACAACATTTGTCATGTCTAAGGCTAGTTCATCCTCAAACTACCCTACTAGGACAAATGCATTGTTAGGATTCTTTCTATTGCTTTTGTTTTTAGGCTTTCTATTTGTTTGTTTTTGTTTTGTTTTCCTATTTATTTGTTTTTATGCCTATATATTTATTTTTTCACTTGCTTATTTGTTTAATTTCAACATTATTACCTCAACTCAGTCTATATGCATTCCTTGGGTGATTCCTTGAGAATAGTATTATTGAGTCTTTCCATATTCATGTGTCGATATTTCTATCATTGTTTTGTTCATTGGTGCACTATTTTTGACTATTTATTAGATTAAGAGTTAGTCCTTACACATATTTTGGCCAACTCCTCATGGATTTCTATCATGATGCCTTCCATCACATGCTACATCCAAAATTACCTTCAAGAGGTTCTATAATCAATGGGGCATCAAAATTTTCTCCTTGGTACCTTGTAAAATCCTTCCACCCATATTTATCAAATCAACCCATTGACCATTCATGTTATATCATTGATAATAAGGATGAGCATCTCATAATTGGTAGGTACAACTAAATCATTTCTAATGATCAAATCTTATTCTTCTATACATCCCTTTCATCACTTTGCACATCTTTGTATGCTTGTTTTTTTGTGGATTCTTTAGTCATTAGACCATCTTATCTATGTTTTCACTTGCTCATCTTTAATATGTATTCCAAGTTATATCCTTGAGTTATGCTTGCTAGTCTACCCTACTAGGGCAAAACCATATTAAACATCATCCTTATCAAACAATCCAAGTCATCTTAATGATTATAACCACCTATGGGTAAATCATTATTTTGACTTTTATTCTTGATTATAACTACCTTTGGGTAAATTGGTACCTTTTAAATCAATGCGTACATGAATTTTCTCATTTGGATTAATCTCAACCATGGGTTAATTCCACATTGCTTTATTATTTTGAGGGACCATCCATCCACATATGTGATGTCCACTTCCTTGAGGGGGCATCATCTTAGGCTTCCCAAACACTATTTGGAGCTTTTCATTCAATCATCATCTTCCTTTGGCATACAAGCCATTTCTCATTATTTGAGAGTACATTGTTATTCCTATGATTTTTAACATCTTCCTAAATAGGGGTAAACTATATAAATCTAAAAATGGCTACCAATAACATCCAACCAAGTTTTAGACCAATTTCTACCAAAATGTACAATTTGGGCTAAAAACACTAAAACATGCTAAATGGTTCAAATTGGTCATAAAAAATGTTGATTTTGGATATAATATCCCTAAATGGGGTAATGTATTTGAGATAATTAGTACTTCATGAATAATTTCAAGCCAAAATGCCAAAAATGCAATTTGACACTTTAAACCACTAAATTCCCCTAATACAAAAACACATGACATGTGCATGTGTTATTTTGTGTCAATAATGTCCTAGATGGGATATTGGTCTATATGTAAATAACATCATCCTCTAATTCCACTCTAATCAAATTTCAATCCAATAATAAATCAATTTGATTAGTTTAATTAATTTGTGCACCAAAATCCAAAGAATTGCACTAAAAATGTTTAAAACTTACTCAGGCAAATTAAATCAAATTATGAGCCTAAGTAAGGATTCCATGAAACTTGTTGAATATTTATTTTTGGAAAATGGGTTATAATATTTTCATCTTCATGTGACATCATTTTTTGAGGTGGCTTCCATTGGCCATAAATGCAAGAAATATCTGATTAAGCCCTCCCATGCCTCATTAATGCCCCTTATTATTAAATCATGAATTATATTAATTTATGGTCACACATATTCACATTGGTATGGATGGTCATGGTTTATCTAGGTCCATTTGAAAAATATATAAATAGAAGGCCTCACACTCATAATTTTAAGCTATCTTGGTGTAAAGCTACCATGCTCAAATGATTTCAAACCTATTTTGATATAGTGTTATTATTCCAAATTATTGAGTCAAGCTTCACAAGCCAAAACCACAAAGCCAATGATTTTAATAGGAGGTGGATATAGTGAGAGATTCATTGACAAGGAAATTTGAAGTACAAGTCAAGCAAGGTAATGAAAAAATCCTTTAGAGCAATCGAGGAAGGTGAGGAAAGTTTGTTATTTATTTGTGTTCTAGTTATGTCTTCATTAGATTTATTAATGAAACTCCCCCCTAAGATATAGGCTTAAAGTTTTATTTTATTAGTGTGTTTTTTTATTTGTTTTCATCTACTAACATGATATTAATCTCCCCTTATTTGATTCCTATGTTCACAATTCAAATTATTCATGGGGTTTATTTTTAGCCCTCTATATTATGTATTAGGTTTAGGATTGACATGATGGTGTTTGGTAATAAATATAATACAATAATTATAATTATTTAATTAATAACTATAAAAAATTATGTTTACAATGATTTTGAAGGTTCTTGTTAGTGTTAGTCATGTACATAACACTAAGAATTTTATATTGATATCATTAGAAACCACAGACATTTTAGTTGGATTTGATTTCGTCATGAAATAATTTGATTATGTAAATGGAATGTTAGACTTTATGGATTATATGTTATAAAAATAAATGATTAAGTGGGATATAAATTACATTAATACATTAAATTATATCATAAAATAAACAAATAATAATATATTTTATTATTTTAATTATGTGATTTAAACTACACTTTTTTTATTAAGGTTAAAGGGGGATTTTTTAAACTAGGGTCCCCAAACCCAAGGAGAAGTACAAGAAAAATAAATACAAAGGTATAAAAAATAATAAAAATGACTAAATAGGCTTCGAGACAACCAAAATATAGCCTAGAAAACAAAAAATAACAATGAAAGAAACTAGGGCCTAGTCTAAGTCTAAACTACTAGAGACATCCTCCCAACATGTTTTTATATTTTCAAGATTTACATTAGTTTAAAATAATAATTTATCTTTATCAATAAAATTTTGGGATATGATACACTGACCTTTCTTATCTTTCCCTTTGTCAATCATCTTGGGCTCAAATAGGTCCCCGAGGTGAGCTCAAAGATTTTTGATGTTTTGAATACCATCATACATAGAAACCTTATTGTAATTCACTAAAAAATTGATGTTATTTTGAAGTTTCTCATTCTCTTTTTACAAAATCTTCACCCTAAAAAAGAGACTCTAAATTTTCTAATCATCCTCCCTCGACAAAAAGATTTGGTTCAACCTGACGTTTTCCTATTATAGGAAATTCTCCTTACCTTTAAGCTCTATGATATCTCTCATAAAATGATTCATTATAGATTTTTTGAAGATCTAACTCTTATACTACCTTATCTAAAATTTAATTTCCCTTAAGGGGATACATTAGGTTATTAAAATCCTCATTCTAGTCTTTCAGTTATTTGTCCATAGAACTCTTCCCTTTGTCTATGGGAACCTCTATAGTCACTTCTTTGTCAGCCTCAAGAACAAATTTATAAACCAACTTATTTTCCTAATCTTCATCTTTAAGACCCTCCCAAAAAAAATTTCTAACATCATGGACATCAATATAATCTCCTGTTAAACCATCTCTTTTACTTTTCATGACCTATCTCCCTTGACAGACACCTGTAGGATTTGAAGCACTATGAAGGCATTTTTTGATATTCTCCTATGACTTTAGATCCTTCATCTCCACATCCTTGATAGTATTATCCATCATATTAATGAAATAATTTATCTCTAAAGACTTGTTCATGTTACAAGTGTATTTTATCCAACTTTTTTTATTTTAATGTCAACAAGGGCATCCTCTGTAGCTTTCTTTTGGGGTTAAGGAAGGTCTAGGTTAATTTGGTTCATAACCTTAAATTATTTATGTATGAGGTAAATAAAACCTTCATGCATTTGGATAAAGTAATTTTCATTCTTGAATTTCATGATCAAAAACTCCATTGATTTTAGAATGAAGAAAGGAAGATTGAAGGGAATACCATGTCCAAAATAGTTTAACATATTAAATAAAGACCATATAACTACATTAAAACTACCTTTCAGGGTTACATACTACATCATATGGTAGGTAACCTCTACATAGGGATTGGGAAAGGATTCCCAATCAAAACTATTATATATTAGTTCCAATTATTCTTCCTCGTCTAGGAATGCTTCTTTGTCCTTGTTGAAGTCCCTCACTAAGTTGTAAATCTTAGTTTATTCAATAGCTATCCTAGTAACATGGGCAATGAGTTCCTTTGTGATATCAATATTAAATCCATTAATAGTGATAGTTATATCTTCCCATGATTTTGTAAACATGATCAAAATTTGCCTATCATGTCCTTCTATCTTCTCCGTGAAACCATTAAAACCACCCACTTGTAGAGCTGCCCAAATTATATCATTTTTCCTCACTTTTTATGACATTATATTTTATTCTATTAGGTAAGCCCATAATAATTCCATTATATCCAAAATAGAGATGAAAAATGTTTTCTTTATTCCATGATTTAGGCTTCACAAAATATAGCCAAGAGGAAATACTACTGCATTTTGTATCTAGGTAGTCTATTAGATGTTTTGAGACTTATAGAAACTTCTCAATAGACCCAATAATAATTAAAAAACTCTAAATAAGACCCTAAATCAAATGAGTCTAATATCTCTTTCCTCTATGAGTTAGAGGCTTTCTCAATATGCCTAAGGTTTTATTCATTATAATTTCCTTCATCTTTTATCCTTAGAAAAAGATACATAGGGAGTTCTTCATAGTCCATCGATGTCAATTGACCCAAAATGGTCATTCCTTTATTGGAAACCCAATCCATAATAAAATTGCCTTCCCTACAAGTATTTTGAATGATAACCTATTACAAAGAGTCCATAATGCCTATAGATTCATCTATTACTTGTTTGATAGATTAGCTAATGATATGTTTCTTTGATAAGTAGTTCAAAATATTTAGAGAGTCCCCATCAATTATGAGTTTTTGATCTCTCAATTATTTTTCCAATTTGATCCCCCACAACATTGCAATATATTCAAACTAGTGGTTATACTTAACGCCCATGTTTATGGCATAGGCTACAATAAAATTACCCCGATGATATCTTATTATTTCACCTCCTCTATCTAGTCCTAAATTCCCTTTCAAAGCTCCATCAAAATTGAGCTTCATCCATCTTGAGGGAGGGGGTTTTCATTTAGTTCTTTTCTTAATTTCTTCTTTAGGATTTGGCTTACCCAACTCACATGTATCAATTTACCAGTTATGAACTAGAATTTGTTGAAAGTAAATCATACCTTTTGATATCTTAATAGGAAGAGAATTATAATTATCCTTAATGTGATCAAAATTTATTTTATAAATAAATTTGCTAATGCACCTCTTCCCCTTGAATATTCTATTATTGTGCTCTCCAAAGATACCCCAAATGATATGTGGCAACTCAAGTTTCTAGAGTTTATTGAGTAGGGAATTTTGGAATAAATACCCCCAAGACTACCACACTTCCATTAGATAACCTATTTGTACCCATGAGATATTAAATTTGAAAAAAAATATCTCCAAATCTTCTAAGAAAAGGAATAACTGAAAAGCAAATGATAAATTGATTCATTATCCTCTTCACAAAGGACACATCTATTGATTAAGATACAACCTCTTTTTATTAAATTTTCAATTATAAGTATTTTGTTCTAAACCAAAACCCAAATAAAAAAGTTGATTTTTGGAATTAGCCATTTGTCCCATAAAATTCTCAACTACCATTAAGCCTAGGTTCTTACACTAGCAAGTCATATCCTGAATTAACTTTGTACTGTCCATTAAAAGAGTTCTTCCAGACCATTTGATTTTCTCTATTGGTTCCTAGTATATGCACATTTCATAAAAGATTAATCAGGTTATAAATCCTCATAGTGTCTTCCTAGTTTTAAGTTTTCCAAACTTAAACTCTTCTAACATTTAACTCCTTCTAGCTCCTACCAATAATCAATCACTCTGAACTCATATTTATTCTTATTTATTTCTTGTAATTGTGGTCCTATGTTACTCTGAGAAAGAGGATTCCCTAAAAACAAGGTATATTTCTAAAAATTGACCCTGTGACCATAATTTGCCATTTATAACTTGATATTATCAACTCTTTATTTGAGATTAAGAAATTCCAGACATGTGAACCCTAAATAAAGTGGTCATCTATAAGAATACAGATTGGTTTTCTTCCTTATAAATAGTTGAAAGATGTGATCTAAGAATTTGAATCAATAGAGGATGGTTAGTATGTTGTTAGTTTTAAAATGAAAACAAAGTGAAAGAAACACACTAATTAGCATAACATCTCTAGGCCTAGACACTAAGGAGAGATTAGTTAAAAACAATGAATAAAACACACAACTAAAATGCAAAACAAACCTTCTTTTACCTCCCTTGGATGCTAAAAAATGCTTGTTGCAGTGGCTTGCTAGGTTTGCGCTCATGAAGTCCTTAGTAATGGAAGCTTGACTACCTCCATCTCTCCTTGGCACCTTTGACTTATGGCTTAGATTGGCTTGGAATAAATTTGGAATGGTAACACTAATTGAAATAGATTTTAGAATAATTTGTGCATTATAACTTTGAATTATTAAGACATAGAAATGATGTTCATGGCTTCTCTATTTTTAGATTTTTGAGAATGTCTAAAATCAACCTAAACTATCCATCCTAAGATTGAGATGTGTGGTTGAGAATTAATTCAATTTTTTTAATTATGTTTATAATTATCCACATCATGACATTGGAAGAAGGGTAAATTAAGAGGCATAGAGGGCTTTGATGAGGCATGTGAGGCATGAATCCTAACATTTATGGCCTAGGGATGTCTTCCCAAGAAATGAGATCACCTGATGATGTATATATTCAATATTCATTTCCAAAACAAATTATTCAATAAGTCTCAATGGAATTATTAATTATGCCTTGATTTGGGTTAATTTTCTCTTAAGCATGTTTAAGCACTTTGTGCACAAATTAATCATAATGCCTTGTTATTGGTCAAAAATGTGATTGGATTAGAAGTCAATGTCATATGCATTCAAATCATATTCCCATTTAGGATGTTATCAACAAAAATAATAAATTCATGTGTCTCCTGTAAGATATTTGATAGGAAAGATCAATCTAGAGCACCTAGGTACAAAATTAGCATTTTGACTTGAAATGATCTGATCAAAGTTAGTTGGTCCATAAATTGCATTACCACATTTAGGGATAACCTAGCCAAAATTGGTACTTGAATATGTTAGTTTCACATCATTTAGTATTTTTTAGTGTTTTTAGGCCAAATTGTGCATTTTGGTGAAAATTGGTCAAAAGCTTGATTAGAGGTTATCATTGGCCAAATTAAGTGTCTATAGTTTGCCCCTATTTAGGAATGTGTTACAAGTTATAAGCATAGTAACATCTTCTAAAATAATTAAAAGGTCATGTATGCCTACAATTCTAATGATGATAAACTAACTATATGATGCCCCCTCGAGGGAATGAGTGGCACAAGTAGGTCAGCAAACGGTCCCTCAAAAAGAAAGAAGTGAAATTAGGGGACCGAATAAAGGAAAGATGATGGGGTGACAACATATGATATTAAAAAGGTAGTTAAAGTCATTGATAATTCAAGTGGGTAGTGTACAATGGTTTGCTTAAAGGTAGTTATAAACATTGTACCCTAATAGTCACAACATGGTATGATAACACAATGATTTTCCCAAAGGTAGCTATAGTCATTAAGAAGATGGAGCTCCCCCTATTAGGATAGACAAACAAGATAATAACATGCCCTTATATGGGCATAAAAAGTAAAGTGGTGAAAACATAATGATTTTCCCAAAGGTGGTTATAATCATTGAGAAATGTAGGTGGGATGGTGGGCAATGATTTATCCATAGGTAGTTATAATCATTGGACCTTGATTATGGAAAACATGATAAACATGATCAAGGATGATAATAATTTAACACAGAGGATAATGATGAATTGGAATAACCTACTAGTAGGGAGATGCTCATCTAAACTAATAAAGGTTAAAATTCTTTCATGTTTAATTACTCTATTTGGGATATGATTAGGATGGAATTAGGATGTAAGCAATAAAGAGATGCCACCATTGCTAAATAGAATTCTTGAAGCTAAGATTTATTATAACATGTGTTGGTAGGCATCATGGTATAACATGAGGACTTGGCCAAAATTTGCATAAGGATTGACTTTCATAATCCAATATGCAATAGAAAACAATACACCAATGATAGAAACCATGATGAAAATGTAAACATATGAATATGGATGGATTCAAGTGTAAGTGTGGGAAAGGAATCACCCAATGAACACACAAACTAAATCAAGGAAATAGTGTTGAAAGTAAAGAAACAAGTAGACAAACAAATAAAATAAGCAGAAACAAATAAACAAACAACGTGATAGAAACCCTACAAACATTTCCCCTAGAAGATAGGAGACAACTTAACAAATGAAATTTTTTTGGGAATAGACGAAAAGGAATGGGTTGGCTGGGTTGTCTCCATAGCTCCATGGATGCAATATCTAAAAAAAACTATAGGCCAACTATAGTTCTCCTAGGTAATTATAAGAATGTGATAACTAAGGAAAAAAATAGAATGGATGTGATAGAATAATAGGAATGGTCTTTCAAAATGGAACGTGCATGAGAGAAAAAGGCTAAAAAGGATGTGGAAACTAAATGACAAGTGATATGTTTGTAACTTAGTAGGGGCTCCCAAAATACTTAAGGAAAAGAAGTGGTCAATGTTTTTGTTCTTTTCTAATGATTTTTTAAATGTTTTTGGAATTTTTTGAAGTATCTCAACTCAATCAAGAATGATGAGACATTAAATGCTTCAAGCTCATAAAATGGTAAGAGAGTTTAAACTAAGGTTTCTTGAAAAATGGTGAGAGTGTGGCTTAGGTTTCTCAAAAAATGGTAAGAGTATTGCTTAGGTTGCTCTAAAAATGGTGAGAGCATTGGTGGAAAGGGTTACTAAGCTAACCTCAACAAGTATCAAGTGTTGTCTACATAGTCCTAGAGTAAGACGTCAATTCACTATAGTTATGCCCTATAGTAAAGGAATTGAATTAGTGTAGTGGTCAATTCAAATAAAATAAGAATAGTTGGTAAAAAGGCAAAGTATGACATAAGAAGTGGCAAGTTGGTACATGAAAGCTTAATAAACAAATGTTTCCCCTAGTTCACCCATAGGTGGTTATAACTAGGACACAATGACATGAATTAATGGTTTTAATTTATCCCAAAGGTTGTTATAATTAGTAACAAGACTGGTGATAATAAAGGGATAATAAATGAAGGATGAAACTACTAAAACTTCTATCACACTACTCTAAAATATGATCTCTATTAGAAGTACATAAACTAACTAATGAAACTAATTAGATAGCTTAATGCTGAGAATATGTAATGAATGGTAAAAACAAAGGTCAAATGGGCTAAGATTTTAGAACACATTGGGTTGATAGGTCAGAAGCAAAAAGTGGATATGGCTAAGAGGATGGCTAAGGATGATATTTATACAAAGAAGAATAGCGATAAAATGGTATAAATGAAATGGTACTTAAAAATAATATGCCTTAGCACTCAAGCATAGTACCACTTGAGATGAATAATATTCATCAGCTCAAGAAGTTTATCTCCATCTGGTGTGGCAATCATGTATGCTCATAATCGATAATTTGTAGTAATGATAAAAGGGACTATTTAGTTTAGTTTGAATTTTCCTTTATGCATCTTCTCAACCATGGTATTTTTTTGATTTTATTTAAGAAAAAGATCAACAAGTTCAAATGTTTTATACTTAATATGCCAATTATAGTGGCATTTGAGTTGGTTATGATATACTTGAATATTTTTGAGCACAACTATGCATTTCTTAACAAGTAGGTCTAGTTTTTCTAGGTGAACTATTCGATAGTCATGATCATCCAAGAGATGTTTGAAAGAGATATGAAGTGAAGGAAATTTGACTTCAATGGGAGGGATGGTTTTAGTACCATCAATAAGTGAGTATGGAGTGGTTCTTAAGGGGGTATGATGATTGGTATGATATGCCCAAAGGTTAGGGAGTATCTATATGTTGCAATCATGACTGGCATCATACATAATCTTTTTGAGAATATTGACAATGGTTTTGTTCAATGCTTCAACTTGGCCATTACCTTGAGGGTAATATGTTGTATAAAAATGTTGTGTGATGTTATATTTGGTACATATCTATTCTACATCCTTGTTCTTGAATGATACTCCATTATTAAATATAATGTTAGAGTGGATACCATAGTGGCAAATGAGATGGTTGAAGATGAATTTGGAAATTTGATTTCTAGTCATGTAAGTGAGGGGTATAACTTCAATCCACTTAGTGAAATACTCAGTGGTAGTAAGCATATGTTTATGGCCATTAGATGAAGTGGGGTTGATCTTCCTAATGAGCTCAAGTCCCCATGTAGAAAATGGCCATGGTATCAACACCAGTTTCAGATTTTTAGCTATGGCATGAATCAGATTAGCATGTCATTGACATTTGTCATAGTTATTTACATATGCAATGGTATTTTTGTCCATCATGGGCTAGTAATAACTAATACATAAGAGAATTTTAGATAGGATTGCCCCACTAAAATGAGCTCCACATACCCTTTTATGAACTTCTCTTAATGCTAGTGTAAACTCTGCTGAAGTTAAACAATGTAGAGTTCCATTAAAACTATGATGGTAAATAGTGGATCTAAGTAGAGTATAATGAGTGGAACGATGAATGAAGGATATAGTTTCTTTTTGAGATAGGTTAGGTGGTATAAATTAGTCATGAAGGTAGTTATAAGGGTCTAGGTACTAGATAGAATTAAGACAAATAATGTCACAAATTGTTGTAATGGTTGAAGGTTCATGAGTTGGTGCTAACAAATTCTTGATGAAAAAATCATACTGTTTATCTTTATTTATTGATCACATTAGAGAGTCAATAGTAGACATGACATCTAAAATTTTATTGCTAGCCCTTGGTATGTGCTCAAAATAAATGTTGGCAATTTATTACTTAAGAGTGTCAACCATGGCTTTATATGGAACTAGATTGTCATATTTGGTCTAAAAATGATTTGTGACTTGATTGATGATTAACTAAGAATAACCATAAAATTAGAGATGAGATATGCTCTAATGTAATACTTGTCGAAGTCCTATAACAAGTGCTTTATACTTGGCCATGTTGTTTGTAGAATGAAAACTGATTCTAAATGATTTAGGAATTATATCCCCCTATGTTGTAATAAATAATAGGCCTACCTTCAATCCATGTGTAGTAAATGAACCATCAAAATAAAGATTTTAGGGCTACTCCTTGAGGGGTGTTTCAATGATGGTCATTATGGATTCATTAAGAAATTGAAACATGAGTGGTTGTTTATCTATGAGAGGTGCTTCAACAAGTTGATCTACAAGAATTTGTCCCTTAATTGCCTTCTAATTGACATACTCTATGTCAAACTAACTAATAATAATGATCCATTTAGCCATTCTAATTTGTAAATCTATTTTAGATAGTAGATACTTGAGCATATTTACTTTTGAAATGACCATGGTCATATTATTCAAAATGTAATGACATAGTTTCTAAGCTATGAAGACCATGACCAGACAAGATTTTTCAATAGGTGCATAGTTATGTTCATATGTGACCAAGGTAAGACCTAGGTAATATACATCATGTTATTTTCCATTGTCATCATGTTGATCCAAAAGTGCCCCCAGAGCATGCTCGATAGCTGATAGGTATAATAAGAATGGCTTTCTTCGTATAGGAGGTAATAATTTAGGCAGATTAACAAGAGAGTCTTTGAGTTATTGAAAATCTAATTGGTAGTGATCATCCCATGGAAATATAACTCCCTTATTCAGAAGGTGTGTAAATGGATGACACTTGCCTTCTAACTAAGAGATGAAATGTCATATTGATTGGATCTTACCCTGTAAACTATGAAGTTGCTTTAAAGTAGTTAGTGGTGGCATCTTGTATATAGCATAGACTTTATCTAGATCAACTTCAATACCTCTATGAGACATGATTAAGCCAAGTAATTTTCTTGAGGTCATGTCAAACACATATTTATTTGGATTAATTCTAACTTTGTACTCATAATTTTTCAAATATCTTATGCAGGACTGTTAGATGGTCAGCCCTAGTATTGGATTTTCCTAATATGTCATTGACATAGTCTTCAATAATATCATGCATCATATCATGGAATATAACATTCATGGCCCATTCATATATACCTCTAGCATTCTTAAGGACAAATGGCATTAATTGATAATAAAATGTTCCCCATAGAGTGATGAACACTATTTTATGTTGGTCTTCTGGTGTTATTATGATCTGGGTATATCTTGAAAAGCCATCCATGAGTGAAAGCATTTCATAACCTATCATGGAGTTGATGATCATGTCAATATTAGGCAGTGTAAAATCATCTTTAGGACAAGATTTGTTGATGTCTCAAGAATTAGTATAGATTATGATCCCTCTACCCATTTTATTAACATGTATCACATTAGAGATCCATTCTAAGTATTCAATGGATCAGATATATCCTTATTCTAAGAGTTTTTCTAACTCTTTCTTTACCAATACAAAAATGCAAGGATGCATCCTATGTAACTTTTATTTTAATGGTTTGGCATCAAGATTAAGCACAATGTGGTGTAGAACCAAGGTAGGGTCCAAACTTGGCATGTCATAATAGGCCCATACAAAGATATCTACTTTTTCTCTCAACAAAGCTGTAAAGACTTCATGTTCCTCCTTAGTGAGGGATGCACCTAATTTTATCCATTTTAGGTTTGATGGCATCTTGATTTTTACCTTTGTTGTATCTTTCACTAGAAGGGTCAAACCATCTTCAAGGATAGTAGGCAATGACTTGAAATATTAGACTATGTTAGGGTCCTCCACTAGGACTTACTCTTCAACTTCTCCTAGGCATGATGAATCTAAGTCCCTTAATGGGAGATCTAGCTATGTGACAAAAATAATCAAAAATTTTTAAAGAATTTGATCAAATACTTGTGCACAATTGAACTTGGATCCATAAGAAAGTTCATCATTGGTGGTATCCCAATATAAATTTAGAGAAGAATGAACATCCCCAACTAATAGTTCCTAAAATAGGTTTTCACCTCTAGACTGGCCCTTATCTTTACTTTTACCCTGGTCAAAAAGCACCTCAAAGAGGTTTTCACTTTGGGACCTCAATGTTTTACTTATTTGTTTTTGGCTAAGGGTGTTCACCTGCTCTCCAAAATAGGCTACATGATCCAATGTAATTGAGAATCTTGACTTGTGACCTCTGAATGAAATGTTGTCTCTAAGAGCTAAGAAGTCAAAGAATGCCTCATCTTCTAGAACTCATCAATCAGTAGATTATATTTTTATTGGTCCCAATCTATCAGTTGGGGATAATATAATGGCAATGGGTTGTAATGAATGACCAGGGTAAGGGTACAAATGGAATTATTATCAAACAAGTTGGTTTTATCTAGGTCATCAAAGGTGAGGCTATGATCAAACTCTACTTCATTGTCATCATCATTATCATTATTCGCTAGTGATAGAGTTTGAATAAGATATGTGGGGTCACCTCCAGACAATTTAAATCTAAGTCCATAAGGTCTTCCATACTTAGTCATGGAAATTAGCTTAATGGTTCCTTGATGATTTAGTCTAAAGCCTCTACCTTCATAATTTTGACACCCCATGATCCTATTAAAAATAAGATACTTTGCACTTTTATAACAATCAACTTAGTTGTCATTTTATAACCATGATTCATCCCCTTTAAGAGGGTTAGATTCTAGGCTAGATGCTAGTACAAAAGTGACAAGTTCATTATCTTTTTTATTTTATTGCCAATGCATATGTGGGGTGAATTTAGGTCACCCAAAGGTTTTCAAATTTTGAGGAAGATTAGCAATATGAAATGTATCATGGGTTACATACTCTCTTGATCCATTATCTGAAATGGTGAAATGATTAGAAGCTTTAGGAGGTAGCATGTGGAAAAGAGAATCTAAGGTATTAAGATCTATAAAATTATTTGGTGAATGATCAACAATTATAGCCTTTCATTTATCTTTCTTGGAACTTGGATTCATGTCATACTGATAATTATAGCTTTAAAATTCAGCTTCAAGATGTTTACAGTGTTTATATGGGTGCAAATCTCTTGGTATATTTACTTCCATCCCTGAGTGGGAAAACTTGATACATTGGTGCAGTGTTGATGGGACTACATGAATCTCATGTAACCAAAGCCTACCTAGAAGCATATTGTATGACAACTCAAGATCAAGCACATGGCAAAGTGTATCATGGGTCAAAGGCCCAATTATAATTGGTAAGTTAAAGGTGCCTTATGATTCTCTTTCTTGATTATCATAGGCTTTGATGGTTATCATTTCTTGTTAGAGATCTACCATTATGTACCCAAGAATATTGATGAACTTTAGAGACACTATGTTGAGGCTTGATTCATTGTCTATAAGGACACATTTCACTTTATGGTACTTTATATAAAATTTTATATATAATGGGTTATTATGGAGCAGGTCAAGGGAAGACATATCACTTTGTTTGAATGTGCCTTATTGGGCTGGAGCTAGGTGTCCAACCAAATCTTGAAATTTACTAGGCAATATGTCACTAGAAATAGTGGATTGGGTTAAAAACTCATTCAAGATATTCTTGTGGATTATTAACATTCACAACAAATCTAAAATAGAAATTTTTGCTAGTGTCTATTGTAATTATTACACAATATCAAACTTCTTGTCTTGGTCAGTAGTGAATGGTTTATTTCAAGGCTAAATGGTTGGTTGGATGATAGGAAAAGTGGTGGATGGTTAGATGGCCAAGGATAGTAATCTTTGACCTCTAAGTTATGATTGCATAATCAAAGATTAAATACGAGACCATTATTGATAGCAAATGTTAGGAATCATGTGGGACTAGACAAGACATGTCACAGTTACCAGTACACTCATATGTGGTCACATGGCAAGGACAAGTTATTGATATAAGTTCTGAAAGGGGAAGTCCTAGTTTGCTTGTTTGCCTATATGCACTCCTAGGTTAAATATGTATTATCCATGTAATTTGGCTAAATGTTGTTGTTTATCAATGGTCTAGGTTGATTAGTGCTTGGTCTAGGATTAATGGAGATGGTATTAACACTACCCCCTACAATATGACCTACAACTTTGTTATAGTCATGTGTAACTACATGGTAATTTTGTTGGTTGTTACCAATCTGACCTTGGTTTTATCCATTATTTTGTTATTATGGGTTCTAATATTGATTTTATTGATTCTACTGGTTCAGCCTTTGATTTTGATACTATTGATTTTGTTGTTGTACTAGATATTATTGTTGTTGTTGTTGATTATTTTGTTGTTGTTGATTGTTATGTTAGGGAAAGGGGTTTTGATAAATCACAAGTGTTTCATTGGAAGTGGAAGCACCATTATCCTATTTTATCTCCCCATTCTCCAACATATTCTCAATTAAATGCTTCATTTAGACACATCTTCATAGATTATGGCCATTGACCTGATGATAGTCACAAAATTCATTTTCATGATACCATTCATGCTAAAGAATGCCTTACAGATAATGCATTGGAATAGGCCAATTAATTAGATTAGTAGCAACAAGCTTCCAAAATATAGACTCAATAGGTTCTCCTAGTTCATTAAAGACACAATGTATAGGCATGGTTCTCCTAGGAGGAGGGGTTTGTCATGGTAAAGGTTTTTATATTTGTTATGCAATTCTTGATTTTTGTGCTTGTGGCATTGATTGGAGAGGTTTTTGGGTAGGAGTAAGCTAAAAAGGTGGTGTAGATGATGTTTACACCATTTGGACATGATGGGATTTGGTTACACCATTTCCTATAACATTCCTATTTTGATTTAATTGCTTTGTTCTTTCTTAATTAATGGCCGGTGTTAGTTGTGATGCTTGCACTTAAATTAGATGTTGATGTTAGACATTTCCCTAATTGGTATCTTAATTTTGATTACTTGAATTAAGCCTGATGACTCCTTTATTGATGAGTGTCCACTTGATCAACAAACCTTTATCAATGATCTCTTTGAAAGTATGCACACATTTTAATTTCAAATGATAAGCTCTTTCACTAAGTAAATTTTTGGTAAACATAGTGGCTAATTGTTTATCTAGTAAACTATGGGTAAAATAGCTTGTAAGAGCTCTCCATCACTATAGATAACTTGTAAAACTCTCACCAGATTTTTTTTTGCTTGTGTTAAGTCCACTAATGAAATCTCATGCTCAATATTTTAGGAAAGTGTTGCACAAATTTATCAAAAATATCATCAAAATCCATTACTAAATTTTTGAGAAACTTTAAAAAACACTCCTAGGCTTGTATAGCCAAGATCCTTGGAAACAATGACAAAAGGTATATGTCACTATATGACAATAATTGACATACGATAAAGAATTCAGTTAAATGGGCCTTAGGGTCACCTTTCTCTTTATATTTATCAATTTTCAATGATTCATATCCTAGAATAAATGTTATCTAAAAATATTCCATGTTGAATGGATAGGAACACACATCATCTAATTTGAAATTTTTAGTTTGTTTCCTAGCCTAAATGTTAGCAATTACATCCTTCATCTATTATAATTCTTAGGATAGGAAACTAGAAGCAACATTGGTTTGACAAAGAATATTGGTTTGGGTAGATGGTTGGGAGCTCACAAGTGGGACACTTTGACCAAAGTATGATGGAGATACCTCCTATTGGGGTATACTATTTTAGTTGGGGAATAGACCAAAAATATGTATGCATAGATTAAGATGTACTTGAAATTACAAATTTGGTTATGCAATATTCTAGTTTGGGTTGATGATAAAGGTTTGTATTAGAGGATTTTTTGGTTGGGATGGGATGATGTAACTATATTATGCTTATTATGGTTGAAAAGGGACATGCTACTGACTAATCAAACCTTGCTATTGAGTGGGAACTTATGGACCAAGACCCTATCTCTAAATTTGTGGCCCATTTTGAACCTATGGTTTTCTAGTAGGTACTTGAGAAACATGGGATCCTCCTTGTTGCACAAATCCCTATGGGGAAGTGAAAATATGTTGCAAATTTGGCATCTATCATTGACCAATATTTTCATGTTGTTGACTAGTCATTGCTTGGTTTTAAATTGGCATATTAATCTATGACTGAAGAGGTATGTTTTTCATTACCTCGTGAGGTAGAACAATAGTTTTTCCTTGTTGAGGTGGTTATGTATTTATTCTCTATTACATTAGTACAATAGATTGTGCTTGATATTATGGATTACTACTTGTTACTTATTAAGGAGAAGTAGGATTCATCACATTATGTCATTGAGGCATGACAATGGCCATTATTTGACTACCTAATCTCATAAGTTGTACACTTGAGGAAGTAGTTGGTTGAGGTTGGGATATAGAAACTCTTACTCCTTGGTATGATGATCCACTCATGGAATTAACTATAGGCACATGTTGTTGGCTAATTTTTTGTGCGTTAGTACCACTTTGATTGGGTTTGGATGTTGTTTGCACATTGTCCACTATATTTTTCTCATTATTCTATATAGAGGCTAAAGATACTTCTTTAATAATGGGCATATGCATTAAGTTATCTATCGAAGTGGTTTGCATGAATGGGTCAGAACTTAGATTCTCTTGTCTAGTTAACTCTATCAACACTCTTGTTGAAGGAACTATGTCAATAATAGGTTTGATCATCATATTCATCTTATTGAAATTACATGCTAGATTTAGGTATGTTTGATATGCTATCTACATTTTGTTAAAGTGGTCTTCAATGATGTTTTTGTATTTATTATATATATTAGGTTCTTGATACGTTGTTTGGATTAGAACCATAAGATCTCTAGAAGAAGCATGTTGATCATAAATGATATTGTGGGGAACTCTTACTAGGCTTGGTAAATTTTCATGGGGGAAGTCTACTAGAAACTTAACCCCTACCTCTATGGCTCTAAGCAAAATCTCATCTTTGTTCTCTAACAAATGTCACTCAAACAAAAATAGATCATATGTGGAAGTTGTATTAGTAGAATATGACTGTTGAATTATTGGCTTGTTCACTATGTGTATTATAGCTAGGTATTGCGTAGTTTATTCTTGGTCTTATTCTGAATAAGGTGGTATATTAACCAAATAATTAGCTAATGGATCTTAGTTTTGTGCCCCTGATTAAGTATTATAAGATGGATCAGAATCCATATCATAAGTAATATTATCCACGTAGGGGTCTTGCACCATTTATTCCTATGCAACTACATTATTAATCCTTGGATTGTACATGAGTCTATTACGAGTGTAGGAATACATGTTGGGATCCATAGTCAATGTTTTATGATAAAAGGTCAAAGAATTATAAAAACTCTAAAATGGACAATATCTAAAATAGATGATGTTCCAACTTGGTCTAGATTCATTAAAAGGATTAAAAGGTTTATAAAATGATTTGTGAGAAAACAAGCTAGCATGAAGTATCTAACATTTCACTTTTCACACAAAGATAAGAAAGTAAATGGATAAAAAATTGAAAAGCCAAACTCTAAGGTCAAAGTGTTTTAAATTAGTCTAATCTAGGAATTTAAAAGTTACTAGGTCTTTTGGCCAAACACAACATCAAAATCTAGACTTGAAAAATGGCATGTGCTAGGACTCTTGGCCAAATGGTGTCAAAAGCTAGAATTTTAAATAGATGAAAGTTTTAATCTAATGGATTTGGAACACTTCTAACAAACACTAGGCATTTAATTCTTGGACATGAACTCGATCAACTAGGTATAAGGTATGAAACAAAGGGAACTTTTAGAGATAGTTTATTTTCTTATAAATAATGATATAAAACTTGGTTCTTTTGACAAATAAGCTAGGAAAAAGTGAATGGTATAAATATGATAGACAAAGGATCATAAACGTACACTTGGATTAGTCTAAAAATATAGGAACAAATTTGAACTCTATGTAAGAGGTTCTATGAAATAATATTTGAAATGTTTTGGGTAGCATAATGATGTTACACTACCCAAAAGGTGTGGCTAAATGTTTGTTTCAAAAACTCTCTAAGGCAAAGATAGTTTCCCACAATTTTGATAGCATAACACTATCTTTCTTGACTCCAAATGTTTATGGTGCATAGACTCAAAGTGTAAGTGTTTATCACAAAATGCCTTAAGTATATCAAGTGATGATAATGATTATGAGTATTAAATGACCTTAAACCCAAATTGGAAATTAAACCTAAGTTCCCTCAAGTTTAGTGAAAATTGTGAATCCACTTAACACATCAACCCTATGAACTTATAAAGGTGAAATTTCAAATTTAGATTATAAGTGAAGGACTTAAACAACTTTGATAAAGTTCTAGAATCAATTGGTCAGCATAACTATGATAAAGTGGATGACATGACTCCCAAGCTTTTGATGAACTTTGAACAAGGCAAATTGATGATCTAATGCAGGTCGCATAACACCTATTTATTAAAATGAAAATGAGGACCATGTGTTTTGGTTTGTATCATTTTTTTACACCAAGTTTTTACTTAAAAAAATATTTTAATCTAGGATAAAACTTAATTTATTAATTTCTCTTAGACTCTAAACTGACAAGGTTGCTTATTATTGTTTAAATCCATCTATATATGTCATTTGAGAGGATTTTAAGTGTTCATACAAAAGTAAATGTGTATTATGTAGTAGGGTTTTTATACCCCACTTTTCTCAAATGATAGTACTATGACATGGACCTTGAGGCACACCTTACACCAACAATACTTCCATGGTATGTGTGGATTTGTCTAAGATATAACAATTTTCCAAACATTCTAGGGGAATCAACTACACAATGACTTTCATGCCAAACAATGCAAAATAAAAGCATAGATTTTGGGTTTGTATCACTTGGCTTGTTGTAAAAATGTCTATTCCTTTTTACAACCACTACATCTTGTTGTTCACTTAGTGTAGTATGATGTCCAAAGTGCCACTATGTCCCATGTGTAACTCTAATTAGGAGCCAAATGAAGTCAATGTTGGGAGGTGAAACCCTAGGTCAAAGCTTTTCTAAAGAACTCATGGGAGGTGATGAAATCCCCCTCACAAGCTAAGTTTGCATAAAAATAAAGAAAACATGAAAATAGAAAGACTTTAGGGTCATTTTCAAGGTCACCCAAACTTTGATGAGTTTTTGGAGAGTGCTTTAGATGACTTTCTTTCTAAGCCTTGGACTAGGCTACTTGCAATAGAAATGGTGATTTTGATTCCAAGGATTCCCTAAAGGGGAAAAATGAAATAACATACACACAACACCTCTTTGCTAAATAAAATTATATCAAACAACTATTGAAGAAAAAAATGACAATTGTGTTCAATTTTAAGCAAAAATGCAAAAAATGCGGTGGTGTTCATTTGATCCCTTGGTCTTAGTTATAAATTTGAAAACTAATTCTTAAAACACTTATTTAAGCACTTTAAATGTTACTTTAAGCACCAAAATAATGTTCTTAATTTATTTTTAAGCATGTAAAAGATGATCTAAACATGTTTTTAGCAAAATTTCAAGCTTGGTCCTACAACAAAAATTGTAGCATGTCTTTTAGCCTTGAAGCTATTTTGGGTTTGAAACAATGAACTTCAAAAAAAGATTTGTTGGGTTTGTGTTTTAAGAAAAGCATAGTGACCAACGTCAGTTATATAACTAATAATAGTTACACTTAATAACTAATGACAGTTATCTAACTAACATCAGTTATACCAATAGTGACCAATGACAGTGATCCAATTGATGATGGTTTTACTAATTGATGTCAGTTATTGTGTAAACCTGTGGAAAATAAAAATGAAAAAATAAAGTTAGAAAATCAAATTGCAAGAGTTTTCATGATCCAAATGAAGATTTTAAATTTCCATAATGATCTTCTTCATGTGTGGGATGCGTCTCATCCCATCGAGTGTGCCATATATGATCTAAGAATTTGAATCAAGAGAGGATGGTTAGTATGGTGTTACTTTCAAAATGAAAATAAAGTGAAAGAAATACACTAACTAGTATAACATATCTAGGCCTAAACACTAGGGAGAGCTTAGTTAACAAACATGAATAAAACACACAATTAAAATGTAGAAAAACCTTTTTTTTACCTCCCTTGGATGCTCTAAAATGCTTGTTGTAGTGGTTTGATCAGTTTGTGCTTATGAGGTCCTTGTCAATAGAAGCTTGGCTACCTCCATATCTCTTTGACACATTTGGCTTGTGGCTTGATTTGGAATCAATTTGGAATGGTAACACTAATTTCAAAGGATTTTTTAATAATTTGTGCATTATAATTTTGCATTATTAATACTTAGAAATGATGTGCATTGCCTCTCTATTTATAGATTTTTTAGAATGTCTAGAATCAACGTGAATCATCCATCTTGAGATTGAAATGTGTGGTTGAGGATTAATTATTTTTTTTGAATTAATTTTATAATTATTCTCATCATGAAATTATAATAAGTGGTAATTAAGAGGCATAAAGGGCTTTGATGAGGCATGGGAGGCATGAATCCTGATAGTTGTGGCATTTATAGCCTAGAGATGTCTTCCCAAGAAATGAGGTCACCTGATGATGCAAATATTCAATATTCATTTCCAAAACAAATTATTCAAAATTTTTCCATGGAATTATTGATTATGCCTTGATTTGGGTTAATTTTCTCCTAAGCATGTTTAAGCACTTTATGCACAAATTATTCAAATTGATCAACATGCCTTGTTATTGGTCTAAAATTTGACTAGATTAGAATTGGAAGTCAATGTCAAATTCATTGGAATCATATTCCCATTTAGAATGTTACCAAAAAATATAATAAAGGCATGTGTCTCATGCAAGAGATTTGATAGGAAATATCAATCCAGAGCACCTAGGTTGAAAATTGGCATTTTGACTTGAAATGATTTGATCAAAGTTAGCTAGCCCATAAATTGTATTAACCCATTTAGGGATACCCTAGCCAAAATCAACACTTGAATATGTCATTTTCATATCATTCAGCATGTTTTACTATTTTTAGGCTAAATTGTGCATTTTGGTGGAAATTATCAAAACCCTGATTAGAGGTTATCAGTGGCTACAATTAGGAGTCTAAAAAAGAAAGGATTTTTACCTAGATCATGTTTGACTTAATAAATCTCCACACAAAATTTGAAATGATAGTTTTATTCATCAATTATAAATTCATTAAACTAATTCCACCATATCTTTTCTTAGAGCAAACCTTATTTCAAGCAAAAAGATGAAATTTGATTCCTTCTTCCATTCCAACCCAAATAAAGTTGCATTGAATTTTAGTTAATTTATCCTAAAATACTTTAGGAAAACAAAAAGGCAAAAGAATATATACTAGGAGAATCTAAAGTACATTTTTAATTAGAAAAACATTGTTAGCCTAGGATAAGATCTTACCTACCCAACCTGTAAGCTTTTTTTGAAATATCTACATCAAAGGACACCATGATATCACCTAAAGTTTATTTCTAAATATAGGTATTCCCAACTATGAATAAGGGAGTTACTTGATTTGGAAACCTAGAAGAAGATCTATCTTAGCTTATCTAGCCATTAGCATATTGAATAAATACACTGAGCTTTTGTCAAGATTTATTTTCTAATTAGAGGCCTTTTTATACAACACCATAATCTTTTTAATATTTCTCACTTATTCGTAGACACTTCATCCAAAATGATGGTGTCATATGTAAATTTTTAATAGGTCATAGGATCTATAGACCATGCTAGTATAAAACCTTTTGACTGAGAGGTAGCCATAGCATTATGGATGAATCTACTCAACAATTATGCCATAATGATGAATAAGAATGGGGAAAGAGGATCCCCTCTATCTCACCCCTTTATTACTTTTGAAGAAACCATGAACCACCCCATTTACCAAAATAGTGAACATGCAAGTAGTAATATAATATCTAATGATTTTCATCAATTTGTCATGGAAGCCAAATTAAGACATAACTCTATCTAGGAAACTCCAAACTAATCTATCATATGCCTTAGCCATATCCAATTTAAGCACCACAGCTTCCATTTGACTCTTTTCCATTAAATTAATGGCTTCATAAAACAAAATAACTCCATATTTAATTTATTTGTCTAGAACAAATCTTCTTTGCTGAGATTGAATGATTCTTTCCATGATAGATTGCATCTTTAGAGAAATTAGCTTGGTGATAATATTATATATAGAATTACAAAAACTAGCAGGCCAAAAATATAAGAAGTTCACATCCCCTTCCTTCTTATGAGTAAGAAATAATAAGTTATGATTGAATTATTTTAATAATTGAGAGGTGGAAAATAATTCTTTTATAGATGCAACCACATCATCTCTTATTATATCCTAGAATTTATGGAAAAAAACTATGGGGAAACCATTCAAACAAGGGGCCTTGTTTGGATTTATTTTGGAGATAAAATTTAAGATATTAATTCAAGGTAACTAATTTGATCATTTCATTATCCTCTTGATTAATTAATTTTTTATCACATGTAAAAATTCCTTTTCAAATCTGACATTCTTCCAAAAATCATTCTTGTACAATTTTTTTAAAATTTGACACTTTTTTGATTACTACAATCTTCATCAAAGGAAATTTGACCTTCAATATTGATAATTTATTTAATAGAATTATGTTTCATATGTTTTAAAGTATAAATGTGAAAAATATGGTTATTTATATCCCCTTCTTTGAGCCAAATGTTTCTAGATTTATGTCTCCCTAATGATTCTTCTCTAGTTGCAATAGTTTGATACTTACATAGGAGCTATCTTTCTTTTCTTTGTATTTATAAATTATGAACCTTCTCCTCAATTTATTCATCAATTTTATAAATTTTAATTTTTATAGTTTTCTTTTGAATATGTACATTTCTAAATACTTTTTTATTCCATTGTTTAATCTTTATCTTCACTTTTTTTAAAAATTTCAGCCAAATTGAACATAACATATCCACTTCCATTCATAGTCCACCATTATGAGATCCTATCATGAATATCAAGATGTGTAAAACACATGTGTTTCTTTTTGAATGGATTCCTATTAAACTTATAAATCTGATCCATAATATTTAACTCTAATAGAGTATGATCAGATCCAATCTCAGGGAGAACTTTATGAGAAAAATCTTGAAATTCTAACCAATCTAAAGAAATAAAAACTCTATCTAATCTACATTAGACTAGGTTTTTTCCAATCCTATTATTAGTGTAGGTAAAATTATACCCTCTTATATCTAAATCTAACATACCAATATAAAAAATAATAAGAAAAGTCCTCCATACTATTTGTACACACTTAATTTCATTTTTTTTGTCTTCTGGATGCAAGGGATAATTAAAGTCGCTTGCTAGGATACAAGGAATATCCTTGTAATTATTTTTTTAAAATATAATATATTCCCAAAGATTTTTTTTAGCTTAAATATAATTTGGATCACAAACATTATAAAAAATCCATTGTTTATTATCAATCACATCCATGAATAGGATTTCCACGTGATGTTGAGACTTGAGGATAGGTTCTCCCAAAAGAAATTTAGAATCCGAAAAAGTTATAACCCAACCTAAAGCTATATTTTCACTAACAAAAACCAATTCAACCTCAATCCAATACATATTTTTATGGTTTGAAAATAAATTTTCCTCAATCATTGATTCTTCAATTTCTAAAATAACAGGTTTGTTAGTCTTTCTAGAATACCTACAAACTTTTTACTTAGCTAAAATATGAATCCCTTTAATGTTAAAAGAAAAAATAAACATAATTATCTACCAGGGGAAGAGATACCTCCTTTAAAAGAGATGATTTTTTGAAATCCATCTGATATGTCTTCTTCCATACATTTATTGAAAATCTTTTTCTTAGAAGTTTTACCTAATTTGGGCAGGGTTTTGTAAGATAGACCTTTGCTCCCTCTTCTAGTGAGTATAAATGAAGTTATTTTTTCCTTGGATTTGTTATTATGAGTAACTATAACTTGTTGAGAATCCCTTTTCTCCTTATTGACCACAATATATGGCATATTATCCATCTCCTTATACCCTTGTACATTGTTAGTATTACCCACTTTCTCTTTCCTTTCCTATTCTTGCTCAAGAACTCCAAAAAATTTTGGGGACTGAGGAATTAATACTTCTAGAACTTCTAACTCAGAATTCTTGATCTAGATGATGACTACATCTACTTCTAGATCTACATCATTCTACTTTACCCACTTAATGATTGATTTCAAGGAAAACTATTTTGATAAACTATGTGAACCTTGTTTTCCCATGATTTTCTTTTCACCCAATTTTGAAATGGATTTGGTTAAAACTACTTCATTTAACATCACATCTAGAAATAAATTTCCCCCTCCTTAATGACCATATTGGATAGATTTTAGTCTATTTCTTATAGAATTTTTAAAACCAAAATGTTGGCCTCTAGATTTTCATTTTCCTTAAAAGTAATTCCTCATTTCCTTTGCCATGTTGAAGTGTTAGGGATTAAGGAGCACACCTTTGAATAATTCCAAAGTTTATGGCACTTATCACACAAAAGGGTTGATGTTTCAAACTCAATTTTATGGGCTTTAATTCTAAAGGGAGTATACATAAAAACTGATGTAGGAAGTTCTTGATTCACAAAAGTGTTAACATAGAACCTAACACGCACAAGCCCAGATCTTTCTTTGGTATAAAAATCAAAATCAATCAGGTATTTAAAAGATTTTTAGATGATAATAAATAAATCTTCCTCCTAGAACTCAATAGGTAGTAGTATTAACCTCACCTAAATGGGTATTATATTGATGTTTTCTTTCTCAAGATCAAACCTTAGTTGCCACTTTTTTCAAAAAAACACCATATTTTCCAAAAAACCAAGGACCCATTATAATAATGTTAAAAAAAAATTCAAGGTTGTCAAATATAATCATAAATAAGACATTGACCATTTCTAAAATGTCCATATGACCTTTAGGTCACCATTTTCATTTTTCCCAAGATCTAAAAGAGATAATGTTGGGTCTAACTCCCATAAAATTTCCAACTAAAGCATATTCCATTATTGATGAGGCATGATTTATGAGAGGAGTGATTTTAACATGTATATTTTTTCCATCCTTAATAGTTTTAGGATGCTCTATAGGCCTAATTTCCTTATATCCATTGAACCATTCAATTTATCACTCTAAGCCAACTTACTTGGCATTTGTCTAAAATTTATAAAGTCTGAGCTTATGGATCCTCTAGAAGATATTCCCTTTATCAGTCCTAGTCCTGACATAGCTTAGAACATACTATCCCACATTCTATCCACCCCTCCATCACCATATCATTTCTCTCTTTCTAATTCTAGATTGGAATCTATGATTTCTTAATCTCCTCCATTGTCATTTCCCTAGTGAAATATACTCCCACTCGCCATTTCTTCACTTAAGGCAAGGAAAATTATTAGATGCACAATCACTTAGGGGGGGTGAGTTAGTGATGCTATATATTTCAATATTAAATTTAGATCCTTTCAAACTCTTAATCAAATAACATATATCAACTTGATCAAGCAACATAAATAATAGAGCTCATACATTCAAAGCATACATAAGATCAAACACATAACACATGATTCCTATGGGAAACCCTCATGTGGAGTAAAATCTGCTCTCAAGCCTACAAAAACATGGACTAATTTTCCTATAAGATGATCACAAACAAGAGACCCTTTTAGTGAAGCATCCACTTCATAAGGAACAACCACCCCTAAGTATGAACAAGAACCCACTTGCTCTAGATGTTGAGCACCAAAATAACATCTATGAAAACAATGACTCCAAATTTTTTATTTCATTTCAATCAAATAGAGGCACAAAGTACAACACCTCTCTTTCACCCTTCACACTTTCTCAACCTTGCTCACATAAGCAATGCATCCAAAACACCCTTTTGGATCACCTTAAGCTTCTTCAATCATTCTTAGCCATAAACCTATAGAAACTCTATAATCATAATATAGACATGACCAAAAAGGTAATACACACAATCCTCACTGTAATCTTCCTATTTTCCCTATCTTTTACACTCTCAACACATGTTATGCTCACATATGTCTCTACTAATCTCTCAACATCTATTCCACAAGTCAATAAACCATCACATTTGGTTTAACATTTTATAGAGTCTTCATGAATATCATTTTCACAACATTCCTTATTGGCCATAATAAATTACTTCACTCTTAATGCATCTACTTGGGTCACCTTTAAGCAATACCCTCTTTCAAATTGGCCTAAGTGTCTTTTTAGGTCTTATGGAGACCCATTCACCTATTTGACACTTATTAGAGAAAACTTAGAACACAATAGCACTTTAAAAATAAATATAACCATGCCGCATGATATATAGGTCCACTTTAAGTGACAAAATCCATCACAACACCCTTCTACTACAACACAATTAGACTAAACATCATTTTGTACATACGATCACTAAGAATGAACACACAATAAACTTCTAAGCCTTTGATTATATAAAATATGGATTGGTAAAATGTTTATAATCCACATATATTTTCCTAATTAAGTCTAAAACATTTTTTAACACTTTGATCATATTAAGACATCTAAATACCATCAAGAACAACTCGATTACCCTTCTCAGGTTACTTGTAGAGCATGAACACATACACAGTCAACTTTGGAGCTCCATATATTTGACTTTAAAAATAATTAGGCCCTATAAATAGGTTATATATATGTACCATGAAGTCCTCTACAGCATTTCCTTTTACATCATGATCAAATTTTGCATATATCAAAAGTTATAGCACAAAAATTATAGATTGGTCTTCCCTCACAAATTCAAATATTTGAATTCTAATGGTCATTGAGAAACTATTCAACTTAAAAAAAATTGTTAACATCTCATGCCCTCTCATATATTTAATGAATACATCACATCATTGATATTCCTTATAAGTATCTTGGTATTTACCTTTTCTCACTGTTAAACATTGAACACTTGTTATCATCTCACTACTTATTAATAATTTGGAACAAACGTGCTCCATCAATCTTTTTGAATTAACCAAGTCTTTATCTTACATCATTGACCATTGATCTAAGCTTTGAGTTCCCATAGTTTTTCCACTTTGAATATCTATGCTACTTATACAAATTTGACTCTTTGAATTTGACTCGCCACCATCAATCTTCTGAGAGTACAAATGCCTACGAACCATTCATCTTTTTCCAAGCTCTGTGAATGTGACACATGTCACAAGCATGTTCATTCTTTGATATATTGAATTTTTTGTGCACCATTATATCAAGATGTATGATTTAATTCACATCATTATATCTATTAAATAGATTACTTTATACTTCAATGTGATTAAACTTGATAGTCTCTGGGCCATCATAGTCTGCTAAAGCAACTTTGAAGCTTTATAACCTAAGCTAGAAATTAATTCAAGACTCTAAATTTTTAGGTCAACTTCTTGGCACTATAGACAACATTTACATGAAATCCTTTGACCTCATTTCACTTTCTAGGTGCCTCAAATAAATTTACAAACTTGTTGGTCCATTCATGTCTGTATGATGGTCTGTGATGATCTGGATTCTCTTAAGCTATAATATGCAAGTTCCTCATTCCAAATTATCAAAATACATATTAGGACTTCATCAACATATCTAAGGGTGCCTCAAAACTTCTTCTTTGTCCTTATATACTTGTAAATGTGCCATATCTCTCCAAACCATTAATATAATCACTTTGTCATTAATGATTTAGTAAAACATACTCTCTTTGACATCAACAACAATGAAACATCAATGACCATGCTCAAAATATCCCCCTTTATCATTTATGGAAAAACACCCTCATAACAACTTCATTTAAACTCCTTCATTTTGATCTTTCTCCCCCTTTGACTTTAATGAAAAAGGTTCTATTTATCAACATTCCAACAAATATTCCTCAACATTATCTATGCATTCAAATATTATTAATATGATACGAATTTTTTAAAAACTTTCAATCATATGAATCAATTTCTCCCCCTTTGACATGCACCAATCTAAATTTAGACTTCTCTAATCTTTGGACATGATGAACTTATCATAGAGCTTTGAAATCTCCCCCTAAAATCAAGCTCCATCTTATGTCATATGTTATTTGATATACATCAATATGAACTTGGAATTTTATGATCTATAGAACTCACAAGCTTTGTTTTCTCATGCACGAAGATATAATACCTTGTCAAAATATATGACTTGGTTTGATCAAGTCATCATGTCAATCTTCTTGAATTTAAAAACAAATTAGTAGACATATTCATAATTATATCATGACTAAAACGTCTTCACTTATGCTCCCCCTTAGTTAGACACTTCTTCCATAATATCAGATAGAAAGGAACATAACTTTGTACTTATTTACATTTTGATCATTACTTAGAGCATAAACACTTGCTTTTACACATGATATATGTCTCTAAAAAATCATAGGTAGAGACAACCACTCATTATAGATGGACTAAATATCTAAAAAAATAGGAGACTTCCATATCTCCATTCTCTTACTTGACTTATCCTTCTTCATATTCAAATTTTCTTTGAATGAGTTCTCAACCTTATTCTTTTCTTTTATCTCAGGATCTTGCTTGATTTCCTTACCCATTTGGGTAGATAAGGCTTGTTATTTTATAATTGAACTATTTCCTTATTATGTCATGGGAAATAATCTATTTTTATCTTATTTTACATTTACCTACTTAGGCCTCCATTCACTAAGACTCCTTTTCATCATGTTAGTATTGGTAATTTTTAAAGTAGAACACAGATTATTCTTATAGAACCTTGTTATGTGACCTCTTTCATGACATTTGAAAAAAATGAGAATTCTCAAACTATACATACCTTTTGATTGAGATATATGATCATTCCTTGAAGTTTCATGAATCTGATCATTAGGTCTCTTGATGAATATATTACAAAACTTTGTAATATGGTCAAACCCTTGATACTTATAGCAAATGATGTCATTCTTTCCTTGTGAACTAATTGACTATCTTAAATGAAGATATTATCCATGCTTTCCATTGTCTTTCTTGTAATTCCATACAAATTCTATCTTTGAGGATCTTTTATAATCTTTTGACCTATGATGAAACTGATTGTAGGAGTAACAATGACCATTGAAATTTGCATACCTTATATCATTTGGTTATCTGATCTGATTTGTATTCATTCTCCCAATGAATTCATTCCTTGACTGATGATTGATCTTTAAAGTCTGATTTTTCTTGTTCATATGAGTCTTGTATTGAGTTTCATGCTTTTTTTGTTATTTGTATCTAAGATGAAATTTATCACTAGTATGATTTTGATTAGTCATAATATCATCAAGATCATTTGATGTATTTTCAAACTTCATAAATGAATTCACTTGTCTTGAACTCTTCTCTAAATAAAATTTCATTGACTCATTTTTAAATACATACCTTGAACACTCATCTTATTTAGATTTTAAGCTTGTGGATAGGATTTCTAGTTGACAATTGAGATGCTTGACTATGTCCTCATTCTCCTTGGTGTTTTCAATCATTCTTTCCTCAAACACATTGAATTACTCACTCATATCTTGACTTAGTTTCATCTACAAAGACTCTATATCTATTTGATACATGATACACTCTTCAATCTTATTCTTTATTTCTTCATCAAGAGTGAAAACATGAGTTTCAAGATCTTGTGTGATCTAATCATGCTCCTTCACTTCATTGCTCAGTCATCCTTCAAATAGTCTAATTTTCTGCTTATAGGATTTGATCAAGACATTTTTTTTGTTCTTCTTTTGTAGTAATTTCATTTCTTCCATAGTATCCATATATTTTTCTTCAAGAGTGACTTTCTCATATATATTTTCTGAGCTATCTTTTCCAAAGAAATATCTATTTAAAGAACATTCACCTTTATCATCACTAAAAGCCATGGACAATGTCTCCTTGTCCTTATTATGAAAAGAATAGTCATTATCAAATGAGTTACTATCTTTTTCATGATAAATAATCTTACTACCTATGTATGATTCCTTCTTTCCATTTTTCTTAGTGAAGAACTTTCTTACTTTCTAGGACCCTTAGATTTCCTATGTTAATCCACCTGAGATTCCTTACTTAAAAGCTTCTTTGTGTTCAACCTTGTCTCTACCTAGACATCTAGCTATAAAATGGCCAACTTAACCACATGAAAAACATTAAAAAGGAAGTCTTCCTTCATACTTACCTGATCCTACATTCAATTTTATTGAAATCAAGGTTTCAAGTTTATCTTCATTAAGATCAAAATCTTTAAGACATAACTTGTTCTTATTAGCTTTTGTCTCCTTGATCACCTTGAAGGCAACTTCCTTCTTAGGAGGTTTATCCTCATCAACTCTCATCTCATAGGAAATAATAATATCATGCAATTCATACTTAATTGTCTTATAACATTATCATAAACAAGATACCTTTTTAGTGAAGCACCCACTTTAAAAGAAGTACCCACCCCTAAGTATGAACAAGCACCTACTTGCTCTATATGTTGAGCATCCACACAAAACCTATAAAAAAAACATCTCTATAAATTTTATTTCACTTCAATTTGATTAAGACACAAAGCAAAAACACCTCTTTTTCACCCTTCACACTTTCTCAACCTTATTCACACAAGCATTGCATCCAAAGCACCCTGTTAGATAACCCTAAGCTTCTTTACTCATCCTGAGCCATAAACCTATAAAAACTCTATAATCATAATAGAGACATGAATAAAAAGTTAATTCACATAGTCTTCACTCTGACCTACCTCTTTTCTCTATCTTTTCACTCTCAACACATGATCTACTCACACATGTCTCTACTAATCTCTCAACTTTTTTTCCATAAGTCAAAAAACCATCACATTTGGTTTAGCCTTTTATAGAGTATTCATGAATATCATTTTAATAACCCTCCTTGTCAACCAAAACACATGAATTCACTCTTAAGGCATCTACATGGGTCACCTTTTAGTAGTACCCTCTTTCAAATAGGCCTAAGTGTCCTTTTAGGTCCTATAGAGACCCATTCACCTCTTTAACACTTATTCAAAAAAAAAAAGAATAGAAGAACACCTTAAAAATACATAAACCCATGGCACATGATATATAGGTCTAATTTAAGTGATAAAATACATCATAATACCCTTATTCTATAGCACAATTAGCCCAACCATCATTCTATGCATACGATCACCAAGAACAAACACATAGTCAACTTCTAAGCCTTTAATCATATATAATATGGATTAGTCACACCTTTATAATCTACACATATGGTCCTCATAAAGTTTAAAACATGATATAATACTTAGTTCATCTTAATACATTGAAATACCATCAAGAACAACTCAATTACCCTTCAGAGGTTACATTCATAGTATGAACACATAACTAGTAAACTTTGTAGATTCATATATTTGATTGTTAAAAAAGTTAGACATTTTAAATAGGTTATATGGATGCAGAATGAATTATTATACAAATTTTAATTTTAAATCATGATTAAATTATTCATATATCAAAATTTATAACACAAAAATTATAGATTAGTCTTCCCTCATAAATTTAAGTATTTGAATTTCAATGGTCACTAAACAACTGCTAAAATTTGAACACATTGTCAAAATCTCATTCCCTCTTATAGATTTAAAGAATACACATAATTTATTTTCCTTATAAGTAGTTCAATATTTACCTTTGATCACTTTTAAACATTGAACACGTGTTATCATGTCGTTGCTTCTTAATGATTTAGAACAAATGTGCTCCACCGATTTCTATAGATTAACTAGGTCTTTATATTACATAATTCACCATTAATCTAAGCTCTGAGCACCTATGGTTATTACAATTTGTATCTCTTCATGAATTATATACATTTTAATCTTTAAATTTGACTCATACCATCAATCTTCTGATAGTATGAATGCTTGTGAACCATTGATCTTCTGTCCAAGCTCCATGAATGTGACACATGTCACTAACACATTCATTCTTTGACATATTGAATTTTACATGCACCATTGGATAAATATATATGATTTAATATTCACCATAATATATACTAACTATATGACCTCATACTTCATCATGATTAAACTTGACAGCCTTTGGCCCATCATAGTCTGTTAAAGAAACTATGAAGCTTTATAATTTGAGCTAGAAATTACTTCAAGACTCCAATTTTTTAGGGTATCTTCTTGGCACTATGGAAAACATCTCCATGAAATACTTTTACCTTATATTTATTTCTATGTGATTTAAATAAATTCA